>JANFOE010002146.1:0-39699 GCA_025667525.1 Glebionis coronaria
ACTCAACTGAACAAGACTTGTTACTTGGAGTAAACTAGTGAATGGTTTCGTATGGGAAATTTGTCATACTATAAAATGTCTCAATCAAGCGCATTAGCTTTTATAAAAAAAAGTGCATCAGTTTATAAAAAAAAGTGTATCAGTTCATAAACAAAAAGGTAATCACATATTCAGTTAAACCATATACCAGATTGCGTTCTAACGCCAATTTTATTTGAGTTAGGGGTGGGGGTGGGTGTTGGGGGGTGGGGGGGGGATGATTACCAAGGGTATCTTTGTATAAAGTTGGAATTTTGACTTGATGGTTGGGTCAACCTGTATATGTGTGTTGCTGACATTGAAGAAATTTGTGGAATAAACTCACTGAAATTGTTCATATACTGTAATGAATATCCATCCCTACTCTTATAAGATTGTCCCTATTTGATGGCATTAGAGTACCTGACTAGTGCAGTCCAAGAAAAAAAGTGGCATTTTTGTAAAAGATGCAATAATACTTGAATTTTTTTTTATTTGTTGGTATATTTCACTCTAGTCCATAAATGATTCAGATACTAAATAATAGAACAGGCTAATATCTCTTCGGTGAAAGTCACAGTTAGCTAGTTGGATTTGTAAGTTACTTTTGCAGAGTTCTGTAATTATGATGCATTTTCAGAATCAATGATTGATGTGAATTTATATAAGCATGATCACTTGCATGAACCGTGCTTTTTATTATGATGAAGTTACTATTTATGATGGATTTGCTGATGTTTTCTTGTGTGGATCTTAATGTTTGTTTGGTGTGTCATCTATGCAGACTAGTGGAGGTTAAAAGACTGAATATCTGAAGGTGTGTTCAAAATTATATTTTTAAGTTATATCGAACATGTCACACACAGAGGTTTGAATTTTACCAAAAGCCTCTAAAACAAATACGAGAATAATAGTTCTTGATAGCACATTTTGGAAGGTCCAAAAACTGAGAGCAACTTGGGCACTTTTGTATCTGTTTGTCTATATCTTTCTATGGGCATCAGTTTATGAAAAAAGTGCATCAATTTATAAACAAAAGGTACATTAGTTTATAAACAAAAAGGTGCACCACATAGTTAACTCCATACAAGTGAGCTAGACACGTCTTTTTCTTAGCACATTCAGATTCCGCCCTTAAGGTATTAATAATGAACATGGAGACAAATTTACTGTGTGGAAAGACATAACAGACTATTGGCTCATATAGAGTGGAGGACATTAATCAAATTAAACATTCCACAAACATTACAATGATGATCAAGATAGGTCGACATGAACTATGCTCACATGAGAATACTGAGTATGATGCAATATTTCCTAATGGTAATAGGGTGATCAACTAAATATACGCGTGAAGATAACTATGATATGATGAGATTAGATAAAGAGTTACTTATTTAATATGTGCTTCTATTGGTGTGCTAATAAAAAGCTCAAAATAGAATCAGCAAGCTTAAGAACGCGCTCGTGCCAACTGGCCTAAAGCTCAAACATTTAATTTCCTTACACCACCACATGTTCCTAAAGGCTCATGCAAATTACATAACTTCGAGCCCTCTCTCGAGCATATGCGCTTTACTTACAAAGGGATCCTAATGGATTAAATCATACCAGAAACATAACTCGCAAAATAACCCACAAATTTACTAGACAACTTGCAGAAACAGATCATTGGTTCTTATATGTGTAGATTGCATAACATTTTACAATCAAAGATTTATAGTGCTCTCTATAAGGGGTTCATCACATAACTGTAGGTAATGTCCATCTACCGAGTAACACTAAAGTGATTAACTGAAGTGATGTTACCTGTAAGTCCAAATAGTAGGAAGCCTACACTTGTTGCATTGGAGCACCATAGTAGGATCAACTCCACAAGTTTTTATAATCCATTAGAAACGGCAGTCCAAAACATCATCTGATATGCGATACGAATCTGATTCACTAGATCCGGGCTCACTTATCTCGGACTCGAAGTGAAGACTGAACAACGAAAGAACAGAGTGACTTGCATTGCACCTTCTTCTTCCATGCAACAATTAATGACAAGTCACTCTCATCAATCAGACACGATTTAACTTTGGAAACTTATTAAAAGATCGATATAAACAAAGAACATCTATGTAGAACCTCCCATCTTCAGCCATTAGTTTGTTTGTTTGTGTAGATCAGTAATACTAGTAAAGTTTGGAATGCCTAGTTGCAAGAACATCCCTATTTAACCTTGCTTTTCTCAACTATCTAATCACATAATCGACCTTATGTCATAACTTGATAAAGATAACACAGAAATTATACATCCATTGGAAAAATTGAATAATTTAACGAATCTAACCTTTCTAATCAAGTTAAATTATGGGCATCAATTTTACGGCAACCTACAATCTATGAAGTATAACATGGTGTTATTTACTTATGAGGGGACAAACAAATGCAACTAGTTTTATACATCCAGACTTAACATACATCATAAAACCAATAACCAAAGTCCAATACGAAAAGGGATAACATAACTACCTTTAGCCTTTGGTCGCCATCGACAATTTTAAAGCCACGGAGTGCTCTTTCTTATCGAGACGTTCCAACCTACATGTGTTGGTAGTTTCTGGAAGCCATGGCTTGGCATTCACCTATCTAAGACTCCCTATATTAAGATCTCCGAGCATAGTGCCTTATGTGGGTTATCAAAGGGTTTGTACTTATGTGGGTTATCAAACCTCATAACCACTTAACACAGGAACTCAATTAACACATCTAAACTATTTACAAACTTAAGCATCACTA
Source organism: Glebionis coronaria (assembly GCA_025667525.1). Lineage (NCBI taxonomy): Eukaryota > Viridiplantae > Streptophyta > Magnoliopsida > Asterales > Asteraceae > Glebionis > Glebionis coronaria. The sequence goes on from JANFOE010002146.1 coordinate 2,803, forward strand.
CATTTTTTAACCGAGTTCAGTCCAATAGCTCCCTAACCAACCACTTAAACGGATTTCAATCAAAACGCACACGTCCACATAATCTAAAACTTAACATCGAAGAAAACTCCTATACTATCACAAAAAGATATCAAACACTATTAAATTAATGCATCACATTTATAAAATGTAGTTGACACATTTTATCAAACACCATGTGTGCTGCCTTGATAAACATGATTTGTTTCCATATTTTTATCGATTTTTTTTCATATCATATTCATATTAACACAAAACTGAACAAATTAATCAAAATAAAATCAATACTAATTTATGATAACAATATAAATTATTGAACCTTACTTTCAAGCTTAAGTGATGAAATTGACTACATACTGGGAGCGTAATGGTGAAGAACGGTTGTGAAGAACGATGGTGAAGAACGATAGTGAACAAACGAGAATGATGGTTAACGGTGGCGAAGGCCGGTGGATCTGATAGTGACATGTGGGGAATAGAACGCGACAACAGAGAATGAGAAAGAAGAAAAAAAATGAGAAAAAAAAAGAATTATATATCGTAGGATATAACTAATTTACGAAACAAACCTTGATAAAATTAGAATGTTACAAAACAGTCCCTGTAGTTTTTGCAAAAAAAAGAAAGGGGAGTGGCTTTGATCCAACGGTTGTGAGGAGGTTTTCTAGGTTTTCTTTTGAGATTAAGTTTTCTATCGATCCCATCTATATATATATATATATATATATATATATATATATATATATACTATATATATATATAATATATATATATATATATATATATATATATATATATATATATATATATATATATATATATATATATATATATATATATATATATATATATATCTTTACATTATATATAAGAGGAGGGATTTGCCACGTCATCAATCAGGACCCTAATCCCAGTCAGCACATGGGCTTTCGTTATGGGCTTAACGTCTTTGTATATATAATGGGTAACGACAAACCCATTAAAAACAAAAAAATAAACACATCCGAACAATCAAATTCATAAAATAACAAATTGAAGATCGAATCTATCATTGGAAGAAGAAATTGATCAATCAATGCAGAAAAAGAAATCGAAGATCGAATCAATTACCGAAAGAAGAAATTGATCAATCAATGAAAGTTGAAGATCTAATGATCTAATTAGCAGGTATAGTGATAGATACGAAGTTTTTATATATCTGAACCAAAAACTTCAAACCCATGTAACCATAGGTAAGAGTTTTTATTATCAATATATATATATATATATATATATATATATATAGTATATATATATATATATATATATATATATATATATATATATATATATATATATATATATATATATATATATATATATATATATATATATATATATATATATATATATATATATATATATATATATATATATATATTATATATATATATATATATATATATATATATATCTACATGTATATATATATATATATACATATATATATATATATATATATATATATATATATATATATATATATATATGTGTATATATATATATATATATATATACATATATATATATATATATATATATATATATATATATATATATATATATATATATATATATATATATATATATATATACATATATATATACTATATATATATATATATATATATATACTATATATATATATTATATTATATATATTATATATATATATATATATATATATATAGTATATATATATATATATATATATATATATAATATATATATATATATATATATATATATATATATATATACATATATATACTAACGTCGTAACCCGTCCAAACGGGCAGGTCGTTTTTTGTGTTGTTCTAGAGGGTTTATTGTTTGCGCATTTTTAATTTATTGTTTTTTAATTTATCCTTTAGTATATTTAGTTATAGTTTATGCTTAAGTAGCGTTATATATATGTTTTAATATATAAGATAAATCTTTACATACCTACTAAAATCCTTGCCTTGGTTACAAGTAAATACTAAGCATAAAGCATATGTTCTAATCTTCATATCACTTGTCTTAAAATCGTTCCCTTTGAAACAAAAAGACTATTGAATTGGTGTATAATGCTTACTACAAGATCATACATAATAAACATGAGCATATTAAATTTCAAATTAACTCACATTTACCAATAGTGTTGGTCGATTTAGTTTTCTAAAATTAGCCAAGAGATATGAGGTCGTGCATTTTTGTCAGGGGTCATCTCACCGCACCACCATTATGTTTGTCAAAAACATCAGGGATGATAGTGTAGGCTAACTTTATTTGTAATGTAGATTTTGATAGTTTTTCAAGAGGTAGCAATTTTGATCCACTAAACTATAGTTAAAGATAAGATGGTTCAAATGGATTGAACCCATCTAACACACACAACTATACAAGATAATTTTAATTTGATAAATTATAATAAGTGAGGGCTCTATGGTTGTGTTTACATAAATATCCAAGTTAGAATTTCTAGAAAAACTGTGTATGATAAACCGATATCTAATGACTAACTCGGAGGTGATAAGATGGCATCATGTTAGTAATGTAGCTTTTTTCACTCCTTGACAACTCGTTCCTTTCCTCTATTAACATCCCCCGTTCCTCATAATCATTTTGTCGCTATTTGGCAGCTTGTTCCGGCTCATATGTCACTATTTCCCCTCTTTTCGACATGTTTCTTCCCGCTAGACACAGACCTGGCTTCAACACAATTAATTGAAGGGTTCTCAGATTTAAAGATAAACTCAATCGGTTCAGTTTATATTTGTAGCAACTACTTCTATTTTTATTTTATTTTAACATATTTTTTCCTGAAACAGTCATATGTTAATAAAAGTATTAAACAAATTATAAAATATTTTGTTACTACAATTCAAAAAAAGTAGTTTATAACTTACTTGAAGGTGTGAATTTATCTGATATTTTTTGTGGTAAATGTATTATAGTCGCAAATGATTAGTTGGCAGGCGCATCCACAAATGATTAGCGTAAACAGATTATAGTGGCAAAATGGTCAAGCTTTTAGTTGTATGCTTTTGTTCATGTTCCACTGAAATAACAGCCACACGATCACCATGGGATAATTTGGTATCAGATATTTCTTCTATAGAAGCTCCTGCTATTTGTAAATAAAACAAACTTCAAATGAGAAATTTGGATTAAATACTTAATTCTATGAAAATCAGATTGAGATCAATATTAATATAACATGAGCAACCCTAAGGGGTGTTTGGATGTGCGGTTAGGAGGTGATTATCTCCAAATCTCAGTTCCAAAATGGAGATAAGTTAAAAAAAGTGTTTGGGTAATAAATGGAGATAAGTGATTATTTGCGTTTAGAAGCTCCAAAATGGAGTTTTGAAAAAGTTAGTGGGGAGCTACTTATTTCATTTTCAAAATGGAGTTTTGGAAAAGTAAGCTTTCAAATGGAGTTTATTATCAAATAATCAAATTTGCCAAACACTAAAAAAGTGATTATTTGATTATTGCGATTTCAAACAAGAATATCAAATCCAAACACTATTTTTTTAAATGGAGTTTTCAAAATGATGATTTTTCAAAATGAATAATTTGTTTTCAATAAGCACATCCAAACACCCACTAAATAGCCCTCACTACTTCTGATTAAAGTGGTCAAGCGTCCGTTACAAACTATTTTGAAAAAAAAAATTAATTGATGTGATTATAGTCCCATTGACTTTAAAAAAGAAAATCAAAAATTAAGTTGAACAAAGATTATTTTCTAAATTAAAATAGCGTAAATAAAAGAGTCTCAAATCTAACAATTGTTACTACGACTCAACGACATACTTCTTAGTAAGGTTTGATAGAAATACTAAGAAATTAGCTATTGAAAAAGCAACTTTAGCAATTAAAGATACTTTGTTAAAAAAACTATTAAAGATACAACATATTTAGAAGGTTGTATACAAAGTTGTGAACTGCTAATTTTATTGTCTCCTTAGGGCATCCACTATGTTAGACCTTTCCAAAAGTTTATAACTCATTAAAATCATTAATTTTTAAACTTTTTGGCGTTATAAACTATATATAAATCCTTTAAACTTTACAAACATAACATGTATCTCAAATGTATTAAAGTATGAATATATTCAAGATTTTATATCTTTTCATGCCAAGTAAACATGAACTAATCTTCCACTATGGTTTATCAAAGTATAAACCTATATGTTTAAACCACAATAATTAATGCTCTTAGGTCACAAAATATATCACACGTCCTCCTTATCTCCAATGATTAACTCTTAGTCCAAAAAATATATGTTTTAGATTTGAAAGTTAAAAACACATGTCTTTTCAAATAATCTTAGTACATATGTTTTAGAGATAAAGTTATGTGTGCTTGAGCAGACATATGTTTTAGAGAGTATAACATCGACCGGCTAATTAATTTGTTTTGTTGTTCAAGAAGTTAATACAAAAGTATCAAAAATCGAGTATCTTGTGAAATGAGGTTAGAATCCTCCCACATGACAATTCTATTCTTTGTATATAATATAAATAAATAAAATTATGAATAAAATTATGTAAACTACTATTGTATCAAGAAAGTCATCCATCCAATTAGATAATCACATCAACTTTGGATAGCATGTGACAATTCTCTTGAATCAATTTAATAACAAACAAAATGTTGTAGTATTAGAATTTTTATTAGAAGGGTATGAACAGAGAGCTTTAAAAAAAATTAAGAAGTTGGTATTAAAAAATACCAACGATTAACACAGCTGCAATAATCCAAGGCCGTATGAGAAGTTGTAATTTCATTCTTTAGCTTTGTGTCTCAACCCATCTCAAACCTCTTTCTTCCAAGTAAACTTACCATTATAGATTCATGTCAGTTATATAATATATGTATATCGTAAGATGTTAATTTAAACTTTATAGTCGAATCATTTCCTTAACATTCCCACCAAGTAGAGTGGGGAAATTTAGAACTCAGAAGATCAGGTAGCATATAAAATAGAAGAGTAAATTAACCCTTTTTTCTTGTTGCGGCTACTTCTAAGTAGGTACATTATTTCTTGATGATGTATTCCCTTTTTGCATACATGGTCAGTGATCCTCATGTAATTCTTTTAGATATCCATTCCAGGTGGTTTGAGTACACAAGAATGTTTAATATCCTTCTTCGTCATCTTTAGTCTGCCTGCACGTATAAATTATAACAGATAAAAAAATGCTATAGTAGAGCTTTTTACCGAATTGTGGATCCATTAAGAAGCACATTGCTTCCCTTACAGCTTTGCTTTTGTTGACGTAATGATCACAATCCAGATTCATCATAAATGGCGTATTTGTAAGCAATGTAGACACTGAAATCTGATAAACCATACAACACAATCAGTCCAATCAACATAAATGGTGCATTTGTAAGCACTGCAGACACTCAAATCTGATAAACCTTAATAAAACGCACAAGAAGGAAATTTTAGATATGTGTAGACATACCTTTGCATCTGATGTGATTAAAAGTTGATATAAGTGGCATACTATGTAGGTCGGATCGCTCACTGGTTTGATGAGTTGCTTAGGAGTACGGGTCCAAGTCAAATGGGTCTCTAGTTGGGTTCTTATAGTTCTATTCATGCCCACTCCTATGTTGACCTCATATCCGCTACTATGCTGACCTTCACTTCTCTACACCTTATAGTCGCGCCCTTTGGCAGCTTGTTTCACTAATTGCTAAGAGCACTTGTGCCTTATCCACTTCCACTATTATTTGCATAAACGCAGATGCAGCGCGTTGTATATAGAGTCCCCGAGCAAGAATCCACTTAAATAGATAGACAATCTTCCTTTATCGCCAATGCAAACAACATGAACCATCATAGAGCTACTCACGTGTGGAAATGATCCCTAAAGATATGGAGAGTAATGAAGCCTAAAATAAGCCACAATAATTGTGAAAATTTATTGGCATCATGTATTATCAGTTTTAGTACACAGATATTATCTTAGTTCCAATATCAGGGTGTTTGGGATTGCTTATATCAAGGTATTTATTAGCAGAAAAATAAGGAAACACCAACCTACGTGCTTAATTTTATGTAAAATAACCATAAATAAAATAAACGCAAGAGCAATTAACTTAAATAAGAAATCGCGAAAGGCTGAAACAAATGCAACTATTTCTAATGTGAAAACGCAATAATCAGTACCTTTTCGGTAAGAGGGGGTATAGTGTGTACTGTTTCAGCTTTCTCGACTTTAAGTAATAAAGGAGAATATGCAGATATTGCTCTCTATTGTTTGTTTTAATGCGTTCTGAGGTCGCTTATATGGCTATATCAGTGTATATTCTATACCTTAGATATTCTACTGATAATAGATTTCGGTTTCGGTTTTCATGCCCTTTTGTTTCTTACGTAAATGGTCGTCTTAAACAAAAAAAATCAATTGATGTCATAACAACCAGAAGTTAAGAAAATGATAAATGAGTTTTGTTCTTGTTTGACCATAATGAATAACAGGTCTATTAATGCCAAAACTCACAATAATAAGAAATATGAAATTGTATTATATAATAGTGTTAGCCTCAAAATATTGAGTCAAACAAGAATGCTCGGTCATAGGTTATTATTGTAACATTAGTTAGAACGTTGTAATAGATAGTTAATTAGTCGTGGTTTACGGGCTTGGATTTAAACTAATTAAAGTCCAAAAAAACAAGCCCGACCCAATATATAGTCCTTTAAAGCCCGCATGTGGGTGGACTATATATACTACCCTCCTAGCATTTTAGGAGGGTGGATGGTCATTTGTAACAAATTCGTTTCTCTAATCTAATCTCACCAAGTTAATCATCTCCTCTCTACTTTCTCTCACTACTTTCTCTCTCTAGGAATTCATCTCTTCTTCATCTATTTTCTTTCTTTCTTCATTGCTTAATCATCACAAATATATGGGACAACATTTGGTATCAATCGCCATGGGGTAGTTTTGTGATTCGTTATTGATTTTACTTGGGTCGTGTGATTTTCTCTTATAATCATCTCGAATTCAAGATTCTTTTTGTGTTTCTATGCTCTAAATCTTGATATAAATCTTCTACATAGCTGTGGTAGGGATTTGGTTGCATTTGGTTGGTTAAAATCGCGGATTTCTTGTCGAAAAATTCATTTTTTTACCCCAAAATCTCGTAACAGCACGATTATTCCGATTGGTGTAATCGGAAAAGGGATTATATATTCCGATTGGGATTCCGATCAGTAGCATCGGAAAAGGGTTTTAACATTCCGACCAGCTTTTCCGATCAACATTCCAATTGGACTTCGAATATTCTGACTGGACTTCAGATATTCCGATTTGGTATTCCGACAAGGTCTTTCCGATCAGCATTCCGATTTGGTATTCCGACAAGGCTGTTCCGTTCATACATTCCGATCATACATTCCGATTAGACATTCCGATCAGACGTTCCGATCATCATTCTGATTGGACATTCCGATTAGACATTCCGATTGGACATTCCGATTAGGGACATTCCGATGATGTGTTTTGCTAAATTTTGTTTGAGTATTTTTTAGACTTAGCCACCATCTAGACTAGTTTCGGAATATCGTTTACACGAAGATCAAAAAAAAAAAAAGGAGTTTTTTCGTCAAGTAAATTCAAATTTTTTCCATACTAGTTTTAGGACATTTCTAGCTCGATTTCAAATTTTGGCGATTACAAAATTTTTTGGTCTACCGTTTTGTCGGACTGGAGAATTTATTGTCGGCCTGGAGAAAAATTGCAATTTTCAGAATTTAAACCACAACAACAATCACAACAAATCTACTTAAGATCCATATTCACTTCATCATTTCAGAGAATATTGAGATGGATTCTACTGCCGAATATCGTGTGACGAACAACAACATAATGGTGGCGGGTAACAAAGAGAGACCACCAATGCTTGTATCTGGTCGGTATGCTCAATGGCAATCACGTTTCATACGATATCTTGATACAAGACCTAATGGTGATGCCTTGAGGAAATATATTACTCATGGACCATATATATTTAAGAAGATCTCAGTTCCTCCAAGAGCAGCCACAGATACTACTGATCCAATACCTGCAAGTGAACGTGATGAAACAAGAGCTGATCTCACACCTGAAAATTATGCTTGGCATGATGCGGAGAAGGAAGCCATCTATATGGTTTTAAGTGGGATTGGAGATGATATTTACTCCACGGTTGATGCATGCCCTACAGCACATGAAATGTGGACTGTTATTGAACGCTTGCAACAAGGAGAATCACTAAACAAACAAGATGTCAAAACAAACTTGTTTTGGAATTTTGGCAAGTTTACTTCAAGGGATGGAGAATCAATTGACTCTTACTATTCCAGGTTTTACAAGATGATGAATGACATGACAAGAAATAATCTGCAAGTCTCCACAATGCAAGTCAATGTCCAATTTCTTCAACAACTTCAACCCGAGTGGACACGGTTCGTTACTTTGGTGAAACAACAAGAAAAGTTAGACGAGGTCTCATATCATCGACTCTTTGACATCTTGAAGAAATTTCAGAATGAAGCAAATGAGACTCGAGCTGAACTTGTTGCCAAGACGGCTAATCCACTTGCTTTACTGACTACCACTCAACATGTTCAAGATCCTCACTCTCGTGCTCCTAAGCCATACTCCAATACATCATCCTCACCACGATATTCCACATCATCTAAGTCTTCATCTTCAACAAAATATCGAGGTAAAGCGCCAAGAGCACCATCACCACCATCTGAGTCCTCATCTGAAGAAGATAGTGATGAAGACCAAGCTCAAAAGAACCGAGATATGAAACAACAAATTGCTTACATAATGAAGACTTACAAGAAAATATACAAACCCACCAACAACAATCTTCGCACATCATCTAACACAAAGAACCGATATGTTGAGAGTCCTCCAAGGTATGACACACGTCGACGTGGTGAAAGTCCTTCTAGGTATGATCGACATAATCCAACGCATGTTGAGGGTTCTGCAAGATATGATCGACAAACTACAAAGTATGATACTCAGAGGATTGCTGCTGCTACTGGGAATAGGGAAACGGTTGGAAGTCAAGTGGTTCAGCAGGGCGGGATTCAATGTTTTAATTGCCAAGGATATGGGCATATGGCAAAGGAATGCAGGAAGCCGAAAAGGGTTAGAGACTCCAGCTATCACAAGGAAAAGATGTTGCTATGCAAAAAGATGGAAGCACGGGTTAAATTGTCAGCTGAGGAAGGAGCCATGCTTGATGATACTGATGATGAAGATTCTGATCAAGAGCTTGATGCACATTACTCGTACATGGCAAAGGTTGAAGAAGTTCTCAAAGTCACTGAAGATGACAACGGCCCTATCTTTGACACTGAGCCAATCGATAAGGTACACACTACTGATGCATATAATGTGTTTGGTGATATTCCTGAGCATAGTGATCTACCCAATGCTATTAATGACATGTGTATGATGGAAACGGTTGATAGCAATACCACACCCGATTCATCAGACATGTGCAATAATGAGTCTGAGGATGATCAACATGCAAATGAATATGATGAAGAGGAACGTATTGCGCTTGCTAATTTAATTGCTACTTTACAAAAAGATGTCACTGAAAATAAAAAGAGTCAAAAGCAATTAAAGAAGGCAAACGCTACGCTCACTCAAAGTTTTGAAGAATGTAAAGCTGCTCTTATCAAATCTACTGAGATGACTGAAAGCTATAGAGATGAGCTCCTTCAGAAAACCAAAGAGCTTGAGGGGTACAAGGGAAGTGCGTTAAAAAGTCAAAAGGACGATTTTGAAAACAAATATAATACAACTCTTGAGTTATTAGCTAAAGAGAAGCATCAATATAATGTTTTCTTAATGGATGAACGTCAAGAAACGTACCTTGCCAATACCAAAGTTAATGAACTTGAACAAAAGCTCTCTATGACCACTACTGATTCTGCTAAAATTCTAGAGGATAAGAAACAAGAGGTAGATGCGTTAAAACAAGACTTCAAAAGTAGATATGATAAAGGAACCGAAAAAGTTATGAAACTAGAAGCACAAGTCGACTTTTTGAAGAACGTTGTTTATAAAACGCATGATTCTATTCAATCCGTAAGAATGCTAGCACCTCCTTCGATGTTTAAGGGTCAAGCTAGCTTTGCAAGTCCTGAGTACCTTGCCAAAGCTCAAGCTGCGAACCCGCATCTTTATCTTGATGAGACTGAAAGGACTGATCTTGACTGCATGCCTGTTAGTGCCAATAGTGAAGAGACTGCCCTTTGGGATGCTGATAGTCAACCACTTGTTAATAAGGAGTTTGTGAAACCTTATAATTATGCTTATGAGAATAGTCTTTATGGCCTGTTCAACAAACAAACTCAGAAAACTCGTGAGGAAGTGTTCTTAGAATGCAAACAAAAGAGAATTCAATGGAAGAAAGCATTTGCCCCTAAGAAATCTAATGTTTACAAATACATAAACTACCTCCCTCTAGATGAATCTAAAAGCAAGAGTAGGAAAACATTAGGTATTCTTAAACACCACATAGATAATGTTAAATCTATTGTTGAAAGAGACTGGGCAAAACGTGAAAATGCTGAGTGGACACGTCCGATTCCTCAAGATATTACCTTGCTTGTGAAAGAACTCTTAATTCCAAATACGACGTTGATTAAAGAAACTGTTCTTCAACTTGAGGAGTTCATTCGGACTGAAATGTATGATGATTTAAAATACGTTGAATCTCTTGAGAAACACATTGATGATCTTCAAATGGAGAAGTCTGATTTCTCAGATGAATATGATTTACTCTTGCAAGAATGCGTTTCTAAAGATGTTATGTGTGCTTATTTTACATCTTGTGTTGATATTGATGAATATTCTGAAGTTGCATGCCAATATCTTGATAAGATCAAAGAATGTGAACGTCTTGAAATTAAGCTTTCGAAACGTAAAGAAAATGTTGACAAAAAGGCTTTTGAGTTACTTCAACACAAAACTGATTTCCTTCAAAAACATTGTCATTCACTTGAACTTGCTTTGCAAAAAGACGTTGGTCGTTTTCCACATGATAATAAATTGCAAGAAAAACTTTCCCAAACATTTCGAGAAATGAATGAACAGAATTTGGAAATTAAAGGGTTGAAAGCTCAGTTACAAGACAGGGACAGAGCGATAGCAGAGTTGCAGAAACTCATTGCTAAAATGGGTGGGAAAATTGTGGAACCTAGCATTAAGAAAAATGTTGTTAGACAACCCAATGCCTCTAAAGAGAATAGATCCTCTATCTTGGGAAAACCATCTGCATTATCTAATTCCTCGTTTGTAAAACCTGTGTTTGCCCCCAAGATGGATGGAAAGGAAAGGTTACCACAAGCTCAACCCATAAGGAATCCTATAGCACCAAGCGTTAAGCACAATAATGTGATTAAACCAGGGATGTATAGAATGACCACGAAGCCCACAAACAAAGATACCCACTCGCCTCAGACTTCTAGAAACACTAATATTCATGTGTCTTCTACTACAGGAATAGTCTCCACTACTAGTGTTAGCCGGCCTCAACTTAAGAGCACTCAAGTGAATGATAAGGTCTGGAAACACAAGAATCAAGGGAAGATGAAGCAAGTAGAAGAACACCCTAGGAATTTGAATGTTTTTAAGAATAAAAAGTTTGTTATCGCATGTAATGACGATTTGAATGCTGTGAATGATTTGAATGCTATGAATGTGAAATTTGTTTGTTCAAATGTGGAAAGTGTGCTAATGCTAATCATTCTATGTGTGCTATGAATAAAGTCAAAGGCGTAGATACTAGAACTAAGAAGCAAGTTGCAATGCCTATTAGAGCTAGTAAACCCGAACGCAAAGTGAACCATTCTGGTGCTACCCCCACTAAGAAAAGTAATGCATCAGACTCCACCACTAAGAATCCTAGAAGCAAAATTAAGGAATTATATGAGTCTGCTAGTAAGTCTTGGAAATGGTGGTTTGCTAATCAATGTCCTCCCGGATATAAATGGATGCCTAAATTTAGGACAGAAAATGTGAAAACGAGCGTTAGTTTGCCTTTAAATGTTGATAAGGACACTAATGATTCAACTATCACAAATACTGTGGTATCCAGTTTAGCAAATGCTCCATCGTGTTCTAACTCTTCTGCAGGTGATACAAATAATTCTCTTCATACTGGACTCCGGATGCACGAAGCACATGACGGGGAATCTCAAGCTTCTAATTAACTTCGTGGAGAAGTTCCTAGGTACGGTCCGATTCGGAAATGATCAATTTGCACCGATCCTAGGATATGGAGATTTGGTTCAGGGAAATATTACGATTAAAAGGGTATACTACGTCGAAGGGCTTAATCACAATCTTTTCTCGGTTGGTCAATTCTGTGATGCGGATTTGGAAGTTGCTTTCAGAAAGAAGACATGTTTTGTTCGTGATTATGATGGGAATGACTTACTTACCGGTACACGGGGTACTGATCTTTACACAATTTCACTTCAAGACACAACTTCATCAAATCCAATTTGCTTCATGGCTAAAGCTTCAACGACTCAAGCATGGTTATGGCATCAACGTCTTTCTCATCTCAACTTTGATACCATTAACTTGCTTTCCAAGAAAGATATTGTGAGAGGCCTTCCAAGCTTGAAATTCATCAAAGATCATCTTTGTTCTTCTTGTGAACTTTGTAAAGCTAAACGAAGTAGCTTCAAAACAAAGACCACACCAAGCTCTAAAGGACGGTTAGATCTTCTTCACATGGATCTGTGTGGTCCAATGCGTGTTCAGAGTATCAATGGAAATAAATATATTCTGGTAATTGTCGATGATTACTCAAGGTACACATGGAATCACTTCTTGAGGTCCAAGGATGAAACACCTGAAGTCCTCATCTGCTTCCTTAAATTGATACAACGTGGTCTTCAGGCTCAAGTTAAAGTGGTTCGTACTGACAGAGGTACAGAATTTTTGAATTCAAATCTGAGAAAGTATTTTGAAGCCGAAGGGATTGAACATGAAACATCTATTGCTCGAACACCCGAACAAAACGGCGTTGTTGAAAGACGAAACCGTACTTTGGTTGAAGCTGCTCGAACATTATTATCCGCTTCAAAACTTCCACTATATTTTTGGGCCGAAGCCGTGTCAACCGCATGCTACACACAAAACCGATCCTTAATTATCCCAATACACGAAAAGACACCATATCACATAATTCATGATCGAAAACCTTCACTCAAACACCTTCATGTTTTTGGATGTACTTGCTACATTATTCGAGATGGTGAAAATTTGGATAAGATGAAAGAGAAAGGTGATGCATGTATTCTTGTGGGATATGCAACTCAGTCAAAGGGATATAGAATATACAACAAGAGAACAAAATTGATTGTCGAGACTATTCACATCCGATTTGATGAATTACAAGAAATTGCACTTGAACAAAACAGTTTAAGTCCCGATCCACAACGACAAACGACTTCCGTTCACAACCGCACGGAACTCGGAACTCAAGACCACAGCAATGAACCGTCAAGTTCAACGCTGGTTCCAGAAAATGTTCCTAGAGCTGATATGACAGTCGACACGACCATTGAACAGTTGGAAATGTTATATGGACCAATGTATGATGAATATTTCACGGGGGAGAAACAAGTTGTATCGAAGTCTTCCACTGTTACTCATGATAAGAATGATGAAACCGATCATCGTCAACAACCAGATACAACTTCATCTACTTCAACACGGGTTGCTGCAGATTTACCTCCTCAGAATATTACTTCAACAATCGATCCTACAACATCCACAACTACTGTCATTGCTCCAGAGAACACAAATCAAGCAGACAATGCATTATCTGACGAAGACGTATTCATCAACCCATTCGGTACACCGGTACACGAAACTGGAGAGTCTTCTACTCGCCATGTTGATCCGTCAAATATGCATACTTTCTATCAACGACATCCTTCAACACATCATTGGACCCGAGATCATCCTTTGGTTCATGTCATTGGAAACCCTTCACAGCCCGTTCGCACAAGACGACAGCTTAACACCGATGCCGATGTTTGTATGTTCGCACTCGCCGTGAGTTCAGCTGAACCGAAAAACATCAAAGAAGCATTAGCTGATCATGCTTGGATTGAATCGATGACGGATGAACTTCAACAATTTGAAAGACTTAAAGTCTGGGAACTTGTTGACAGACCATACGATGTAACACCATTAAATCTTCGATGGATCTGGAAAAACAAGATGGATGAAGAGAACACGATCATCAAGAATAAATATAGACTAGTGGCTAAAGGGTATGGACAGAAAGAGGGTATTGATTTTGAAGAATCATTTGCACCAGTAGCTCGAATGGAAGTGGTCAGGATTTTCCTTGCTTATGCTGCACATAAGGGATTCATCGTTTATCAAATGGACGTAAAGACGGCGTTTCTTAACGGTCCTTTGAAGGAAGAAGTTTATGTCACGCAGCCAGAAGGATTCGTCAATCCTCATTATCCTGACAAGGTGTATCGTCTCCACAAAGCATTATATGGACTCAAGCAAGCTCCAAAGGCGTGGTACGACGAGCTCTCGAACTTTCTGGTCTCCAAAGGTTTCTCAAAAGGTTCCATTGATTTAACATTGTTCACTTATAAATATGGGGATGACATTCTGCTTGTGCAAATTTATGTTGATGACATTATTTTCGGATCTACAAACACAAAACTTTCAAAATGGTTTGAAAAAGTAATGCACAGCAGATTTGAAATGTCTATGATGGGCGAACTAAAATTCTTTCTAGGAATTCAAGTTCACCAATCCCCAAGTGGTATCTTTATAAACCAAGCTAAGTATTGTCAAGAGATAATCAAAAAGCATGGTATGACTTCATGTGACCCCGTTGGGACACCATTATCAACCACATCGCTAGATGATGACTTGGAGGGAAATGCCATCGATCAAACGAGATATCGTTCCATGATTGGTTCCCTCATGTACTTGACAGCAAGCAGACCTGATATTCATCATGCTACATGTTATTGTGCAAGATATCAAGCACGACCCACTGAAAAGCACCTCAAGGAGGTTAAATAGATCTTTCGGTACCTCAACAATACCATTCATTTGGGACTCTGGTATCCGAGGGAAACCGGTTTCTTTCTAACGGCCTATTCAGATTCTGATCATGCAGGGTGTCTTGATACACGAAAAAGTACTTCTGGTGGTGCATAATTTCTAGGTCAAGATAAGCTTGTGGGATGGTCTTCCAAGAAGCAGGATTGCACGTCACTTTCATCAGCCGAAGCGGAGTATGTGTCTCTATCTGCGTGTTGTGCTCAAGTTCTATGGATGAGAACACAACTCACGGATTATGGCTTCCACTTTGATAAAGTACCTATGTACTGTGACTCAAAGTCGGCCATAGCCATCTCCTGTAATCCGGTACAGCATTCTCGCACGAAGCACATTGATGTCCGATATCACTTCATAAAGGAACAAGTTGAAAGAGGTATCGTTGAATTATACTTTGTTGGAACGGATTACCAATTAGCCGACTTGTTTACAAAAGCTCTGTCGAAAGATAGGTTTGAGTACCTCGTTAGGTAAATTGGTATGAGATGTTTGACTCCAGCAGACCTGGAGATTCTGGCAAAGGTGCCTGCTTGATTTATCTATCAAACATCAACTTGTAAATATCTTTGAAAAAGCAAAATACAAAAATATAAAACACATAAAAGCAAAACACAAAATTAAAAATCTTTCAAAATCCAAAAATATTCTTCTCGACATGTCTTTCAGTATTGATAATATGGACGTGCCTAGAAATGTCGCTCAATAACGACACGGGTGTGTACATAAAGCTCGAATGAAAGTTGTAAATATTTTTCAAAACATGTCATTTCTTCTTTTAATAAAGGAAATTGTCTATTTTGGAAAAATATTTCCAAACAACGGGTAGAGCAATCTATCACGGGTTGAGCTTGTCACAAAACATTCAACGTTTTGAGCTCAACACAATGGCTTGTAATCACTTTCAGATTGCAACCCGGAACGATATTCACGGGGGAGTGTACGATTTAGTACCCTTACCCTCAGCAAAAGAAGAGAAATCTTCTTACACTTGAGTGGATTCGTCAAGACATTCAAAGTCTATGAACTCAAGTTTATGCTTTAGAAAAACCTCTTCGACAAAAAGAAATAGGATTTTTCAAAAAGCGTTGAACACAATTTTTTCAAGAATTTCTCAATGATTATTCAAAATCTTTCAAAAATTGTGTGTTCAACAACTCCCATCCTCAAAAAGTGAAATGTGGATCATATCCTCACAATGACAATTCAATTGGATCAATTTTTGAGGGGGAGCATTTTAAACTTCATGCAAAAGATTAACACATCTTTCTCCTGGAGATTTCAAGACTATTTTTCAAAATATATTTTAATCAAATTTGGTATCTCTAATATCAAAAGATTTTATATATTAGAGATAGGGGGAGAAAATATGATTAAAATGTGATCTAAAGACTCAAGCACTTTAACTCTTACCCACATGTGCAAAATGTCTACTTAAATTCTTTCGCATTTCAATGCACATGTGAAGGGGGAGCATTTCTGAAACGACAAAACTAGCAAGGTGTTAAATGTTTTTCAAACACTTTGTTAGAATTTAAAGTGGTTTTCATGGTTACGATCAAATACCCACAACATCTTTAATTCACGACGTTATTGGTGTCAAAAGGGTGGTTAGGTTTAAGTCCTATGATCCAACCAGAACCGGAGGGATCTTCCCAGGGACAATCCAATAGATTATTAGAAGTCCTTAGGAAAGATGGAGTAGAATGTAAACGTAGAAGAATGCCGACTAAGTACTGATGCTAGCACTGGAACAATCACAACAAGGTGCTAGTAATGATGTCTTGGTAAGCATTGAAGGGGTTGAAGAATGAAAAAGAAATGTAAGGATAAAGGGTCTAAAGAAAGAAGCCCTCCATACAACTTAGGTAGAAACCGGGTCAACTCATCATGAAGACAAACTCATCATGGACCCAGTGATGTGAAGCACAACCCTTTCCTAGCTACTCAGACTTCTCTCAAAAGAAGTTTGTTTTATTGTCACGGAGATCAACACGACTTCTATTGACTTTCTCACTCCGAGACTGTTGATATTGAATAGGTGGCATCTGCTCCAGCCTCCGACCACTAAAAGTGCACAAATCGAGTCTAGAGCCAAGAGATCAATCAAATCTCGTTAGGACACACAGATGAAGATCAAGAGAGTCCTACGCTATATCCTTGCGATATTGCTAGAACACTCAGAGTGATACTACTTAGTATTCACAATGATGAGTGGAAATCCTTCCAGTGTTAACATCAAACAGCACTGCGGTAGGTCATATGCAAGATTCTTTATGAATTGAACATATGTAAAACTGAAAAGCAACAGTGGTTTGTTTCTGAATTGATTCAAACTCGTTTCAGGTTTCTACGCAATATCTTTATTGTCTTTCCAGAACATTCAGAGTGATATTTATTAATATTCACAGTGACGAATGGAAATCCTTCTAGCGTCAACATCAAACAGCGCTACGGTAGGTAACTTGTGAGATTCTTATGAATCAAACTTGTGTCAACTGGAAAGCAACAATGGTAAGATTCTTAATGAATCAAACTTGTTCCAGGAATTTGAATTGGCGACTTTAATCAAGCGGATATTTATCCAATTGATTCACTCTTTATGTTCGTAGTCTTGCTTTGAGACGGTCGAGTAAAGAGAACGGCTAGTACAGCCGCGAAACCCTGTCAAGGAGATTCTTAATTGAATCTACATGATCACAGGTACGATATTTAATATCGTATAACGGTCTTCACCGACCGGAGGTAAAACGCTACCGATTTAGGACGAATGTCAAAGCCATTCAGTCTGTGTCTATGTTTTGTCTCGAGAAGGTGGCGTCACGGTGTACTAAGCAAAGTCAAAGATTCACAACCACATATTCATGCCCAAAGACTTATCCAACAATTGATAGTGTGAGCATGTGGATAAAGACACAAGATCGCAAGATGGCAATGACAAGTCAAGGATGATTTGAAGATCTCAAGACTTAAAGACAAAGTCGAAAGACAACGACAAAGGCTCAAAGATCACAGCATGAAGAAACAAAACTACTGTTACACGTTCAAGACTCATTTATGACGAAATTCATAAATCTCCATTGGAATCCAAATAGCAAAGAGGAATGACCTCACATTGGGGTAGATTGTTAGCCTCAAAATATTGACTCAAACAAGAATGCTCGGTCATAGGTTATTATTGTAACATTAGTTAGAACGTTGTAATAGATAGTTAATTAGTCGTGGTTTACGGGCTTGGATTTAAACTAATTAAAGTCCAAAAAAACAAGCCCGGCCCAATATATAGTCCTTTAAAGCCCGCATGTGGGTGGACTATATATACTACCCTCCTAGCATGTTAGGAGGGTGGATGGTCATTTATAACAAATTCTTTTCTCTAATCTAATCTCACCAAGTTAATCATCTCCTCTCTACTTTCTCTCACTACTTTCTCTCTCTAGGAATTCATCTCTTCTTCATCTATTTTCTTTCTTTCTTCATTGCTTAATCATCACAAATATATGGGACAACAAATAGGTTCTGGACAAGTGTGGATTTTAACTCTTGATTTTGAAATTAGATTGAAGCGAAGTATGATTATGGAGTGTTTGCATTTGTATTTTTGACTGAATAAGTAGTCGTTTGATTCGATTTCCATGTACACATGAAATTTGACTAAAGGGAAAATTTGTCATTTGATGTATTCTAGATTCTTTCAGTAACAAAAAGAAACAATATATCACTTACTTTAGAAACCTTTCATTTAATCTAACAGGTAGAGGTGGCATGTGCAACCAGTGCTGAATCGAAAATAAAAAGGGATCCCCTCAGTCACATTTTTTTCTAGATCATCTTTCTCTGCAAATTACATGTTTCCTGCAGGTCCAAAGGAAGAAGTGCTTAAGTATAATAGTATAACTATTTCTTCATTCTGTAGATCATAATCTATATTTCATACAGTACATAACTTTGACAAAATCATTTGTTGCATATATATATAGCACATCGTTGGTTATATATCCAAAAAAGAAATTAAAATTAAGAAAAATGAAAATACGATTGTTCCTGAGTTCACTCAGAAGGTCTCCATCAGATTATTAATGATAACAGCGGGTATATATTTATGAACAGTTGCATGAATCATGCATACTAATATTATATTATTACTGCTTTCTCTTGACGTTAATTATCATTAATCATGCACTATGTCAATGATATATAAACATTCAAAATATTAGAACATACAACATTAGTACCATTTATTTCTTGTATGGTTTGGTTAAGAGGGATATACCGTTAATAATAAACTATAACTGTTTATCACTTAGTTAAGAGGGAAACCCAGGTATACCAAAAAAAAATCACCTGGTTCGCTTCATGATGGGGCGTGCAACGAATCGAAACTATTAGAAAAATCAGACCGTGGTGGTGGTGTTGCTGTACCGCCAACTCTGACACCAAATACCTGATCGAATGGAAGAACAGGAGCATCAAGTACCGGAAATACAAAGATAAAAAAATCAAATGTTAACACAGTAATAAAATAGATAACTGTGTATACAGTATATAGAATGGAGGTTTTGGAAGCTTATTCCAACATAAAGCATACACAGACATCAAATCAAATCTCACAACAAATTCACGTTTAGGAGGATTTAGATCAAACATAATGAAGTCAAAGAAAGCGACTTTTAAAGTTTCTGGCCCAAACTGGCATAAGTGAACCAAGTTGATATAGTTACACATATAATTTCCTAAGTCTATGGCTATCATGTAGAGTTAACATGATCTCATTAACAAATTAAACCAGATACAAAGTAAACAAAGCGTTTAAATGGTCAAAATTGATGATGACCACTCTTCTAAAACAGGAGACTTGAAAGAAAGTAGGGGATGTATGATACAGACAACAGTCTACACCTCAAAATCTTCATATAGATGGCACTAAAAGGCTCAAGAAGTTTTGTTGCCACTTGTGATGTACTGTAGTGTATAAATAAATACGCCAAAACCTTTGTACCTTAATATTCTAAGAAAAAAATCAACCACTCGTCAATCCTCATATATTGAGATTGGATCCTCCTTTGTATCCATTTACGACTTCATATCTTCAATGCACAAACAAAATAATATTAACAACATGGTGTATTATGTTAAGGCTTAAGGTGGCAAGATCGAAAAGTTCTAATCTAATCCAACCTAAACCTGGAATTGTTTTAACATGTTAGCCATCTCCAAATTTCATTAAAGCTTTATTCATGTATCGTTTATTTTCGGATTTTGAATACCTTTAGATAGTGATAAGGTGAAAAATGATACTTGACTTCTACATTGTTGATCCTTTTTGATGATCTTAAAAAAGGCTACTATAAACAAACAAACAGCTTCAGCCAATGTGTTTGATATCGGTAATTAATTTACGAATGAGGGTAGGTTTGTAAAAGGATTACGTTTAACAATAACTTTTTAAGACAAATTCAACCATCAAACCACATACCTGGAATTTTATATAGTTAATTAAATATTAACATACAAATGATTACAGACTAAACAAAAACCAACAGTTGCAGCATGTTATTTATAGATTTCTGCAATATTATTGTATTTGGGGTATAATAATTTTCTCAAATAATTTTATTTATACAAATGATATTCTCAAGTAATATTAGGGGAAAAAAAGAGTTTGCATTACATCCAGAATCCAACATAAGAAAAACACAAATGGATATATAAGACATTGAAAACCAGTTATTTTTTCCCAATGAAATTGACTCAAGGCTAATAGTATTATTATTTACTACATGTAACAGCCATAGCCAAAAATCCCTTAAAGCTACATGTTTGAAAAAATAAGGTGCAATTTAGTGAAATGCAGGTGATTTGTAACTGGATAGAAAGTTCTTGTTTTTGCAGTTGCAGCATAATGTAGGTGGTTTCACCATTAAACTCTCAGCTTGTTTTTAAAATCAGTGTCTAGCCTCTGTTCGAATTGCACCCAGCCACATTCAGGTCCTGTGGGGTTACTTTTCCTAGCCATTGCACTCTTATGTGAGTATTCGAACAACAAAAACCCTTGGCTTTGCAATAATTACACCAAAAATAGAATGTGAAACTGTAGTGTGGCCAGCTCTAGTGGTATTTTGGGGTTTGTTTTTTTATGGAAAATAAATTTAGATAACATACAATAAATGAATTATGCAGATAACATATACCATGCCGAGACCGAAAACCTATATGTATTGGGTTTAAAAGTCACGGCAACTGCAAAACTTAATGCTTGAAACAAGGAGGATTTTGAATTTTCTTGAGTCTGCATTCTGAATCCAGCATGGCTAGACCACTGTGTGGCTTTATCTAATGCCAGAAATACCTGAGGAATAGTCATAAAGAGAGACTAAAAATATTAGCTCGATATAGGAGATGGCTTATAATGATGTTGGTGGGATATTAAAAACAATACTATGAAAGTGTATGTATGTGTACATGCAGGGGGCGCTTGTGTGTATGAGTATTAGTGTATATCACATGTAAACTAAGCCCCGAAACACCCCTTAACTCCAAATAAAACCCAGACCCAAACACCCCTGCTGCAAGTTACAGCACTCCAAAGTGGAATGGAACAGCTTAGACTGAGTCACAAATACATTTTTACGAAACTTTTAAACAAAAATATGAGAAAAGAAGGTCAGAAGGATTTGAAACTGGAGAAAGAGGAAGAAAAGAAGATTCGCCTTTGGCTGGTGGTGGCCCTAAATTTGACTAAATGAGTAACATTCCCATTTTGTTGGATCCAACTGAAAGGCTTTAAAGGCGCGCTTTTGGCGCAACATTTAGCCATATTCAATGTTTTTTATGCCAAGCCAACCCTATATCGAGCTAATATTTTTAAAAGACAAACTATCTAGGTTAAAATAGAAGGTGTTGCTTACTCATTTCCGCCATAGTATGTAGAGTTAGGACAATCTTCGCTGTATTTGTTAGTCATCACAAGCTTAACTACTGCACTGCTAGTAGGGTGAACATAGTAATCACAATACACGAAGATATCTTACTCCAAAATTGGATGCAAAAACACGTCCTCCTTGTCACTGTAAAAAAATTCCGAAAGTTCTACTCCAAAAGCTTGTAATGCGCTAGGCAAACACTCATCGTCTTCTTTTTTTTCATCTGAATCTTTCATTTTTTATTTGTTTTTTTAGTTCTTGTGGTTTTGATTCCAACAAACTTGTTTTACATTTACGTTGTACTTGATTGGTTGGCATTGGTCAACTTTTCCTGCTTATTTGGTGTGAACCTTCTTCGCAACCTTTTGTACAACCTGTAATAAACGACAATTTTACAATTTTAAAATCAGGTTAACCTGCATTTGAGTCCACCTTCGATTTTACCCCTCCAAAGTTTTTCAACATAGAAAAGTCATGAACGTTGGTCATATCAGCAACTTGACCCATACTTACATCAGAATCACCGATTGAAGTAAACTACCATCTAGTTTTATCTAACCTCTTGGAAAAGGAGTGTTCTCTGAAAAAACATCCAAAATCGGTCGTAAGTAGATTCCACTTACATTAAAAAATGTACACGTTTGATTGAAGTAATTTTATATCTTAACAGCAATCTTTTCCGATTTGCAGGAAAGCTTGATGCATATTCGTATTCAACTGCTCCATCAAGCTAGCCCATGACCTGCAACAATGATTATCATGATATAAAAGCTAGGCATGCATCAACACCCTTTAAATAGAAAAGTTTCGAGCATTTCCAAGATGTCTGCTTGGATCAGTATAAGCCTATACATAAAAAAACAAATCTGTAACATAGTAATTG
Organism: Glebionis coronaria; assembly: GCA_025667525.1. Classification (NCBI taxonomy): domain Eukaryota; kingdom Viridiplantae; phylum Streptophyta; class Magnoliopsida; order Asterales; family Asteraceae; genus Glebionis; species Glebionis coronaria. The sequence continues at coordinate 25,807 of JANFOE010002146.1, forward strand.
ATCAAATATATCATCTTCCATTCCTGGTGGTGAAGCCACAACTGTTGAGAGACAGACTACTACACATGTTAGTGAAGAAGAAAGTAAAAAGGCTGTTGCCTCTACAATGGATGCAAAACTTGATGCTTCAACATCTTCTGCACAAATGCTTACCTCTGTTTTTTCATCTCTAGATGCAGAAGAAGCCGCCTCAATCAGCAACGGATTTAACTCATTTGTATTCACCACCAACGCCCTCAATTCCACATGGTGCAATAGCAAGAACTACCAAGGCTTAGTGGGGTATGATGCGCCTGGCCATCCATCACCTCAGCCGCAACAACAGCAACAAACTACAAGTAGTTTTTATACTTGTTGGTTTCGATCTCAGCTTTTGATTAGTAGTTTCTACGCAGATAGTAAACAGTAAACAGAGTATTAAGACTAACCGCCACATTCAAGTAGCACTAAATCACTTTCAGAGCGTGTATCAGTGTATCAGACTCTAGTAAACAGTAAATAGAGGCAAACTCTACTGGTCCAGGATCCACTCGTGTTGCGCCTGGCTTTGGTCAAGGAAAGGTTAGGCCGAGGATTCATACACGGGTTTCACTTCACCATTGGACGTGGCAGGTCTAGCGAAATAGCTGCAAGGCCATAATCTACAGACACAAAATGACTTTGCGCCATTGCCTAATATGAAGAGAAAAAAGGTATTAGTCATTAGAGAGTAGCTGAAAGGCTACATCTTTAGCAAGTGACTTCAATTCTCTTTGTAAAAAAGAATAACATATACTTAAAGATGGACTCAGTTAAATAGCGTTAGCGGGACACTTGATTGGCACCTAAAGGTGGTGTAGAACAATATATGAATAAAATATGACATCCATCTGACAAATAATACCGGAGATACGTACCTAAGGTACACTTGAACATGTCACTGCTTTACATACTCTTGAATATCCACCAAAAGGTGTAGAATCTCTTGTAACTCAGAGGTTTATTGCCCGAAACCGGAATCCAGACACCGGTAACTTTTGATAAAATTGACTTTCTTTCTCATTGGCATTGCTCGAATCGATCGACTAACAACAGAAGTTACCTTCACAAAGAAAGACGGTACACAACGAAATTGATAATAACAGTTAACTGCTGCCATTTCCCTGCAAGTTACAGGATTGATGCCAATTTTACTCATAAAATTCATGATTGAACGTCCAAATCAAGCATTTTTTTACTTATAAGATATACAAAATATAAACAGTCAAGTATTACCTTCGCAAAACAGATGTAATAACCAAATCAATAAGTCCACTTCTATGGATATACCTATTATGAATAAACCTATTATGATATAGTCGGCCGATCAGTAACATATGGAGCTTACCATTCAGACACGCAGATAAGACAATGTTCCCCCACTATAATTCCTACCATGCTAGCCAAAGTTTGACCAGAACCTTTGAATTGTCAGAGAGACCGCACACAAAATAAATTATCACCAACAGATGATCAAAATTAGAATATCAAAAACCTAAACATAAAAACGAAATTATTACCTTTAATCAAGAGAGAACTATCAAAATTCTCCTAAGAACTATCAAAACGGTAAAAGGACGTTAGTTTCAATGTTTCCATCTCAGGCTTCAGAAGAGAACAGTCATCTCTTATCCAACCTCTATCAATAAGAACTATCAAAACGGCAAAAGGACATTAGATTACATTCCCAACACATTATAATGAAACTTCAATATCAAGAGATGCAAATAGAAAAGAAGACAGACCTGAATAACCCAGATGCTGAGCAGAGACTCAAGACAAAATAGCCCAAATCCAACAAATAGAAGATCTATAAAGAAGCAACACTGAATTAGCATGCACTTAAGAAAACAAAATACCGTAACTAAAATGCTACAACAAAAACTTACCTTAACCAATGCATATTGGTGTTTTGGGGATATGTTTTGATTCATATGTAGCTGAAAACATCAAACATCCATATCAGCGAACTTCCTAGACATATAATTTGGTGTATACGTAAATGGAAGGCCTGGTTATATTGTACCATTTCAAGAAAACAGAATCGTACATACATAAACCGTAATAGTCAAGATACATTGAAGAAGAGATGATACTAACATGTAAAGATACTCATCAAGCATGTAAGCAGATATTAAACATGTCCATTTTGGAGATAATTGCAATAAGGTTTTGAGAGAAAATATACCTTTTAGATGAAACAAAGAAGATGATAAACTTGAAATAAAACAAACATATGGATCCGAATCTAAAACAACTCATTATTACAGTTTTTGAGAAAATTAGGGTTTCAAAACAAATTAAAACAAATCTTGACAAAAAAAAACAACCTATAAAGACTAAAAACACAACATAAATACAATTATCAATATGATCATGAATGATATAATGAATAACATACACGTGATCTTGTTTAGAGTCGCATGTTAGGATCTAGGGTTGGAAAAAAGAACCTGTAGAAAAGAAACAATAGTTACGTATAATATTGATATTAGTAATTTGTTTTTAATTCAAATCAGAGAATGATAATTTTATTAAACATTATATATTTGGTTTTTAAATACCAAACACAACTTCTAGCTTACTCTAGTGGTTGTGTGTGTTGCTACTGTATCCCCAACACAAGATCGAACCCAGCTATAGACAATATTTTTAAACATTTTAATTAATATAAGAAAAACCTACAAAATCCGAATTTTTGCCAGACCCGGCCCGTCCCAGACTTGAACCGGACCGGTCCAGACCTTCAAAACGCGAATTTCAAAACACAGTTTTCAGAACCGCGTTTCCAAAACGTGATTTTCAAAAAAACTGCGATTTCAAATCAAAATTTCGTGGAATTTGGAGATTTTCTAGGAAATTCTGAACTATTATTGGCTAAAAGATGTGACTGGGATATGACTGGATTAAAGATTGTGGTTTCAAATCATAATTATACCTATATATAATATAGATATATATATACATATATATATATGTATATATATATATATATATATATATATATATATATATATATATATATATATATATATATATATATATATATATATATATATATATATATATATACATATATATATATATATATATATATATATATATATATATATATATATATATATATATATATATATATATATATATATATATATATATATATATATATATATATATATATATATATATATATATATATATATATATATATATATATATATATATATATATATATATATATATATATATATATATATATATATATATATATATATATATATATATATATATATATATATATATGTATATATATATATGTATATATATATATATATATATATACATATATATATATGTATATGTATATGTATATATATATATATATATATATATATATATATATATATATATATATATATATATATATATATACATATACATATATATATATATATGTATATATATATATATATATATATATATATATATATATATATATATATATATATATATATATATATATATATATATATATATATATATATATATATATATATATATATATATATATATATATGTAACTAAAGAAAGTTGATGCGTATATATATATATATATATATATATATATATATATATATATATATATATATATATATATATATATATATATATATATATATGTGTGTATGTATATATATGTATGTATATATATATATATATATATATATATATATATCTATATATATATAGAGAGATGGATCAATAGAAAACTTGATCTCAAAAGAAAACTTAGAAAACCTTCTCCTAACCGTTGGATCAAAGCTCCCTCCCTTCCTTTTTAATTCTCATAACTTCAGGGACCATTTGTAACTTCTGATATTTTACAAGGTTTGTTTGGTTTTTTATTTAATTTTGCATGATATTTCTACGCTGGGTCATTTTATAGTTTTAGCAATTGTTTACGTTCGCTTTTTTTCTCATTTAACGTAAAGATTTAATCTATTTTTCTCTTTTTTCTCATTTAACGCCTTTTTTTGAACTTCAGGTCCATTAACCATTACAACAATCTAACGATAGAAGCTAAATCAATTTGTTATAGATAACAATACACTTTTTACAACATAAATATAAGGTAAACAACTGATTACAAAAGTCAGTTTGCTGTTAACTTTCATTGTAGTGGTAACAACTAGTGGAGCCGCATGGCTACAAACTTCTTGTGCGTGAATGATTGTCTACAATCGAGTCATCTTTCGGGACTATCTTGCAGCAATAACAACTCTTCGGACCACCTGGTTACGGTAGCACTTATAGGAACCATCCTTGTTGAAAGTTCTATATCACACTACACTTTCCCACTAGAGCGACACGGTGACGCTCCTACTTCGCATCTTCAGTTACCAATGATAATTCATGAAAACTTCTAGATTAATACAAGGTTCCACCAACTAACAATAGAACCATTTTATTACACATCTGTAGAGTGGTCCGACAGTTCAGTGATCAGTTCCTTGCAATTTAAAATGGGGTAAAAACATCCTATTTTTTATCGTACTTTCTTTCCAAAATATTACGGTGTACCTTTGGCAGATGGTATATTTTTTTTCTCTTTGTTTCATCCATTTCTCCAAACTCACCATCTAAGAGATCGTCCTCTAAATCATAATCATCATATGATCGTTAATTAATGGTGAACTTTGACCTTTCATCACTAATATTTTCAACACATTCTGATCTTGGAGATTTGTTCTTGTTCCCGTTATCTAAGAATCCATATGGGAATGATTCAAAATTATCAGAGCTAAACAAAAAAAAGGGTGGACGCTTTTTATTAGCAGAAAATCGTTCACAAGTTCTTGAAGTTACTATAAACTAATCAAAAAGGGACGTATGTACCATAGTTGTTTTTTAACATGCAGGTAAGTTGTTCAATTTAAAATTACTATAAATTAATAAGTATAAGTGCTGACCTCACTAGCATTGCCACATCCAGGTCAAATTGTAGAACTTCGATTGACATCTTGCATCTTCAGATCCACATCACCTGAAAATATGATGTAAATAATAAAACAGAATGAGTCAACGTAACAATTGGTATCAAGATTATAGGGGTATTTGGATTTGGATTTTAAAACCTTTAAGAAATGTAGATACTCGAGTAATTAAATATTGAAAACTCTCAAATAATTATAACGGCTAATCAGTTTCAGTATAACTAAACACTATATACATGAACCAATACTCATGAACAAAGATCGAACCTTTTTCCTCGCTGTTGGTAAGCAAACCACCAGCTGGAGTTGATGGTGAATTCGAAGGCAGACGCAGCGTTGGGTATACCCTGCTTGTTTGGTGATTTCACGTCTATCAACCTTAAGAAATGGAGCCTTCTCATCTCCTCACCCACCTTGGTCAGCAACATATGCGTTTTTCATGGACTCCATATACAGATAAAATGCTTTCCACCTGTATAAGCCATGCCATATGAGTATCACTATACGAACGACAATATTGAGTTGCTAACAAAAAGGTTTAATTACGTTACCTTTGCTGCCACAAAAACAAAGAAGTCAGGAATGTTCCAGATGAATTTCGGAATAAATGCAGGAACGTTTTCAATGCAGCGGTGTACTCTTCCCTCCTATGATTAGGGTGCAACCTTTTATATGTTGCAATAGCTAGAATAACAGCACCAATCTCTTTCATCCTTGAACAACAAACTGTAACAATCATTTCATCTAAATCATATGCCGTTGAATAAAATTCCAACATTCATGAACATAGTCCCAAACATATCACCATAATAAACATGAATTTATACCTGTTATTAATACACATTAGCGAAAATCTGTGAGGTACAATATGTGAAATGACAACCTGTCATGAACGGACAAAATGCATGAAAGTTTACAAAAGTACTACTAGTACAACAAAGTTTCAATATCTCAAAATTTTGCACTTTTAAAAACCCGCTAGTGGATATTATACCTTCGAAGTACCTTCACGTTGATTTCTACCTCATACGATTCAATAATCTCTTGGAATGCAACCCCTACATTGCATAGTGTACATCTATTCCTGCTTCCTACATAAGAAAGAAGCAAAGTTTTAGACTTACTTACCAAAATGTCCATATAGCATACTGGCACCAGAAGTTCTACGCAATAGTTAGATGATTAATGCAATAATATAACAAACAGATGCCCTATCATACAAACAGATGCCCTCGAATCATAAGTGATGCCGTAAACAGTTTTGAACCGATGCACTAACACATTATCATAAAAAAATCATTAAACAAAGAAAGTGATTTCATAAGGCAATATCTTATGAAAAGCACACGAGGAGTTCAAGTTCCTAAAGGCAGTAATTGTAAAGCTTGTTAGTAGTATACGAGGTGTATAATCATGATGTGGTGTCGACCACACCACTTGATCAGTTTGTGAAAAGCTATTTTGGTGTCGAGCACACCACTTGATCGAGAAGATTTTGTGTACAAAGGACTTGTTATTAGCAGATATGAATCCTGGATAGCCACAAAGTGTCGTAACATATTGATCGAATTCAACTGGCATTTATTTTTGAAGATAATGCACCCTACAAATAAATTTATAGTTAGCATATATGTGTAGCCGAAACTTAAAATAGGTTGCTGCAAGCATTTTTATGTTGTTATATAATAGCACAATCTACCTATGAGTACATATAAACCTGATCAAAAATTTTAAATTCCATAAAACCAAATAATTGATGGCAAATCTCGGCCCAGAATAGCATAAGTAATGTGTACATTGATAAAAAACAAAAGACCAAGAAGATCCAGTTGTATCATGTGTAACACATTCTCTCATGGAAATATTAGTAGGTTTTGTAGCACTTTCTAGGACCTAAGAGACAAATAGAGTACCAAAACACTCCTTTTTCCATTTTCAAAAACTCCTTGAAGGTTGGAAGCTTGTTATTTCCAGCTTTTTTTTCTTCTTTTTCTATTTGTATTTCCGTAAATCGTTACGACTTGTAACAGTTTATATAATCTTAATAAAAAAGGGTCGAAACTTTTAACACATTGACCCTCAGATGTTGCTACAGGTACATACAATATATCTTATTACTGAGTTTACTACAATAAATCTTAAATGTGTAAGGGTCAATCTGATATGTCCAATTTCTACCAGGATCTATCAGTTACCAATTACCTAGCCCGCCTAGTTTGCCACCACTAAATCGTGAATTTAATTCTCTCTTTTAGCTTGCCTTCCTAATGCGATAACAACCTTGCAAACAAACAGACCGGGTCGAGTGGCTGGATCTAAGATACCTACTGATATTCGAGGGTCGAGTGGAATTAACCAAATTACCCAAATTTAACATCTACAGAGTTGTTCGGGAATGCCTATTAGAACATATAATCTACATTTCACTATGACAAACACCAAAAAATTTAATGCAATTGCAAACTGATTTGGGTTGTAACACAACAGGTCTGGCTGTGTTGACCTCCCAGCCCGCCAGATGCCAAAAACTTTTTATCACAATAAAACAAATTAATGTGCACTATATATATACTTTGAAAGAAGTTTCAACCTCTTTGCTTACCCGTTTAGCAAAAAGAAAAAAATAAGATTTACTCGCAACATGTCGGAATAGTCACAACCAAAATCAACCAATTCATCATATATTGGTTAAAAGTTCTAAGTTTCCATCTCTAATTGGTCTAAATTGAAAAACTAATATCGAGTCTATTGGAAAAAATAATCTCGCTATTGTGAAACAAGTTTCTTGAGATCAGACTTTTTGAGAATTAGATATTTAGGTAACTACTCATACAACCAGATAAATTACCTATCACATGTCGACTGAGGATTTTCCAACTGATCTATAATGATTCCCAGCGTTTTTAATTTCTCCTCTTCTTCAGCAAGTCCACAACTGTAATTTTCAAGCTTTTTCTAGTGCTTCAAACCTTGCAATCTCCAAATGCAAAAGATAATCACAATATGCAATCAGAAACAGCTAACTCGGTTCTATAAGTATTTTTCATTTTTTTCAATATAATTTTCATATTTAAGAAAAAAAACATATGCCATAAATTAAACTAGATGCACAGTAGACTCCATATTTAATAATTTTCATATTACCATTATGCCTTAAAACAGTTTTACGTGGATGCCATAAAACATTTTTGAACTGATGCTATAAAACATTTTTGAATTGATGTCATAACACAGTTTTGCACTGATGCCGTAAAACATTATTAAAAAACAAATTTCTTAAGCCAACTAAGTGTCATCCCAACACAACTTTAAAACAAATGGCCCTGTTGCAACACAAAAAACCAACACCACCAATAAAGAAGGCTAATGTTATACTTCTTATAATTATCATAGTTCTAATTAGGGGTGTCAGTAGGTCGGGTTGACCCGACCCAAATCCGAACCCAAATCCGATAAAAGCTAATTAGGGGTGAAATCGGGTTGAAAACTTTGTCGGGTTGTTTTGACCCGAGCCCGATAACCCGATAGTGTTGTCGGGTCGGGTTAGGGTTGAATAATTTTTTTATCGGGTCAACCCGATAAGACCCGAAATCGATTTTCTAATTTTTACTTGCTCAGTTTGTGGCAAAGCTATGTAAAAATATTGGCTTGCACTCTGCAATATACATTCGAGATATCTACAAGGTTATTGTTTTACCCTGTCCAATATTTATATTGAATTGATTATTATGTTGTATCATTTTGTCGTATGAACTGACATTTTATAATAAGAAAATAGACCTGCGTGAGCTACTATATGTGTCTGTTAGTTTCATACTTTCATTTTATAAATGTGTAGACTTTTGTCTTATATTTCATCAAATTTTCAATGCAAACTTTAAAATGTCTTCGGTGTACATCAGACTATCAAGGTGTAGATATGGATATGTATTTCTTATTTCAATTCAAAAACTATTTTACTACTAACAAAATCTTTCAGACTTTATAAGCACTCCGTATCATTTTTGTTTAATTCATTGTCATACAACAGTGCCCGCCAAATTTTTTTAGATGTTGATACTTGATAGTGCCAGCCAATTATATTTTTGTTCAATTAACATTAGTTGTTTATAATTCTCATTTGTATAACCTGATAACCCGAATGAACCGACCCAATAACACCCGACCCGAAGGCCACCCGAACCCGATAACCAATTTCTTATTTCTTATCGGGTCGGGTTGCGGGTAAATTTTTAAAAATCAAAACCAAACTCAACCTGACCCGATAAGACCCGATTACCGATAACCCGACCCGATAACACCCCTAGTTCTAATCAAAGATACCTCTTAGACCCTGCACGAGCTCTAATAACTAACAAGTAAATATCGACTACCATGATATTTGGATGCCCTATTACAATACAAACGGGTGCACAAAAGTACCTCAAATATATGCAATTAAGTAAATGATTTTCGAAAGTGACTAAATGCATTTATTGCTTACGTTACAACCTAAAATATATATATCAAGCAACGTTCATACCTAAACTTTTGGGTATATAGAAACGAAGCACAGACTTTTGCATCTCCATCAATGTACACTTTGTATAGAATACCTCCTAAAACCCACAAAACCAATAACAACTATTAATAGGTAACCATACACATGATTAAAGAAAAGGCAAAGATATTGATTGCGATTAAATAGCATGGTTAACAAACTATTGAAAGGATTACATACCATCGTGTATTATTTTGATCTACAACGGTGACGGTGACGGCGATCAGAGATGGTGACGATGATGACGATCGGAGATGCTGACGGTGATGGGCGATCGGAGATTGTGACGGTGATGGGCGATTGGAGATGGTGACGGAGATGGTGACGGTTATGACAACGATATAAGATGCGATGTGTGTTTTTGATGGAGTTTGTTTTTGTCTGGTAGTTGAAATGAGTGGGAATGGGAGGTTGGCAATTCCACCCCTCCATGTTTAAATAATTTTCGTTTCTTACCCTCTATTTTCATATATTGCAAAAGCTACCTCAAGAATTTTTTTCTAAGTTTTCTATCAACACAAGGTTTTCTCTAAAACCCATCCCTATATATATATATATATATATATATATATATATATATATATATATATATATATATATATATATATATATATATATTTATATATATATATATATATATATATATATATATATATATATATATATATATATATATATATATATATATATATATATATACATATATATATATATACCCCAACAAATGCTATGCGCAGCGGAACTACAACATTTGGGTGCTACGTAGTTATCATCACACATAAGCTATATTAAACGACTCAAAGAGACGTAAAAGTTTAAACATAAATTTAAACATTATTAAAATCATACAAGTCTACAGTTTTCCAAATCCCAAGATAATACTAAACAGAGTTTGCGTTAGGTCTCCACTGAATCTCAACCCAAAAGTACATTTTTTTTGCTCACATGACAAAAAAATAAAAGAGTTTTAAGTTAAATAAGGGTGGAAAAACAAGTAGACCGCCAAGCCACCACAACTTCCATCCTCGCATGCTCCGCTGCTATCAATCTTGGTTACCTGAAACACATGCTTAAAACTGTCAACACAAAGGTTGAGCGAATCTATAGGTTTATCAAATCGTAAGTTGAACATAAGTATTAAAAACCAATCATGATCATTCAATAGCATTGTCGCGCAAACAATCTATTATTCAAGGATATGACAATTGTGTTTAAGCTCATGACACTAATCCGTTAACTCAATCACCCGCGTAATAATTACCGGCGTGATTTAGATGAAACCAGTGCCCATACTAAAGGCATTAGTTGCAATTATACCTTATCTCTTATCACAAATTATCCGTCCGCAGGGGGTATCAACGTACTAGCCCTCGTCTCGGATAGGGTAGTCAACCCCATAGTACTATCACTTTGTATAAGCGGCTATTTCCCCCTTCGCAAGGGCAAGACAATAGTTAATAGTTCATGAAATTAGGGCCTTTTGCAACTAGGTACTCAACACAATTTCAAGGCAACATTCGGGTCCAACAACCATTCATGACTTATGTTCATTTTCATTTAAATAGCATGCATCCCCCTCGCGGGTAAAAAAATTTGAAATAAGTAAAGAGCGGGGCTATAGACTCACCTTGCGTAGTAGTAGTGGTTCTAGCGAAGACGTAACGAGAAATGTCACCGACGACGTGGATGCCCGGGAAAATCAAACACTTGACCTAAAAGTCAAAGTACGAAAACCAAATCAATACACCGCGTACATAATTGTACTAACACACGCATATGCAACACACTCAATGCTTATGAAAACTCACGCCAAAATCAAACAAGTAGTTGTTACTAGACTTATACCATTTACCTACGTAATTAAAGTTACTATCCATTTTACGATTTTTACCGATACTTACCAAAAGTATGGTCTGTTTTACTAGACTTAACCCTTGTTATAAAAATTAAGAAAATTCTCAAAAATACCTTAAGACCTTTAGAAAACCCATTTTTAATCCCATTAAAAGTTTTCGCTTTTACGACCCGTTACTCAACACATTACTAAACCCACGTTTTTCGGACTGATTTCGCACATTGACCAAGTTGGACTCATTTGACCCATTTAAAATATACCATTGACCTCTACGACACCTAAGTCTAATAATAGAATCAAATACACAGGTTTGAGACCAAAAATCAACCTTTGACCTTTTACCAAACTATACCTATGGTCCCCGGGATTTGACCCAAAACCAAACACAATTTCGGATTGTGTTGATTCTCATCTCCCGGTACACGAACTTTCAAAATATCATAACTTTTGACTCGTTTTGAGTTAGAAGCTCTACCTTATACCAAATCGAAGCTAAAACAAAGCTCTATAACTACATACTATGTTTATGACCTGTTTGAAAAGTTAAACCCACGAAAAACACCCCTAAACAGCCTGGTCTAAAATTATCCTCCCAAAATCATTTCAAAGCTTGATTTCAAACCTTTCTATCATTACCTAAGCCTATACCCATTACTTATAATCATTCCCAAACACTCTAATCAGTAGAGAACACTATGAACATCAAATCCAAATCAAAACCTAAAGCTTAAATCATACATGCAATAGGTTTAAATCATTTAAAAACATTTAAAACATGATTCTAAACACAAACCCACATCATAAATCATCAAACACCATGAACACCCCAACACCCCCATAATTTCGTGGCTTTAAGGGGTTGTAGAACACAAAAATCATAAATCCCATCTTGTTTTATAGATGAATTAACATTATATACACATGAATTAAACATGTGTATGGTTTAATTAGATCAAAATTCGTTTTTGAAAAATCACAAATTTTTGGAAAAATCAATGGATGCATGTATGTTATTGTGGGTGGGATTTACTTACAATGATGAAAGAAACATGGGTCTTTGATTAGTTTTTCTCAAAATCAATTTATTTGTGGTGGTTTTTGATGGTGGTTAGGGTGGCCGGTGGTGATGGAGGGAGAGGAGAGAGGAGAAGAAAATTTTTGATTTGTTTTTGTGATGTGTGTTTTCTTTCTTTCCATTTTGTAAAAATTAGAGGGGCCTCCTTTGCTATTTTTGTTTTCTTTTGGCCTTATAAATAAACGATCATTTTAGGAGCGGGATTATGACATACTAGTTGTTTTGAAAATTTACGGGATGTCGGAATTTGTAAAAATTACTTTCCAAAGGTTATAACGCACACAAAATGAATATTCACATGGTTCCGACACGACTTAACACGTAATAAAAATAAAAATCTCGAAAAACTCAAATATCGATCAATCGATAATAAAATGTAAATTTTGGGCATCCGTCGGTATCGTAGTCGTCATCGGTTCTTCTTAAATCGTCAAACGTTAAAATTACGACCGTAAACGTTGGTTTCAACTTAACCCGTCAAATACATAGCAAACGAAATTTCTTAAAAATTTCAAAAATATCCGTAAAATAGGATTAAATAAATAACGTTGGGCTCGGGATATCACATCCTCAAGTGAGTCGCAACCTAAGAGAGATGCTCATACTGAACAACTCTTGAGACAATAACTTAGCATCATACGACACTTTCACGAGTGTTACAATATATATATATATATATATATATATATATATTTATATATATATATATATATATATATATATATATATATATATATATATATATATATATATATATATATATATATATATATATATATATATATATATATATATATATATATATATATATATATATATATACATATATATATATATATATATATATATATATATATATATATATATATATATATATATATATATATATATATATATATATATATATATATATATATATATATATATATATATATATATATGTGTGTGTATATATATATATACAATATATATATATACCAAATATATATGTATATATATATATATATATATATATATATATATATATATATATATATATATATATATATATATATATATATATATATATATATATATATATATATATATATATATATATATATGTATATATATGTATGAATATATATGTATATATATATATATATATATATATATATATATATATATATATATATATATATATATATATATATATATATATATATATATATATATATATATATATATATATATATATATATATATATATGTGTGTGTGTGTGTGTGTATATATATATACAATATATATATACAAAATATATATGTATATATATATATATATATATATATATATATATATATATATATAATATATATATATATATATATATATATATATATATATATATATATATATATATATATATATATA
>JANFOE010002147.1:0-34282 GCA_025667525.1 Glebionis coronaria
TTGGTTCAAATGCGAAATAAAGCATTGAAAGTCAAAACATAAAAAAATGTCAAAAATTAAATCAACAACAATTCGTTAGAAATAAAAAGTACGACTTCTAAGTTTGTTTCCTTTATTATTCTAACTATTGATTTGAATATTATATGAAAATAAAACATATTAAAAATATGAGTATTTCAACACTACCATTAGAAATAAAAAGTACAACTTCTAAAAACAAAAAATAATCATACAAAAGAGAAACTAAAAGACGAAGTGTTAAAAAAATGCCAACATGGGTACGACATATGACTGGTTTTTATAAGTGTGAGGACTTGACCATTGTTGCCCTAGTCACTCGTAGGGTTAAGCTTCACGAGCTCAAGTCAATAAATTTTGCCATAACATCCACTTTGTTAGAGAACATTCTTTGACGTCTTTTTGCAACTCTTTCTAATGGTCGTAAAGCATTTGAGTTTTTTAAATTAACCCTCGATTTTCCAATCATATGTGAAACAAATAAGTGTTTTAACTTTAATTAACTGGGATATGGTACATACACTGTACATATTGTAGTGAGGATAAGGAGTACATGGAAATTTCTTATTTTCCGTGCTGCCAACGCTTAACTTCAGCATCTAAAGTTCCACCAACCATCTGAAATGATCATGAAAGTAGAAAAAAAATAAGAATGACATGAAGTGATAAGATACTGACCAAATCGGAGCAGCATCAAAAGATGGGCAAACCCCACAAAAATGAAATTATTCCAATGCTCGCTATATGCTCGATCTTTACATTTATATTATTGATATATGAAGTATATTAATAAAGATAAAAAGACTAAAAGGATGTTTGTATACTTAAGTTTTGTATTCCTAGCTTTGGCAATCATAATTTTTTTTACATTGCATTGATTAAGTGATTACCACTGCATCGCACATGTACATGTTAATTTAGATTAAAAAAACTTGAGCTCAAAACTAACCTTCACCATTCAATATGGTTAAACCACTACATTTTACATATGAATCATTTTAAGGTCTAGGAACCATTAATGCTTGTTGACTGAAAACGGCCTCCTAATTGTTTATTGTGAGAAGTTAATCACTAAGATAAAGAAATGCTATTGAAGAGACACGAGACATTAAATTCTAAATCAAACACACATGACATCTAAAAATAAACATTAATTAAACTAACATACAATAGAATTTGAGTTCAGGTTGAAACAAAGAAAAGAAGCTGATATAGTAATAGCCAAATTTCCAAAAGCGACAATAACATTTGTCATATTTCAACAAAAAATATAAAGCAACAGACTCAAAACGCCTTTGCTTGCTAACACATCTTAAGCTTTTGTAATGGGGTTCTCAATCACAACGTCTTTACCACAAAGCTTCCTGTAGACTCCACAAAATGTCTCAAGCTAATATTTGTGTCATTACGGGCCTTTGGAAAATCTCATTACTAAAAGAAAAAATTTCATGTTTGGTCCCTATCGTTTACACCAAATATCAAGTATGGTCCCTATCTCAAACTAAGTCCGCAGATCGTCCCTATCGTTTACACTTTGGATCAAAAATGGTCCCTATCTTAGATGGGAGTTAATTTTAGGCGTTAAGTGGTATAAGTGGAAGGGTATTATTGTCCTTTACTCTTTTTTTTCTTTTAATTTGTTTCTCACATATCTCTCTCTGTCATCATCTTCACTCTTGTTTTGCTTTAAAACATACCGAAACCAATAACAACTACAGCCAACATCATCACCAACCTTATCACTCCACCACAAATCCAACACCAATCATCTATCCTAATCCCCTTCGACACCTATCCCATCTACACATCTCGAATCTAACCCTAAAAAAAACATCTAGATCTCAGATTGGTTCAAAAAAATATACAGATCTATAACGATCTTGAGTTTGAACATACATCATCACTGATCTTTTATGTTGGGAATAACCCATGGTTGATTTTCGAAAATAATGAAAGATTAATAACATTTATGTAAAGAAAAAAAGTGGGCGGTAAGTGGCTGCACAATGAATATAAGTGGGGTATACAAGTGCAGGCCTTACGAATTTATTAATGCATATTTTTGGTCATTTCTTGGTCTAATAACAATGCTAAACGACAAAGGCTTGGTATGTACAAATGTTATTCGCATGTTGAAGGATACAGTAATACTTTAATACTGAATTTTGGTGTTCACATAGGATTTTGGGTACAACAGTAAAAGAAGTGGCTGATTGGTTTTTGATAAAGGACATCACATGTGTATGTGTTTAAAGAATGTAGGTGACCTCAAATCCAAAAACCCATTTCCCCTAACATGCCTCCCTACCCTCCCAGCTGATAAAAAAGAACTTTTGGCAGTGCGAAAATCACCACCCACCAACTGTTCGATTCTCACAAATTTAAAAAAAAATCATATCTCCATTCTAAAAAACATTCAGATTCGTCTCATATCCGCGATGTGTTTTGGATATGTACATGGGGTTATCATTGATGAACTGAAAAACCCATCTTATAGTGGGTTTGAAACCGGATCTGTTGTTTTTTCTTGATGATATGGTAAAACCCCTTTTTCTAAAACCCCTTTGGAGAATTGGAGCACTTGTTTGGTAAATTTAAAGATACGGATGAAGAGGAAGGGATCTGGTGGTGGCTGCGATGCTTAAAGAACCTAACAGAGGGGTTGTTTAGTTTATTATAATTGTGTGAGAGAGAGATGTGATAGTGTGTGTGTGTAAAAATGGGTGGGTGGATACATAAATGCATGGAAAACAAGTAAAAACCCTAAAATACCCTGGCCCTCATTTGACTTAACTGCCAAAACTAACGCCCATCCAAAATAGGGACCATTTTTGATAAAAAAATGTAAACGATAGGGACGATCTGTGAACTTAGTTTGAGATAGGGACCATACTTGATGTTTAGTGTAAACGATAGGGACCAAACATAAAATTTTTTCTTACTAAAATGCTGATTTTACATAAATTTAAGGAAATTTCGAGTTTGTTGACTCAAACCGAATCGGTAAAGCCGATCCGGTTAAAAAAGAAAACCGGTTTGAAGGTGGCGTGAGCCATAGCGTGTGTGTTGTGTGTTAACTTTAATAATAAAGTGTCGTCGTATCTCTTACTCTAACCTAACCGTACAAAAAATATTACAGACCTAATTTCTTTACCCTTCCGTGTATAAAGTTAACCATGCATGAAGCATAATTACATTTTCTCGTGAAGTTGAAGGTGTAGGAGCGTTCTAACATTCAATATGACCCGCACCCCATATAATCCCCCAGTACTGGGAATCAGTAATAAATTAGTCCATGGATTTTCATGCACACATGACGTAGGAACTGATACCTACACCTCCTATAAACTCTTGCGCTTTTTACTACACTCGAAACAGCCTACGTTACCCGACGGCCTTACACCTCCGCCATTCGCGACTGCCGTTGTCCCATTCCTGTGGGAAGAAGCACCAGAAAAACCAAGACTAAGGTGGATGATAAACCTAAGTCGAAGATCGTTAGATCGTTAGGCCTACCTTTAAGACTCATTACCACCGCTATGTGTCCAATCAATAACGAAAAGGTCGCTTAATAAATTTGGTCTAGAATCCGCAACCGATGCAATAATCATGATAAATCCTTCATTACTGACATGAAATGACTGTAAAAGGTTCGGATTACCGGTTGTATATGTTCTGTTGCAGCGTGACTGACTCTGCTTTCCTATATGCTTCAGCAAGTGCGTTTGCAATTGTGTTTGTTGATACTACAACAGTCACATTGGTTTACTTGAAGGCTTGTATATGTTCTGTTGGAGATCACGATTGAGAGCAAAGAACATGAGATAAAAACGTACATGTACTAAGAACAGAAAAAATCACAAAAAATGAATCCATGGGCAACGACATCTGCTCCAACTTCTTTTGAACCGAAATTTGATCCGCTGTTTTTGAACCAACTCTTCCTTGAAATATGCAATTTTATGTTTCAGTTGTAGAGGTGGAAGATGGGTGAGTCGGGCTCTGTGATGGATCATATTTGTTTGGTTGAAATAGGTAATTTTAGTTTTACTTGGCCTGGGTTGAAATGCAGACATTTTTAGCAGTACTATGCGTTTGAGGCTCTGAGCATTAAGATACAGTCTGGGCAAAAACAACGTGGGGCTGTCCAGATTACCATGCATGATCTTCATCATGAGAAAACTCTTTAAAATATGCTCTAATATAGTTGCCAACACTTTTAGAGTTGCAAAAACCCTTTTTATAGTTTTACGTTCTAACCTTGTTTTTTTTAACATAGGAATGTATAAAACTAAATAACAATTAAATTGAATACTTATAAATTTCTGAGTTTAGTAAAATGAAAAAGAAGATAACAAAAGCATACCATCAGAGTACATTGCAGTTGTGCCACCTTCATAAGATATCTAAGTGGGCTGCATAGAAGTCTCCTTGTCAACATTAACCAAAATTTTGAAATATGGATCAGAAAGTACCTAAAACAAAGCACAAAACGGAGTATTTAGGGAGTAAGGCGATGCTTAGGATCAAATGAGATCATTGTTTCTAATTAACAAAGAGCAAGAGTATATACATTGCGGAATAATCTTCATGTTTTATACAAACATACTTATGCAATAAAAATATTGAAAACTGTATCTACTCATCAATGCAGTTAAACCAACCGAATCAATAGTATCAGCTCATCAATCATTAAGTCCAACAGTCATCAAGTCCAACTGATGCGTTTCCTTTAACCCGCAATCTACAACCATTCTATAACTCTAATTGACTTCCAAAATCCATGCCATCTTGCTGAAGTGTGCTCTTGCAACCTACAGTTTGTCTTTTTCAGAAGAAACACGGAAAGGTGGTTAAGAAATTCATTTGTCAAACGACCTCTTTCAATAAATAGGTAACTTATCAGTTAATATAGTATTTAAGTATTTCCACTAAGTATAGTATCCAATTTTGAATTTGTTTATTAATATGTTATTAGTTTTGCTTGCTGCGTAAAAGTCACTTACAGTGAAGCACATACATGAGCTATGTGAAATATCCAATCTGGTTTTTCTTCTTCAATTTCAGACCTACATACATAGACAGAAAATTGTTAGTGTTCATCTGATAGGGATTCATCAGAGGTGATTTTATCGATGGAACATGTTAACATTCATGTGCTCAAAAGTAGGTTGTGGTGGGTCTTTAGGTTGTAAAAGATTTCGATCTATGAAAGGTGGGAGAGTGATGTCAAGACCACCAGCTATTTTGGAGAGTTAAATGAAAGTAAACAAAAAGTCGAGTTTCATATATACATAACTGTAGGACCAATAGAGACCGCTGGCATCAAGAAATTCAGTATCATAAAATGTAAATGAACATGTTGATAAAAGACCCTCGCTTCCTGGTACAGTTGCAACACCATCATTCTTCATGGTCTCTCGGGCTGTTGCTTTGTCCCCCATCACACAAATGTTGTCAGGATGCAAAAGGATACATAAGAAATCTAGATACACTACAATACTAAACCAATAGAGATTACCAGATAGTTCATCACACTTATTAACTTTCGGTCCTACAAAAATTGATTTTTTTTGTTAAATGCCACTTGAGGGTTCTAGGGACATCCAAATCGCCTAAGTGATACGCATTGAGACTATGGTCAGTTATTATATAAATGAAATGGGGATCCAAGTCCTTGTAAGGGTGGTTGGAGACATTTAAAATGAAACCGGCTTAGATATATCATAGAAACATCCACATATTGGTTTGTCTAAAAGATAAATCACGAGTGGTACAATGGTTGCCAGTCATAAGTATCCATTATCGCGGAGTTGAGGAACTCAAGGAATAACTTCCCACCGCCATCTAGTGAGAAATATTTCAAGTCTCTTGCCTCCATCCATTCACAGCTCCAACATCACGGTGTGTTCTCATTCACGTGTGAAGGGAAAAATTTAAGATTAGGAAAAGTTTCAAAATAACAAAACTTTATTGTAACTACTAAGATTTAGTAGTCAAGAGTTTGAGTGAATCACACCAAAGTCAATGTAAGCAACAAATTTATATGGTGTTATTATGGTAAAACGATCCCTTGTTTTTTTATCATGACAAAAGTTTTGGTCTTTTGACTCATAGCCAACCCGCTTTCATCAGAAGGTTTGAAACTTAAATGCATAAGAATCACATAAAAGCGTGAATAGTTAACTAAAGAAGGAAGTTACCTATTCGCAAAGCTTCAGTTATAGGAAACTATCTCCAAATAATGTTAAAATCCTAAAATTCCATCCGTGAAAGTGGAAAAGGATTTGTGCTTGTCATTATATCTTGTAACACATTATGGAGAAGTAACACTTACATGTAAACCAAAATGAGGTGCACCCTTTTCTTGTAGCCAAGGAATTCACTTGCTCAAACATTTATTGTTCTCATTTTCAAACCTTGGAAAATTATACAGCAAGTCAAAGTAAACTGATTAATAATCAGTTTGTTTACTAACAGATAACTTTGCTTAGTGCTTCTAGGAATGCAGGCAAACATGTAAAATAGCCAAACATGGGGTTCTCACTGACAAGTTTACTCTAGTTCCTCACTTTTACCTCTTAGATCAGACATACAAATATACATATACTAATATTTTGAAACTTCGACGCTAACATTAAAAAAATACATCAACTGATTCTGAGTTATAGTTTTTTATACTTTAGGTGGGTCATCATAACTGATTAAGTCACGAATGATACACAATTTGCTTACTCTCGCCATGCAGCTTGCTGAAAAAAATTGTTCCAGCAGAGGAATACTAAGGGGTGTTTGGGTAAATTTACTTTAAGAGCTTAATAGTCATAGCAAAGAAAATTCATCCTAAATGGTTCAATTGAGAATGCAATATTTTTCAAATATATACTAAAGGGATAATATTACCTTTAACGATGGCAGGTCCATTTAGAATGTTACAGTATCTGAAGCTCTTCAGCTAATTCTAGCATGACCAAGCGTCTAAAAGCTCCGCAAACTTATCCGCTTTTTCACAAACTTTAATCGCCTACTCTTCAAAGTATTCTGCTATGGAAATCTTTCGTGCAGCAACCATTGCAACATCTTCTTATGAAACCAGCCACCGATGTTTCAACACCAAAAGATTCACCCTTGTACTTGTAAAGGTTGTCCACCTGCAAGTTAGTAGTATTATTCTGATAATCGGCTAGTAATAGCCCGTTCATGCTGGATCTATATATGTTATAGTGTTTGTTATAATTTTGCTAATGTGTCTTTAGTTAGCGCGCAACAATATAAGTATACTCAAACATACCAAAAATCAGTCTATATTATACCTAAACACATTATTTATTTGTTGCTATAGCCTATATGCAAAGTTTTATTCCGCTTACCATTAGCCAGACGTATCAACGACGGATCCACCTAAATCAGCTCTTCAAACAAATCATAAATTTAGCCTTCCGCAGTAGCAACAAAACCTTGATAAAGAAATAAGTTATAGACAAATTGCTAATTAGTATTGAGGCCACCAACTAAATTTGCAGAGATCACATAAGCGAACGTCATGATAACTTTTGGTGTGTGGGTAAATTAATTTTAACAACTTATTCTTATCTATAAAACCACCATATGCCACTGCACACATTGTAAAGGATCTAGATTAAGCATATATTCTACACATATATTCTCAAGATTTGGTAACCTTACTCTTCTGAGCATGCTGGATTAGCATCTGAAGCTGAGCCAACAGCTACATCAATAGGTAGCAGAATTGCATGTAAACCAAGTGACATAACAGTTTTAGTTGTCCCTCTTCCCCCAGATATTGCAATCCCTCCAATCTCACGGTCAATGGGCAACCAAGTGAAAAATTGCATGATCAACTTCTTTCTACAATTATCATAAATGAAAAACAATTTAAGATATAAATGAATGAATGAATGAATTAAAGATAAAAATAATTTAACATATTGGTGGAACTTTTGCCATCTGCCCATCTTGATCCAGTGACTTATGAATGTATTCATTTAGGATATGTTTTATCTTAAATAGGTCAAACAGCTAAAACAATACAAACAACTTAGAACGACTACTCAATTAGGCTAGAGTGAACAAAAATTCACTTCATGCTTACAAATACTTTAATGCATAAATCTCCTAAGTCATCTCTATAAATTTAAAAATTAGACTATATATGCGTTCCACTTATTGAGCAGGGTTCTATGGTCGGTCTGTGACCCGTAGATGCCGAAGGTGCCCATTGACCCACATCTAACCACAAAGTTTGCTAACTCAACATTTCAAATAATTCAAAAAATGCAACTGAAATATCATTTGAATACAGACCTCTGATTCATAATGAAGTCTAGCATGTGTAGTGAGGTAATACTTTCCTGTGTTCTCACATTATAACTGATCTAGGTGGACGTCAAAAACTTGTAATGGTTCAGTTTCTTCTACTAAAGCGGCATAAGATTGAGATGTGTTCTTTGACATTAGGTACTTAAGTGGCTGATCCTTATATGTGTGTATCTGCTTCATTTTAGCTTGCCCAACAATAAGATAGACAATATCATCTTCTTTTGACCAATTGCCTTGTATATATGGCCTATAGTTGCATAAAACATGTTCAGTATATAGATGACATCTTATATAACTGAATTGTAAAAATATAGTAATATACATCATTAGTTTTTAAGACGATGTACCATGGAATAGCTTGGCCATCCATTTCATTGATCAAACAAAAAAGTCATGCTTCTACGAACGTCCCTACATTAGAGAAATGCTAGTAAAATAGTTGGAACAAAAATTGTGACAATTGATGTACATCATCTACCAACGTTTTCATGAATAGAAATATACATGATTTAACTGATACCAGAGTAATAGGAGTAAACATGAAATTAACGTGTTATCATAGTATAGAGAAAGCAGTAATAGTTGAAGCACAAGTCAAACGAAGAGCAGAGAATGGTCAACACGCGAACTCTCTGGCAAAAACAGGTGCGCAATCTATATACAGTTATGTAATGGAAAGTGCAGAAAAGTTATGTGATGTGGTGCTGACATCACTTTGCAACCTGTATGCTTCAAACAATTCTAGGCTATTCTTATGAAACCATATTTATCGATTAGCTACTGAAACTATTGAATGTAAGAAGAATTATGCATTAACATAAAAATATATCAACTCAGGTAGCATGGGGAAGAACAAACCTTTTTGATGCTACACGATCAAAACATCTATTTGTATACTTGTTAAGAATAAGTAACCTCTGCATCCCTGTAATGAAACATGATCAAGGAGGCATGTTATCAAAAACTATTTGATTATAATGGTTGTAGATTGTGAACTGATGGGAAACACTACCCATTCTTACCTGGCCATTAAGGAGTTCCAGTTGTCCCTATAGTGACTTGTAAGGCTCTTGTATACAGGTTTTGTAAACTAAATAACTTGGTACTTTCACAAGGAAACCCACCTATAAAACAGAAATTAAGGAGGGTATAATTAATCATACCTTAAAACTAATCGGTGAATCTATTTCGATTCAATAAAAATTAAAATTATCTCATAAGATGTTAATTATAAATATACTCACAATCATGGTAGGAACTGACGTAGATGAAGGTCCTCAAATTTGCTTGTTTTTGCGTGAGGTTTATGTGTGTGTTTAGCTAGTATTTTGATTAGGTCATCAACACAATGGTTTTGAAGGTAAAATAATATAACTAAATATTATCATTAGGTCGTTAAGAAAATATTATCATTAAGGTTTTGAATTGTATACATGAATCACAAGATTTAGTTTAGCCCACTGGTTGAGGCGTTCGTGTTGGGACTTATAGGCCTGTGTTCGAATCCTGCACACATGATATAATTTTAGATATCCTGCCGAATTTCAGTAAAACTAAAAAATGATGACGTGGATTAATTACATGCTTATGTGGCATTTCCTTCCTGTTATATATAATGTAAAGAGATATATATATATATAGGGGCGCGCTATTTGCAGAACCTTTTTTTTGGTACAAAATCTACAGAACCAGTTTTTTACTACTAATAAAGCATAGTGTACACTACATTAATGCAAAAGGGTATTTTTGAAAAATATCTACTACATCTACAAAACCAGTTTTTTACTACTAATAAAGCATAGTGTACACTACATTAATGCAAAAGGGTATTTTTGAAAAATATCTACTAATTATTTAGTTATATTATTTATTTTTTAATATCAAAAGGGTATAATAGGAATAAAATATTTTGACACTTTTTAAACTGTTTAAATAAAAAAACGTTTTTATCATCCTTTAATTTTTTTGACACTTTTTAAACTATTTAAATAAAATATTTTGACACTTTTTAAAATGTTTAAATAAAAAAACGTTTTTAACATCCTTTAATTTTTTTATTTTCTCCTTTTATATTTTTGATTTTTTTATGATACACATTTAAAAAAAAACAAGGTACGTATATGTTTTTAAGTTTTTTTGTGCATATATGTTTTTTGTACATATATGTTTTATGACACATTTTTCTTGTTTTAAGTTTTGGTAATTACACACATGTTTTTGGCGTACAAAAAACTTAAAAGAATACATGTGATCTCAAAATCTATAATAAAAGCAAAACATAAATACAATACACAAAATTTGAATGAAATACAATTCAAATACAAATCACTACTGTAAACTATAAATGTGCAAGAGACTTAAAAACATGCATGTACCCCTCAAAAAACATGCATGTACACTTTAAAAACATATATGTACGATTTTGAAAACATGTATGTATGGTATCTTTAAAAGTGCATCCATTGATCATCTTCATGACATATCGTCGTTTCTATAATTGATGCATCACCTAAATCAAATATTAAAAAGAAAATTAGTGATACAAAAAAAACAAAAGAAATACATATAAATTGATACTTAGAGGCTAGTTACTCAAACTTAGACATGGCAAAATTAAACACGCACACAACAAATGTCCACCAAGGGATCTTTGAGGAGAAAATAAAAAGCTAATGGTTACTAGGACACACTAAAAAAATATTAAAGTAGTATTGGTATGATCACAAATCATTTTTCCACCAAGAATCCTCTTTAGCTAATTGAGATCATTTTTGTACGAGTACTCTCATATTCTAGGCTTTCTCCTACAATGTCAAACTCTAAACATTAGCAGCGCACCTATTTCTAAATGTAAAGTAGTTTCTTGATATAATCAAGGCAAAAAATCTATATGTGACGTGTGAAGAATGGCAATTTGCTTTAGTGCTTTAATAATCAATTAATAATTTTTTAGAAAACATAAATGTTAATAATGAAACATAATTTAATGCTATGTAAAAGGTAGAGGATTCTTTTTCTTCTCTCTCCAATAATAAGTCAAACAACATAAATTTCATCTTTCCATAACCTCCGACCATAATTTCCGACATCAATTTCAGCCATGTTTTTTTACTATTTTATGTTCTTTTACATATTAATGTTCTTGATTAGTGTGGTTCCTAATAATATTTCTAGTTAGGCCCTACTGATTTAGCACAAGTATATTTCAATGTATTGTCAAACCAAATAAAATAAAAAAAATAAAAAATTAAACCTCGAAAGAGTATCCTTTCGCCATCATACTCTTCCAACTACTGTCACCCCCCTCCTCCAGCCACAACCTTCTTGGTTCTCGTTTATCGCACATATTTACAAACCTTAAGTCGGTCAAAGGTCGAATCAAACCATGTTCTTTTTCCTTGGATACAACCGTTCTGTCATCTTCGACAATCACCAGGAGTGCCCTATCATGAACGAATTATTATTGTTTTTCTCTGGCGATTTGTATTAGTGACATGAGTTATAATACGGTTCTCTAGGGTTTCTTGATGGATTTGTAATACGGAACTAGTGATTGAGGAAGAAAGATATGGTATATGATTGATCCGTATATAGTGTATGATTTAGATGGGTTAGAGAATAATAGATCTGGGTTTTCGATTGTGGTTTTAGATCCGGAGGATGGGAGGGTGGGAGGATGGGAGGATGCGATTGATGATTTTAATAAACTGATTATTAATGACATGCTACTTTTATGGATACTTTTATAGATAGCCAAAATACCTTATTTGCCCTTTATTTATTTTTTTATTAATAAGTAAACAGTTTATATTTACAAAACTGTCATTGCGTATTACTAGAAGTACATCATGCATGATTAGAAGTAAATTTAAAGGTTCTGTAAGTTCTGTACCAAAAATCAGGTTCTGTAAATAGCGTTTCACTATATATATATATATATATATATATATATATATATATATATATATATATATATATATATATATATATATATATATATATATATATATATATATATATATATATATATATATATATATATATATATATATATATATATATATATATATATATATATATATATATATATATATATATATATACTTATGATTTGAAACCACAATTTTTAATCCTTTCATATCCCATTCACATTTTTAAACCAATAGGATTTGAGATTTGCCTAAAAATCTCACCAATTGCCTAATTTTGGTAATTTTTTGTCGGAACGCGTTTTTCGATAATGCCATTTTTTTAAAATCACGTTTTGAAACCCCAGGTATAAATAATGCTATATACTTTTATTTTTTCATTTTTTTCCCTACAACCACTAGGTTAAAAAACACACACAACCCCTATGGTCGTCACCATCTCTACAATCCCTCTTTTTTCCCAAAATCCTGCTAACCCTAATTCATTATTCATGATTCATGAATCATTCATTCATTCATCATTCATCATCATCCTAAATCCAAATCAATCGAATCTTTCTATCACTCCAGGATCGTGTTTGTTTCACTCATCATTTTTCGTCTTTTAATTCATGAAATTAGTATCCACAAATAATTACATCACGGGATTGATTTGTATTATTTGATAACACATCATGTTATAGGTGTGTGTTTCTGGATCGAATGATTAACACATCATAGCAAATCCACACATAGCAGATCCACCACACCAGCAACACACAAAATCAAATCACTAGGTTCAAAGTTATGGCAGCAGAAACTCACAAAAAAAGTTTCTTTTTTTATACGGGCTCACTAAAAAAACACACACACCTTTCTTCTTTCCTCAAACCCTAATCTCAAAAAATTCTTTTTTCTCAAAACCCTGTTACCTTTGATTCACAATCAATACTAATACAGGTATGATTTTTCTCTTTTGTTTTCTTTTTTTATATAAAAAATGAGAGACAGGAACATATATGATGCAGCCACTGGATTGGGAAAGAGACAGAATAGTGTACAACATGTGACCACCACGATCTGAAACCTGTACTACCTTCA
The DNA here is from genome assembly GCA_025667525.1 of Glebionis coronaria. Lineage (NCBI taxonomy): Eukaryota > Viridiplantae > Streptophyta > Magnoliopsida > Asterales > Asteraceae > Glebionis > Glebionis coronaria. The sequence continues at coordinate 13,368 of JANFOE010002147.1, forward strand.
CCACCTTCCGCATGGTGTGGCGGACGATGGTTTTGTGATGGTTTCATTGACGTAACAGTCAGGCTGTTACAAATGGAAATAAGCTAAGAATCTTTTTTCATAAGTAATCCCAAACACCCCTCTATGTATATATAGAACTATGTGATTTAGGTCCCATAAAAATTATAGCTTAATAAGGTGTATTTTGTTTACGACTAATACTGATTAATTGCTCTATTTATGAAAGGTCGAGACATTGAATGAGCGACTATGGAGATTAATAACCAAAATCATCAAATGACGCTTGGATTGGAGTGTTTTTCCTGCTCAGGTCAAGTATGATTTTACGGTGATGCTGTGATTTTAATAATTTTTAAAAAATACGTTTTTTTACAACTTCAGACAGTAGGATCATCAGCTGCTGATGTGGTCAGTGTATGTGTTAATATTTTTGGCAGTTTTAAGTACGATCCAAAAACTTACTTAGATTAGCTATTATCTCTTAAACGTTTTTAATATCCCTCTGTACACATGTGGCTAGCAAGAACAGGGATGTACATTTAGCTCATTTGTTGAAACCAAGTTTTCGGTAAAGCAGGTAACAAATTTATCAATGTCTAATCCGTCCATACAGAAAGCACCCAGTTTTGACCCGTCGCCAGACACACCCAAACAGTCCAGGTGAATAAGACATTGACCTATGGTACAAGGCCATCTGCATACCCAACCTATAAGCATCTGCCTTTTGGTCCAGTAGTTATCATGTGAAACGCTGCATGAGAGGTCCTGAGTTTGAGCTCTACCATGGCCTTTCGCATTTTATTGTAGTTTTACACTTATAATAACATCTATTTTTCCTATTAAAAAATTAGACAACTGATAAAGCAACTCAAAGTAAACTTCAGAGCTATAAGTTTGCCAAACACAACCAGAGTTAAAGATGATATTATAATGGCTTTAATATTTAGTTTTTTTAACCCAAAAACGACGGTGTATTTGAACTATGTCTATAGCATAGAAAGTTGGGAAGATTCACATTTTACTTGCAGATGATCAAGTAACATTTACTATTAGATTTACCCTTCAAGCCTTATAAAACCTAAAACTACTTGTATATCTAATTTAAGGTATATGATATATGTAATAATAATTATGTAGAGGACATCTACGGTATTGTTTCTCTTGACTTTGATGCTAAGTTATTTCATTCATAGCTCAACTGTTAATTACATGTTTCATTGTTAATGCTTACAAGAAACTCAACGAGTTAAATTTTCAAGAGATGTCATATTTTGTGACTACTTTCTTATCACAAGAGAATTTCTACTCTCTTTTGTTTCTTACTTTGGAAAATTTTGACAGTTCCAGTTTTTTTATCACAGTCTATCTCTTCCGTGGATCCATACTTTACTACTTGAAAGTCTCCCTAGCCATCTCAAATCTCTCAACATTCCCAAGTTCTCTCCATCTTAAGTGTTCCCCTCCTCCTTGCATTCCGAATACATGATGTTAGAAGATCTGCTATGCCCTACAATTCCGGCACATCTTCATGGTTTTATTTGAAGTAATGCTTTTGGAATGATTCTGGGTTCTTTTTCTCGAGATGGAGCCTTTTATTTTTGAGAAATCTGCCATTTCTCAGTATGCTTCTCTTGACGAGCTGTGGCTCTTGATGAAAATCTCAAATATGTAATGGTATCTATTTGTTTCTAACAAAAGGGTTGCATTTTGCGGGTATAGCTCTTTAATTTTAACATAATACTGGATATCGAAAAGGCTTTATATGATACTTTATTTGTTGATGATTTTAGGACAGGAGAAGTTAAAATAGAAAATTCGACAATCATACCATTAATTGAAGTAGTGATAGTCGTGTGGACTGTAAGGTGTAAGTGAACTCATGAGTATCTAGATACCAGAATGTAATTGGTGGAAGAAACTAAACCTGATATTGAACGTGTAACATTATCTCTGACATAAGCAGTGGTATGTTCCTCCATGTTGTGGCCTTATGTAGTTGATTAACGGCTCCACCTTGAATGAGAAACCCGTATATGGAGGATGGTTTGGATAATGGTTGTAAAACCCGCATGCTTTTACCATGAATAATACCCTTAAGATCGTACGTACTAGATTAAAACTTTCCTTTTATAGTACGATTACGTTTACGTGTTAGGATTTTACGTATTACGTACGTGTTAGAACACGATAAGTATTTATTACGCACGGACACGCAATAATTATTTAAACAATAATTAATCACGAACATGCGATCATGAAATCATGAACGTAATTAAATCACGAGCTAATATTAATTACGTATATATATATTTATTACGAACACGAATAAATATATTAAGTCACGATCGATAACTAATTAAAACACATAAAACACGAACACGAGAACACACCAATATTTTAGACACGGAAAAACATTCGGGTTACCCCTTGTGGGCCCCATTACCACGAAATTAGGAGGGAGGATGGGCTTAGCCCATCAATTTTTACTAAAAGGAGGTTAAGGAAAATTACACTACTCATTTTCTTTACAGAGAATTTTTAAAGAAACCTAAAAACTCCTCCCCCTCCTTCTTTTCTTTGTGTCGTTCACCCTACATCCACCACAAGGGGGTGGTTTGTGATCTTGGATCTTGGGAATTAAGTTGGTGATCGTGTTTGTTCTTCATCCTTTTGATCCACGAATTCGGTAAACCCTTTTTAAATCTTTTCTTTCGATTTAATCTTTTTATAAATCAAGAACATGTGTTGTTTTTATAAAAACATAATAATTAAACATGGATCTAACATGATTTGGTGTTAAATAAAATCAAAAGGGTGTTTTTAAGGGGTGTTTGTTTTGGCCGCAGGCTGCACCGAACCCGAATGGGTTTCGGTTTGCCAAGCTGACCACCACCAAGACCATATGGTCTTGGTTGGTGCGTGTGGGTTCCACGGCAGCAGTGAAACACGGGGTACCCCGAGTTGGTTCGGGGTACGGTGTTGATTTCATGTCCGGTTCATTGTTTTTAGCCTAGATCCGGTTCATGGTGTATGTTTAGTTTTTTTTGTTTATGATCTTATGTTAAAATTAAATTAATAAAATGATATGATTAATTTAATAACATGACTTAGGTTATTTTAATTATTATAAACATGAAATTAATTAACCTAAGTATTTGTATATTTAAGACTTATAATTAATTAATTATTTTAAAACCATGGATATAATTAATTAATTAACATGACTTAGGTTATATTATTAATATATAATAATACATATTTTAACCTAAGTATTTAACTTATTTAATTAAAAACATGTTATACTTTAATTAAATATTTTAACCTATAGTTTAATTTAATTACATGAAATAATTATTAAACTATACATTATATCATATGACTTAAAATATAATCATGAAAACACTTAGACTTATATACTTAGCTTATCTAACCAGCTTATTTCTAATTATGGAAACTTTCTATTTTTAGAAACTTAATTAAATAAGGTAGCTAATCTATTTATGGAAACCAGCTATTTTTAGAAACTTATTTATTTCAGGCAGCTAATCTATTTATGGAAACTTATTTAATTAAGGCAGCTAATCTATTTATGGAAACTTATTTAATTAAGGCAGCTAATCTATTTATGGAAACTTTCTATTTTTAGAAACTTATCTATTTAAAGCAGTAAATCTATTTTTGGAAACTTTCTATTTTTGGAAACTTTCTATTTTTGGTAACTTTCTATTTTTGGAAACTTTCTATTTTTTTTGAAACTTTCTATTTTTGGAAACTTTCTATTTTTGGAAACTTTCTATTCTAGGAAACCTGTTATTTTTGGAAAGTTACTTATTATTACACAGTAAGTATAATACCACATGAAATAACAGAAGTACTTAATCAGATTAAACAGAATATAAGATAAAACACAGTTTAAGGCTTTTAAACAGTAAAATATGGTAAGAACACATAAAATAAGCTAAGACATGACATAAAACCAGCTACGTACTTAGTAAGCAGATACTTATTCATGTACGTATTTATGTAGCACTAGTGATTCGGAAGTAGGATTCCTCGCAGTTCATCTTCTTCGTTCACTGGACATAAGGTACGGATTCCCGTCCTTTCAGTATGGACATTCTTTCCTTATTAGGATTCCCCGTATGCAGCCAACTGTTTTCCCGTAGTATAAGTTTTGTGTTTGATTGCTTATGTTTAAATAAGATTACCTATAGCCATATACATGCATGACCAATTTCACCTAGTTATGGAGGTACCATAACCATAACATTAGAGGCACTGATGTTATGACTTCACCACGGCGGAGTGATTGCTCATGGCGTCCCTTCAGCTTTTGGCCATTTATTTATACTTATCATGTGGGGCGTATGGGTGCATCCTAGTTACATGTTTTTATTCAGGATTTTATGGTGAATGTGGTGTGTGCCTTGCATCCTTCACAAGGAGCTGATCCCTCCTACCCAAAAACCAGTATATTAAATTAGAGGCAGCCCCTCTAATTTGCATGATGAGGTCACCCCTCCAAGTATTCATGCACGGTGGTTTTTCATGACCTATATTGGCTAATGGTAAAATATGTTAAACAGTTTTCATAAGATTAACATAAGGCTTTTCAAACTATAAAACCAGTTTTATGAACATGTTCCAGGTTTTCCAGGACTTATACATTTCCGCTGCTATTAAGTCTCTATTATGTTTTAGTCACTTATACTATGTCTATATCCGTGCACTGAGCGTTTTGCTCAGCCGTTACTTTCCTTTCCATGTCCCAAAACGGCAGGTACCCTAGGAAAGACTCGAGCATTTGGAGGACGTGCATAGGATGGAAGCTGCTAGAGACTTCTTTTCCTTTTGCCTTCATATATTTATGCTTGTGTAGTCTTTCATTCATTTCTTTTGCTTATTATGTTTTGGGCTTATGTTTGGGAACCGATGTTTGATTTCGGTTATCCCTATGGTCATGTAATGTTTTATACATTTATCCTTGTATGCTTTGATGACACGCCATAATTACGCGTAACATTCCATTATCAAATGGGGTGTTACAATTATGGTATCAGAGCCAAGGCTTCGACCTGTAGGCTCTAAAACTCGACCTGTGACTAGTGGGTAGTCACCAAGAGCTTCCTAAGCCAACGTCTGTTATTCTACGTATTGATGTTTTCATCGCATTGTTGTTTTAACCATGATGTTTTCAGCACCTTGAGGTTTTAACCTTGATGTTTTCATAGATATTGTTTTACTAATATGGATGGACAACCGTCATTCATATTTAGTTATGTGTCATTGTTTCATGCATAATGTTCCTCGTGAACTGTGGCTATGTGGACTGAACCCCAGTAGTTCATAATTAGTCACATAAAATTTTTTCTGATAAGTTTTGACATATGAGTTTCATTTATTTATGTTTCATGTATCATTGTTGTAGGGATTATGACTAAGTAATGGTTGGTACAAGACTGGCCCTATTTAGTCGCATGTGCTTTTATCGAAACTTTTAACTTTGGGACCGACCCATAGGCGTCCCCTCACCATGTCTTTTGTTTTGGAACCGACCCATAGGCGTTCCCTCGCACATATAAAGGTTTCATAAACTACATTACGCATTCATGCACTGTTTTCATGCATAAAATTTTTCTCATGATTTATTGGCATAAATTTTTTTTGTGTCCCCTCATAAGTTACTATGTTTTTTTATGTCAAGTATGTTTTTATACTGTCATGGTTAACTTCGGTTTCATGCTGATTATGTTATACACTCCTTTATGATAGATCGTTTTATGTTCCTTCATGATGATTCCGTCTTCATGTTGATTACATCTTACGCCTCTTTTTTTTTATTTATGCTTTCACGCAAGACATTGTTGGATTTCATTGAATTTTGCTTTCATGATAGTCATGGTTGGTTTTCATTGATCATGCTGTCAGGAAAATCATCGTTGAATTTTGTGTAACCACACTTTAGCGTTTCCCTATGCAACCAGAATGAGGTATTTACTGGCATTCCCAGGTTATCATGATGGTTTTCCTAACCGTTTAACTGATATACTTTCTTTAGATCATGATAAATGATCGACTCCATACCGATCATTTCATGTGCATTCCACGTGTACTCCACGTACCGTATTTCATGTGTATTACATGTACCCTAATCCATGTGTATTCCACTTGCAATACTTCACGAGTATTCGCTAGTCGATTCTAAATCATCTCAGGCGTATTTTCAATTGCTGATATTCTACAAGATTGATGATGCCGCTCACAACTTGGAGATGTTACTAAAGGTTGATGCTGCTGACGTTCGGAGAAGCTATGAGATGCGGATGCTGTTCACAACCTGGAGATCCTACAAGACGAAGACAAAGGCGTCGGAGCAAAGCAATTTGACGAGAAGATGCTTCACCATCAGACGATTCCCATCAATCATTGTCCCTGATTCTTAGTTACATGTCACACGTCATTCGGCTGTCATTTCAGCCATATGAGTGCAAACCGGTACCAGCCGGCCACTCAGCTGAATAGTTACATGAATCACGGTCATGAGAATGACCATCATGGAACTGACAGACAGGACGATAGTAACCACTACTATGACAGAAACTATCCTAGAAATCGCAACCGAGGCTCCAACCGCGGACATGATCAGACATACAGAGGATCAGTAGTCCAACCGATCCGCCAAGTCTGGTATAATAACCTAATATTGTAGTTCTATTGTTTTACGTCTCGAGACACATGTTAATACATCAGTCAAGACACATGTCTCACGTATACCTTCTGAAGACACATGTCAAGACACCAATCAAGACATATGTCATGCTTATAGTTCCAAGACACGAGTCAAGACACATGACTCACGTCCAACTATGGAACCTTTCTAAGAAATTCAGGGTACACTCCAAGGGTATATCCATTTTGTTGTGCCATGTATTAATCAGGCCACAAGAATTTCAATACCATTACCGGCGTATCAGTGAGAACTGTCACGTTGCCGATGTCACTTTCATTCTTGTAACCATAAATCATTGATTCATGACCATGAAGGACGCCTTTTGTATTCCCACGTATACGAAGGTTTTCCTTCAGCTTAATGATGAGATCCAAGCTGCTAACGCATTTCCTCGGACAGACACGAGATGAATTTTATCCTAATTATGTACTATGAACAGCACACCATGCTACGATTCATAATTTTGTACAGTAATGTTCAGGCTCCTGAATACATTCAGCTTGATTTTCCATTAGGAAAATCTGTACAAATTATCTAGGCTTACAAGCATGTGCGTTGTTAGCCATGGTCGCTAAAGTTTTCTAGTGGTCAGTAAGACACGACTACTAAAGTCCTTTTACGCATAACCAACGGATTATTCCAAAATTCTTCCTATACATTCCAGAAGAACTTACAAGGAGAAGGACGGTACCATGAGATTATGTGTCGACTACCGTCGGCGTAAACAAATCACCATTTATGACCGTTATTCTCCTCCACGTATTGACAACATGTCCAATCGACCTTATAGTGTTAATAACTTTTACAAGATTGAACTCATGATCATGCTGCCAACAGTGACGAGTGAAAGAGCAGGACATGTCCATGACTGCTATTCGTATACGACTCGGTCATGCTAGATTTATAATTTTGAATTAGTCTCATCAATGCTCCAACGTCATTATAAGAATGAGTTTCCATGAACTCATAGCAAATTCATCAGTGTTTTCATTGAGGATAACCTGATTTCCTTTAAGCCCAGAGAAGAACAGGAAGACCATATCTGCACTATGTTGCAAATTCTATGACAAGAGAAATTTCACCCTGGAAAATTTTCCAATATCAATTCTGTTTGATTACAGTGACACGCTGGATCACATGGATTTGCATGGTTAATCTTACCATGACTCAGCTTATGCGTAAAGGAGAGAACCATACACTACATTAGGTGTTCTAGGAAATCCTACGCTAGGAGAAGTCTAGATTCAGAGATTCAGAATTTCGCAACCTTCTATGTATCAAGTTTCTACGAAGCAGGATACATCTACGTCCATATCTATGTACCTGACATACCAACAGGCTAAGATAGGACACCAACAAACTGGGATGTTTTATCATCTGAATTTGTGAACTAAAATGGGACAAGATCTCCATGGATTTTGGTTACCAGATTAGTGTAAACTCAGAAGAAGCATGATGCTATCTGGGTTATTGCAAACAGTTTGATCAAGTCTACAGAATCCTTACATCCGTAAGGATTGCAGAACCAACAGATTGATCAGACATGTTCCAGCCAAGGCTCATCCGACCACTTGGTAATCCCTCAGCTCAGACAAAGATTCGCAATTGTATTCCTAAATTACTTCACGTCTTCATTCGGATTCCACGACTTGATTTCGCGCTCGCGTTCATGACACTATTCACGTTCATGATCGTATCTAGGCTTACGATTTTATGTTCATTTCGTTCTGGGAAGTTTTGCAAGAACTTGAGAGACCAGACCCAAGTTTAGTATTACTCCCTATCCTCAGATAGACGTTTCTCGTCATAATCTATGTCTCACCTTCTAGCGTTTGTCGTTACCGCCATTATATTCTATGATCACGATATGTTTCACATGTCATGTTCATTCCACGTTCCTCATATCATGATCAAGATATGTTACACGTATCATGGATCTCGATATGTTTACTCATACTACACTCGCCATATCTCCATGTAGCACGTTAAAAATTTTTCACGTATCACGTTCAAAATTTTTCACGTACTACGTTTTTATATGTCTCGCGCATCGTTGCTAGTTATTGGTTAAGTCGGATTGTTTTGCACCATAATGTTTCAGTTACTCTTACACGTTAATTCTTATTCCCTTGATCGAATTAGGGGATCTACCTTACGTTGATAACCAAGAACTTCTTCGTATTCCAAGTCAAGGTCAGGAGGACCAAGACTTATCATTCGTGTCAAGATCTTATAAAGGAACCGTTCTAAGAGGGAAGCCACATGAAAACGGACAAGTTCATCCGGACTTCGTATCCGTTTTTCTCTTATCGATTAGATATGTCCTTTCAGTCACGTCATGTTCCATGTCTTTTCAAGACATGTCAGGTTCCACATTCCCTTCTACCATGTCACCTTCATTTCCGTTATTTTGCATACCTTTCCAGTCTGATTCGGGTATGTTTCGCTTCCAGTTACGTTATCTATAATTCGAGGACGAATTATTCTTTTTAGGGGGGAAGAGTTGTAAAACCCGCATGCTTTTACCATGAATAGTACCCTTAAGATCGTACGTACTAGATTAAAACTTTCCTTTTATAGTACGATTACGTTTACGTGTTAGGATTTTACGTATTACGTACGTGTCAGAACACGATAAATATTTATTACGCACGAACACGCAATAATTATTTAAACAATAATTAATCACGAACATGCGATCATGAAATCATGAACGTAATTAAATCACGGGCTAATATTAATTACGTATATATATATTTATTACGAACACGAATAAATATATTAAGTCACGATCGATAACTAATTAAAACACGTAAAACACGAACACGAGAACACACCAATATTTTAGACACGGAAAAACATTCGGGTTACCCCTTGTGGGCCCCATTACCACGAAATTAGGAGGGAGGATGGGCTTAGCCCATCAATTTTTACTAAAAGGAGGTTAAGGAAAATTACACTACTCATTTTCTTTACAGAGAATTTTTAAAGAAACCTAAAAACTCCTTCTCCTCCTTCTTTTCTTTGTGCCGCCACCCTACATCCACCACAAGGGGGTGGTTTGTGATCTTGGATCTTGGGAATTAAGTTGGTGATCGTGTTTGTTCTTCATCCTTTTGATCCACGAATTCGGTAAACCCTTTTTAAATCTTTTCTTTCGATTTAATCTTTTTATAAATCAAGAACATGTGTTGTTTTTATAAAAACATAATAATTAAACATGGATCTAACATGATTTGGTGTTAAATAAAATCAAAAGGGTGTTTTTAAGGGGTATTTGTTTTGGCCGCAGGCTGCACCGAACCCGAATGGGTTTCGGTTTGCCAAGCTGACCACCACCAAGACCATAAGGTCTTGGTTGGTGCGTGTGGGTTCCACGGCAGCAGTGAAACACAGGGTACCCCGAGTTGGTTCGGGGTACGGTGTTGATTTCATGTCCGGTTCATTGTTTTTAACCAAGATCCGGTTCATGGTGTATGTTTAGTTTTTTTTGTTTATGATCTTATGTTAAAATTAAATTAATAAAATGATATGATTAATTTAATAACATGACTTAGGTTATTTTAATTATTATAAACATGAAATTAATTAACCTAAGTATTTGTATATTTAAGACTTATAATTAATTAATTATTTTAAAACCATGGATATAATTAATTAATTAACATGACTTAGGTTATATTACTAATATATAATAATACATATTTTAACCTAAGTATTTAACTTATTTAATTAAAAACATGTTATACTTTAATTAAATATTTTAACCTATAGTTTAATTTAATTACATGAAATAATTATTAAACTATACATTATATCATATGACTTAGAAAATAATCATGAAAACACTTAGACTTATATACTTAGCTTATCTAACCAGCTTATTTCTAATTATGGAAACTTTCTATTTTTAGAAACTTAATTAAATAAGGCAGCTAATCTATTTATGGAAACCAGCTATTTTTAGAAACTTATTTATTTCAGGCAGCTAATCTATTTTTGGAAACTTATTTAATTAAGGCAGCTAATCTATTTATGGAAACTTATTTAATTAAGGCAGCTAATCTATTTATGGAAACTTTCTATTTTTAGAAACTTATCTATTTTAAGTAGTAAATCTATTTTTGGAAACTTTCTGTTTTTGGAAACTTTCTATTTTTGGAAACTTTCTACTTTTGGAAACTTTCTATTTTTTGTAACTTTCTATTTTTGGAAACTTTCTATTTTTTTGAAACTTTCTATTTTTGGAAACTTTCTATTTTTGGAAACTTTCTATTCTAGGAAACCTGCTATTTTTGGAAAGTTACTTATTATTACACAGTAAGTATAATAACACATGAAATACCAGAAGTACTTAATCAGATTAAACAGAATATAAGATAAAACACAATTTAAGGCTTTTAAACAGTAAAATATGGTAAGAACACATAAAATAAGCTAAGACATGACATAAAACCAGCTACGTACTTAGTAAGCAGATACTTATTCATGTACGTATTTATGTAGCACTAGTGATTCGGAAGTAGGATTCCTCGCAGTTCATATTCTTCATTCACTGGACATAAGGTATGGATTCCCGTCCTTTCAGTATGGACATTCTTTCCTTATTAGGATTCCCCGTATGCAGCCAACTGTTTTCCCGTAGTATAAGTTATGTGTTTGATTGCTTATATTTAAAATAAGATTACCTATAGCCATATACATGCATGACCAGTTTCACCTAGTTATGGAGGTACCATAACCATAACATTAGAGGCACTGATGTTATGACTTCACCACGGCGGAGTGATTGCTCGTGGCGTCCCTTCAGCTTTTGGCCATTTATTTATACTTATCATGTGGGGCGTATGTGTGCATCCTAGTTACATGTTTTTATTCAGGATTTCATGGTGAATGTGGTGTGTGCCTTGCATCCTTCACAAGGAGCTGATCCCTCCTACCCAAAAACCAGTATATTAAATTAGAGGCAGCCCCTCTAATTTGCATGATGAGGTCACCCCTCCAAGTATTCATGCACGGTGGTTTTTCATGACCTATATTGGCTAATGGTAAAATATGTTAAACAGTTTTCATAAGATAAACATAAGGCTTTTCAAACTATAAAACCAGTTTTATGAACATGTTCCACGTTTTCCAGGACTTATACATTTCCGCTGCTATTAAGTCTCTATTATGTTTTAGTCACTTATACTATGTCTATATCCGTGCACTGAGCGTTTTGCTCAGCCGTTACTTTCCTTTCCATGTCCCAAAACGGCAGGTACCCTAGGAAAGACTCGAGCATTTGGAGGACGTGCATAGGATGGAAGCTGCTAGAGACTTCTTTTCCTTTTGCCTTCATATATTTATGCTTGTGTAGTCTTTCATTCATTTCTTTTGCTTATTATGTTTTGGGCTTATGTTTGGGAACCGATGTTTGATTCCGGTTATCCCTATGGTCATGTAATGTTTTATACATTTATGCTTGTATGCTTTGATGACACGCCATAATTACGCGTGACATTCCATTATCAAAATGGGGTGTTACAATGGTTTTGACCCATTTGATCCTCGCTAGGAAAAATGTGCCAGTACATAGCTATTTACCCTTTTTTATTTTGTATTTAGTTAGACTTTATCTTTTTAATATAACATTTCTTTTTCTAAATTAGGACTGATAGTATCAGCCAAACCTGAGACCAATGGATCAGACATCTGACTTTTTTGTTCACTCGGTCTCGGATGAAGAGTCACGGACTCACACTGTATGTTTAGATTTATGCATATATAAAAGCTAGAAAATCCTAAGTTATTTTCTTCTCTTGTCTTTACATGTTCAAATGCAGTAAAAAAAATCTACAAACTTTTCGTGCAATGTAAAGTAGGAAATGTTGGTTATTTATAAGTTGTTCATTGTTTTGTTCAGTAAGATCTTTGTCATTTAACTGCAGCGACGTAACCATGTAATATCTGGAAAGAAGAAACCTAAAAAAAAGGTGACCTTCTTCATAGTATTTCACTTATATTGACGTGTTTGACATGCCAACTGGTAACTCGATCATTGCGTCTTCTTGCAACTCTTATTCCTGTAAAACCAGTTATTTTATTGAGTGATACTTTAGTTTGAGCCATCATCGAAACAAAATCAGATTAATTTCTTAATAGTTCTTGAATAATACTGAAAGTGGCTAATGCCGAAAGTATATCTCTTGATGTAAGGTGACCATATCGAGGTTACAGTTCCTAAAATAACAGCTGCTATGAACTACTGCAAACCTTTACTATTATGCTGTCCACAAAACATTTTGTAGCATCAGGCTCCTATTTTCTGTATTTTAAAATTTGATGGTTTTTTTCATTAGTCAGTAGCTTCAAGGGCATTCTCATGGTGTAATAAATACACTATCCTCTGCAAGTTAATGTGTTTACGAAGTAGCTGTATAAAAGAGCAGAGATTTACCTTGGATTAAAAGTGTACTTCTGCCACTGAATTTTACAATATTTTAGCAAAATAAGGAGCTTTAATCCCATTCAGAATCTCATTAAAAAACCAGCACCACCCTAAATGTCATCTGATAGTTAATAAACAAAATTAATAGGAAGAAAAAACTTTCAGTGTTGATATCGTTATATCAGATGTGCGTTTGTTGGTTTGCTGTGATATAGAGTGTCTACAATCAAAAGCAACACCTAGGCCCTGGCTTTAAATCTATGGTCATTTGTGAGTAGGTGCATGCTATTCAGGAACGTGATCAATCTTGATATATCATTAAATTGTATTCATGTGATGCCTTTTGTGAATTCATGTGCTTTTACAGGCCGAGGATGAGCAAATTTCACTCATGAAGCCAAAAGCTCAAGGTCCTCATAATGAAGGGTTTATTGAGTACTTGGAATTGGAACTAACAAATACTTGAAAAAATTGACGGATCTTACAAGTAGTAAGATCTCTTTGTTACTATACCAGATATGGGGTGGTGCAGATGGCTAAGTTTGCTGATAAAGGAATAGAAAGCTTAGAGAATTTGTATTTTTATGAAACTATTTACTCTTATGAGCTCACTTTTCTTATTAATAAATTATTAACAATTGGTTGTTTCAACAATTCATTAACAACGTGAGATTATTAAGCGTTTATTAATGTGTGTTGTGTTTCATAAAATAATACAATACCCATTCACTAATTTTAGCTGCACTCCCTCTTTGACATACGCTACATTAGACTACTATACGAAGATAGCAAAGGTTTTGGCATAGAACACATTGGCTTAATATCATTAAGAGTTGGGGGTGTTTTTTTTTGTCTACAATACAAGAAGAGACCTGCTATTAACAAATAAATTTATAGGTTGGTCTCGGCCACCTGTCGATTGGTCTCCACAGAGGTGTGGTTAACCCATAGTAGGCATTTGTACGCTGGCTGATCAGATATTGACAGGCGGTTTTTAATATCCACCCGCATATAGGGACAAATCAGAAAGTTGGAATAGACGTGAACATCATCATATGTTTGCATTGGAAAGTCACTATAATTTTTTTGAGCTTTTCGCAATACTCTGTTGTTATTCTGCTAAAGTTATATATCTATTTTTCTCAAGAGCTTTGCTACAACAATGGTTTTCTCAAAAGCTACTCAACAGCCGCTTCAGGTTGATTGGGCTTCACGTGTTCAAAATTTAATCCTACAAGCTAACATTATCAGCGACGAAGATGTTCAGAACGATGTCATTATTAAAGGTTTGTATAATTTTTTGTTGTTTTATTACTGATTTTTTATGCCAATATTTCTTTACCTTTTTTTCATTATGCACCATGTCGTTCAGAAACAACACGGGTCTACCTAGACGTTTTTAAGTAGCACGAGCCAAACTCCCCAGTCTCAGCTCAACATTGGCATTCACACATCCATCCGCTGGAATATCAGGCTACGTGCTCAAGCGGTCAGATACAGAATACTTACACCTGACCTGCAACTTTAAAAGGTATGTGTAATGTATTGGTTGTTTACTAATTGAAATCTTTAAATACAGAAAGTTATTGCAAAGTTGTAGAATGATAACCATATGATATGAATCACGGGAGCAGATGTGGCATTTTTTTATAAAGTAGTATTTCTTATTCATGATACGATGAGCATGCCAAGGGCATATGCTCCTTTCTCCAAGTATCCTTCAATGAAGGCGAATCTATCTTGCTTTTTTTCAGTTGTTGTATCGTGTTATCAATTAGGTTGAACCTAGGTTCAGATGGGTTGCCAGTAATTGGTGATCATCGTCAGTTAAATCCAGGACGATGAATCAGTATCGAACAAAGATCAACCATGAAACTTGAATTCTGTAGATAGAAGTGGTGATGGTGAAATGGAACTTTCTCATCAACCAGATGGAGTATGTCGATAGTCTTTAAATGATGTGTGTATATTATTTTCTTCATTTTGTCTTAGAACGATATTTAGCATGATGCAGGAAGGATCCTCTCCAATTGTCAACACTAATGCTTCATCCTGTGGGTATGTCAACTTCAGCTTAATGACACCTTTTTCTTACAACATATAATAAAGTGAACATGCCCATCTGTATATGTTTGCATCTTTGTGATTTTGTAGAGAAAAATGACCGTGTGCTATAACATTGAGATCCTTGCTGAGATAGAGAACATTTTCAAATCTATGCAATGGAATGCCCATTTGAGTTAGAACAAGGAAAACAAAGGGTTGTTATGTGTTCGATTAGTATATCGAGGTGAAATTTTCTGATTTAACTCTATTGACATTTGTGCTACATATTCTTGCAGATAGGAAAAGAGTGTTAAGCCAATCAGGTAGTTTTTAACCCAAAATCTATCCGGTATGTATTTCACATAATGAGCCAATTAAGTGTTCACATAATTATTTTTTCCCAAAGATGAAAACAACAAACAACAAGTCTAAGCTAGGATCAGGACATGTGATTCTGCAATGATGCTGATTTCGATTTTGGCTATCATGGCAACAACAAGCACATCAAGAAATGAGAGGATATATGTGCACAGGTTAATGCCATTTTTAGAGATTGTGACTCTAGCTGCGTAGGAAAAGGAAATGGTAATATTCATGTACCCCTTAGCTTCATTTCATCATCCTAGGCATATCGAATTTGATAACTAATCTGAATATACTGCTCCTCACATGCTGATTCGTAAGATGTCATGAAAACTACATCATTTTTTTTCCTGTAATATTCTCAAAGCTTAAATAGCCAAGGGGTATCCTGTTTCATCATCACATAGAACTTCTAAGAGAATCCAGAATAGTAATAAACTCAAATATTTTTCCCACTATCTTCTAAGTTATACCTATCATCACAAAATCAACTCAAATGTAAAAACATTTTTGTAAACTTTTTCTTTTGTACTTCTACTGTTGATATATACAAAGTGGTGTGAAGTGTGCATTTTCTCAAGCCATTCTTAAAAGACCCGAGGAAGCTCAAGTCATTGACTGTAAAAAACTTTCACTTCAATGGTGAAAAAGTTTTATAATGACTTGTTTGAGCAGAAAAGTCATTACTACCGTCCATTTAAGATTCTCAGTGTGTGTTGTTTTATAGTATAGGTCATTGATCTTTTTACATTTAATAAAAAGTCATTATTATCGTGGATAATGGGAGCCTGAAGTCGTGGTATTTGGTAATATTCATGTACCTTTTACCTCCAGTTCATTATAATCCCTGCAATTCATTGTTGGAATCATTTGTCACACGCGTACAAGGAGACGGCTTGATATTGTCAACGACATTTGGAAGTAATACATACTCCTTAGCAGCTGGAGGATCTATGGTTCATCCACAAGTATGTCTTATCCGTCTCATCTTATTTTGGCAAATCATGTTTTTAAACTCGGGTGAACCACTACAAGTTACTTTCCACTCGGCTATAATCACTCATGCCAAAAGAACTACAGTACTCATAAACATATAAAAAGATACTAAGTTTCATCGGTATTTTAGTTTGCAAACTCATGGAGTGATTTGCGAGGGGTTGATGATAGCACAAGAACTGAAAATCATGCTTCTTCAGGCCAACCAGAAGGAAGCGAATCTAAATCTGAGGGACCGAAAGTATGTCTCAAGCATTTTTTATTAGGTTATTGTCTAAGTAATTTTTTGAATCATTGTGTATTGGTTATGTCTTTGTTAAAAGAATAGCTTGGTACTATACATTTTTCAAAATGTACAGTGTAGCTAACTTTGTTGTAGTGACATACTTGCTGATCAAATAAATGGAGACAATTAAATATTAACAGTATATATACATAATGATGTATTGGTCCAATAAATACTACATATAAACAAGAATTTTACAAATTGTATGGGAGAGATGGAGCAGATTATATCAGATGGTGATAAGATAACACACAACTCAGTTTCTGATATAAAAGAAAACCAATTTTGACCTAAGGGAAATGATGATATTAACCAACCAAATTCCTTGGCTCCAATGAAGAAACAAGTTTAGTGATAGTCGAACAAAAATAACGGGAGTAGTTATTCGATTCTCAGGTGACAATATAATGATAACAGTGGAAGAAAGTTGCAAGCTATTATAGGTGAAAAGGATAATTACTATGCCTTTTTTTATTTTGTTGCTGCATGCTTCTTTTTGTTATAGAAAGAGTGACCAAGAAGGTTTAAAATGTGTAGAATAGCTTGGTCAGAAATAAAGACAACGTAAAAGACTAAAATGGTCAATGTTGATCACTTTTGATCCACTACTTGATTTTGGCTTAAGATTTTGACAAAAATATCAAGTTGATCAATTTTTGTACAAAAGTTCACTTACGTGATTTTGACAAAAATATCAAGTTGATCAATTTTTGTACAAAAGTTCACTTACGTTAAAAAGTTAATCACTTTTGGATTATTTTAGTGCCAAGGAGTTACTGTTTATATTGTACTATGTTTGTTGTGCTTAATCAACCAACTATATTCACTTAAACCCAATTTCCATCTCTTAAAAAAAATCAATATCTCACAAACGATAAATCGTCAAGCGACAAAAAAATACATCATTGCACCAAGAATTAAATCACCTTTCCATAGAGGGACACATGTATAAACTTTCAACATGTTTTTTTTTGTCTGAGAAAATTATATTTTTATTCCTATCATAAATCATATATGATTTCTCAAAATCAAATATGATTTAAGAAAATCATATATAACTTCTAGAAAATCATATCTAACTTCTAGAAAATCATATGTGATTCCTGATTTTCTAAATTCATATATGATTTTCTCAGGCAAACAAAAGTTCGTCAAAATTTTATACATGTAGGCTTCGGTAGAAAGATGATTTAATTCTCGTAGTCATGGTCTGTTTTGTTTTGCGTAACAATTAACGGTTTGTCAAATATTTATTTTTAAATGATGAAAGTGGTTTTTTTGTTAGATGAAAAAGAACGAATGAGGCTAATTATTTCAGCCTTATGCTAAATAAAGGGTTTACCTTGAACTTTTGCCTAATACACTTTTCATGGATATATAACGTAAGCTCATTTCGGCTAATATATCGTAAGCTTATTTCGACTTATAAAAAATTAGCTTCAATTTTGTGGCTTATGATTTAGAAACTTATGCGCTTATATAAGTCTGTTATATCATAATAAACTTATATAAGCCCTAAGTCTCCAAATAAGCCACAAAATTATAATTTATGTTATATTAGGAAAATAAGTCATATTTTAGCATATATTTCATAAACCCTAAATTTTTAATCTTATTTTAGAGACTTATGAGCTTATATAAGTTTATTATAAATTTAATGTAAGTCATTAAATTTTTAAATAAACCACAAAATTGAGGCTTATATTATATAAGCCAAAATAAGCTTAAGTTATATAAGCTAAAACAGATAACCTCTTATATATCATGGAACAAGTGTGTTATGATATTTTATAGTCTATTAAAAAAGAAATATAGTTGATACAATTGAAAAAATTAATGATATAAGACTTTTTAAAGCAACATTTAAAATATTTTGATATAAACTAATGGGTCATATGACTTGCAATGGAATAGAGATCATGCATTTCCAACAACTATACCTATTACAAGATAATAGTTTGGCAATAATATGTAGCAACTATAAGTGTATCTATTGAACGAGTTGATTCCAAAGTCCAATATGTAATCATTTGGTCCAAATATTAGGCTCATTCGAAAGTCACAAATATTTCATCTTCTACATATATACAAAAACCGTGTTGTTGCGTGATCAACACTTTAATCTTTAAAAGAAAATCATATAAAATAGTACTATCTCCGTCACATATTAAGTGTCCGCTGTAAAATATTCCAAGTCTTTGTTCTTGAACTTTGACCGTAAATATTTGTATTTGTGTTATGTAATACTTGATGAAAGTTATACGAATAGATTCAGTTAAATTTTTTTCATTAGTATAATGTTTATCAAGTATTATATAACATAAATAAAATATTTAAAATGCATTGCTGAGTAAATAATTTTTTTAAAAAGATCATTATTAGTTTATTATAAAAAGGTTTTGATTATACGTGAGGGATTGTTTAGTTTTTGAGCTCACATGTTCTGATCTTGAAAACAACATTCTTTTGCTCACTTTGGACTTTATATTTTGTCACGATAAGATGAGATTTAGGCCTGATGTTTTTTGACAAAAAATGTTATATTGATTAAAATTTTAAACTTGAAGACGATATATCTTGTCGTGAATACAACAAATCAACCCTTCAAATAATACAACTTAGGCATGAAATTAAACCATACTTGACGCCTTTCCCTATTTAGTAGCTTTTAATTGATGTTGGTTTAAAAAACTCTCTCCCACAAATTATATTGTTCGGCTTTAAAATTTTAAAATATTAAGAATTTCTAATCTAAAATCGAACTAAATTTAAAATAAAAAAAGACTATTGTTAACAAAAACTTAGCATTATTTAAGCATAAATTATAACTAAAATTACTAAAAGTTAAATTTAAAAAAAAAAATACTAAAAATGCAGAAACAATAAACCCTCCAGAACAACAACAAAAACGACCCCGCCCGTTGGGCGAGTTATGACGCTAGTATATATATATATATATATATATATATATATATATATATATATATATATATATATATATATATATATATATATATATATATATATAAGGCTGAGCAATACCGACCTAAACTGACTTTAACCGACCGAACCGACTTACCGATCGAAACGATCCTGATACCAAGTTAATCGGGTCGGTAATCGGTTGGTAAAATTTTGGGTTTTCGATATCGGGTTGGTTCGGTAAAAAAAACCAAGTTTAGCCCGATAAGCCTGATATGGCCCGAAGTATGTTAATATGTTTTATTTTGGCAGCCGCTTTTCACCTATCTCGTATTCTTTCTCATCTCACAGCCATTTTTTGTATCTCATATTCTCAACAAACCCTTATCTCATCTCTGTATCAAGACCCTCAACAAAATTGAATCAATAGATCCTACATCATAATTGAATCAATGGATCCTATTCACTGTTGTGGTTATTTTCGAGTTGAATTTATCACTGCTATGGTAAAGGTTGAATTTTTTCAAGCTTTAATTCTGAAAATTGTGTTTGTACATGTTCACTGCTCCTTTTAAATTTGATAACCATTGAATTTGTCACTACTATGTTCACTACTTTTATATTTCTATTCTGAAATTCCTTGTTACAGAGTGTTTGGGTTTGCAATTTCTTGGTTTATCTCGGTTTCGGTATTAACCGATTCACAAACCGACTAAACCCGACTTAAACCGAACCAAACTGAGTTGTTTCGGTTTCGGTTTCAGTTAAGCTTTTGGCCTTGTTTCGGTTTCGGTTTAATTCGGGACGGGTCAGGTCGGGTCGGTTTTGGCCCGATGCTCAGCCTATATATATATATATATATATATATATATATATATATATATATATATATATATATATATATATATATATATATATATATATATATATATATTATATATATATATATATATATATATATATATATATATATATATATATATATATATATATATATAATATATATATATATATATATATATATATATATATATATATATATATATATATATATATATATATATATATATATATATATATATATATATATATATATATATATATATATATATATATATATATTATATATATATATATATATA
>JANFOE010002148.1:0-287474 GCA_025667525.1 Glebionis coronaria
TAGGAGGGCTTTCTATTGATAGTAAGTGAGTTTCTCAGGTTGTTTCATAAGTTTTTGATATGTCTAAGTAGGGGAAATCAGCTTGGACATTTGGTATGTGCCGGCAGTATATTATCGTGAGTATTGTTTAGTAATGTGAAGATGTAGAAGTTTGTAATAGTATCACTTGCATGGGAAATTGTGTGAGTTTATTTTGGTTTTGAATTATTGATTTTATTTTACTAAGTATGAATCATACTTGATTATATTGTTGTTAAAGTGCGCGCCTTATTTGGTCGGTTGCGGTTTTCGTGTTCATCGTGCATCATCTATCGTCGAAGATCGTCTTGCTACTTCTAATACTCAAGGTGAGTCTATAGCCTCGCTTTTTTTCTAGCCACTAAATGTTTTTAAACCCGAGAGGGGGATACATGCTATTTGAAATAAAATAAACACAAGTCATGAATGATTGTTTGGACTCGAATGTTGCCTGCTGTTGCCTTGAATTGTATAAGTACCTTGTTACTGAAGTCCCAAAATTTATGAACCATTAGCTATTATTTTCCCTTGTGTTGGATGGAAATAGCCGCCTGTTCGAATGATAGTACTGTTGGATTGACAACCTTATCTAACACCGGTGAATTACGTTGAGTAATCTTTGGGAAGGATAATTTACGAGAATGAGAGTCAGTGGAATAAAATTTGTAACTAATACCCAAGTAGGGGTAGTGGTTTCATCTAGTCATGCTGGCATTTGGCGGGGGTGACTAAGTTAAGGGGTCAGTGTCATGAGCTTAATAAAATTCTATAGCTTTTTGCTATAAGAAGGAATACCAAAAAAATAGATTGTATACGTAGCAATTTTATTAAATGATTATGATTGATTTTACTCTTGTGTTCAAATGCTGAATTGATAAACCTATAGATTCGCTCAACCGTTGTGTTGATGATTTTCAGCATGTATTTCAGGTAATTGAAGTTGATTAATGATGGATCTTGCTTGGGAAGGTTGCGGGTTGCTTTTGTGGTTGTTTGGTCTAAAGCTTATTTTCTTTCCATTTTGTCATAAACTATTGGTTGAGATCTTTGGTGGACCGAAACGCTACTATGATATTGTTAAACTTTTGTTTTATTTGGGATTAAAGGTTTTAGACAAAATGTTAAATTTACTTCATCTTATATTTCAAACGTCTCATTTTGAGGTCGTTTAATGTATCTTGTGTGATGATGCTTGTGTTTACCACCGAAATGTGTATTTCCGTTGCGCAATATATGTAACACCCCCAAATTTATGCAACTCAATACAGCGGAAGACTAGTTGGTGTTACGGGATAGCACATTACTCACATCATAGACAACGCATAAAAATCGCGTCGTTTAATGATAAAGCATTTCCATTCATAAATATCAAATTTACATAGGTCCCAAGTCATTGTCATTTCATACAAAGTTTTACAAAGTATTTGAATGGAAAACATTGTTTAAGTGCGGGCCATGAATTCTTGTTGTCTTCCCGAGAATTACCTTCAAGTACCTGAGATAAAACATGTTAAAAGAAAAGGGTCAGCGATAAGGCCGAGTGAATTCATAGAGTTTAATAAAATCCATCAATATAATATCAGTATAAAATTATTACTGAAAATCATTTTGTACAAATCATTTTGATAGGCCATAAAATAGCCAAAGTCATTTTATACAAATCTTCATCAAAATCATAATATAGGCGTTTTCCTTAAAAATCATTATACGAGCCAATGTCGTGAAAACATCATACAATACGTCTTATGACGTTGTATGAAAATAAAAACCGTTATATGAATATGGTTATGAAAACCAAAACACGAACATAATATCAATAGTATGACCCAGTATTGCTAGTCAGGCAATACATCGTAATTCGAAGCGTCTAGTAGTATTTCGTTAGTTTTGGATTATTATAAGCCGCATGACATTGTTACCTTACTAAACCAACAACGGGTAGCTAACCCGATACTCAATTTGCCCATCTAAAGTAGCGTGTCGTCACAAAGGTCACGCTATGGAAATCTTCTCATACATAAATTCGCTTACCAATCAATGTGGCACGACGGGGATCAACCGTCAAGGCGCGAACTGGGGTGATCGTCCCCAAATAGTACTATTAAATGCATAAGCGTCTACCAAATCCCGGTAGTTCACAATTCATGCTAATGGGACTTTTAGTGACATAACCTAACTTTAGTAATCCATTTAATTTCATCTATCGGGTCCTTTAAACATTTATCGGGTCATACAATCGGGTCATTCAATCATTCGGGTCCAAATCAATAAACAAACATTCGGGAAAAATGGTGTCCTATTTTATAAAAACTAACATGTTATCACCCTCGCGGGTTTATAAAACATTTCATAAAAACATTTAAAAGAGTGCGAGGCTATGAACTCACGTTGATGTGGGAAGGCGGGTTATCGGCAATTCGGATGTACGGTACGTGCTTTAATCACGGAAACCTAGACAAATAATATTCGTCTTAGACTCATGTCCAATGACTTTATAAAAATATCAATTATGTATACATATGATGATTTTATATATATGATGATCAAGTGGGTTTACATATTCTCGTTTGCTCATTTTAGTGTTATGTGTCGGTAATGTTTATACTAGTTTACTAGTTTTACCTATTTACGTGTTTTAAGTCCAATAAACTTATTATAAGTTCTTTAACTTGTATTAATCCATGTTATACTTATATTATCAGTATCTACACTTTACAAGTTGGTCCTAAATGGGTTAAGTCCAATAAGTTCTTTTTATAAGTGTTTATCTTATTTAGTCCGATTATTAGTCCAAGTATTAGTCAAATATGTTTAGTTAGCTCGTTAATGTCCGTATGTCTTATAGTTCGGGTTTTATCGGTTTTTACTTGTATTAGATATTTATATATCAGTATATGACTTTTAAAAACTTTACATTAGACGGGTTTGATCGTCTAAGTTTTATTTGGCGAAAAACGTTAATTTTTCGGTAATAGCCGAAAAAGTCGTAAAAATCAAGTTTATAGTTTCTATTACTTATAAGTATTAGTCCACTACCATTTTTATAATTTATACACTTATTTAACCTTTTACATATTTATATAAATGTATTATATAAGTTAGTGGGTTTTAATTTATATTTTATACTATTAAATTTTGAGTGCTTATATAATAGTATTATACTTTAATTTCCAAAATCTGATTTTTATCTTCACTTTCACCAAAACTGCCATATCTAGAGTTTTATATGGAGATAGAAGCTCAAATGTTTATCACATAAACTACATGATATGTGCTCCATTTAACTCTACTATAGCTACTGTTGAATCAGCTTCTAAATATTTTCTAAAAATCGTCCAAAACAGTGAACTCAGATTTGTACCTTAAACTTGTTTTGATCATATCTCACTCATTACAATGATTCCATTGCATGGACAACTCTCACATGTGTACAAGACTCATAGCTTACTGTATATCAATTCTACTTCATCATTTTATCAGTTCATGACATGTTTCTTTACTGTTTTATACAGCCAACAAATTTAAACAAGATTTTAACCTTGTTTCTTATAATCTTTCATCTTTTTAAGCATGTTTATCAACACCAAATCCCCACAAAATACTTTTATCATCATATAATCATCATATACATATACAATAGGAAATAAAATACATGATTACATAATCAAAATAACAAGAAGATGAGGAGGACAATCTTTATACCACCATGTTGATATAGGTTGTGATTTGAGCATGGATTTTGATGGAGAAACTTGTGCATAGCCAAGACCATATTCAAGACCACCATTCTTCATGTATACCTTGTGGAAAATCAGCCCCAATACTCCATAGCAACTCCTCTTTGGATGTTATAACTTGCACCAATCAATAGGGCTTTCAAAAGGGCATCATCATGTATGTAAATAACATATGATTTCATGGTTAAATTTGATCAAATGAGGGTTGTTCTTGATGAATATGGGACGAATTTAGAGAGAGAGGAGAGTGTTTATGGTGGTTTGCATGTGAAAATGGAAGGAAATGGTAATGTCTAGTGATTTTGTTAGTTTAGTGGGAAGAGAAGCTTCAAAATGAAGCTAAGTTACAAGTGTAACTTAGTTTAGTGTAAGGATGCCACATCTTTGATGTGGTCTCCCTAGTTAGTGGGGTGGGATAAACTAGTTTTGTCCCATCCCGCTAATTTACGGGTATTCCTCGATTCTAGTTTCCTCGATTTGCGTGCTCTCGGGTCATTTTACGAAAAACGTTATTATAAATTATGAATCAACGACACAAAACGAATCTAATAAAAATCGTCTCATCAAAAATGGAGTTCGAAAACGTAAATTTGTAATCCTAAGGTTTCCGGTTTAGTCGTAAAGGACGTCAAAATAAAATCGTAAGTCCTAATCTCTTCTCGTAAATTTGTGAGTTTATGAACCAACACAAATTTAAAACTCCAAAATAATATTCACGGATAAATTTATTTTCTGAAATGTCGGACTGTCACCAAGGACGGTGTATGTAAACGTAAGCACGTAACGTTGAATCCTCCGTTTTAAACGTAGTCGATGCTTCTTCAAGACGTAAATCCAAATTACTTCCCAAAAATAAGTGAGTTCATATTATAACATTAAAATAATGTTTTTAAATAATATCTGAGAATAAAATATCAATCATAAATTGACGGATTGTCACAGCATTTACCCCTAAACAGGATCTTTGTCCTCAAAGATCATCTTATCTTACTACTCGCTTCTTATAGAGTTAAAGCCATGTGGGTATTTCCTCCACATTCGGTCTTTTCTCACAAGTGTAATTCATTACAATACGCGAGTTTCATCAAACATAACTACGGGAATAAGATCAGGCTTAATGTTGACTTACTTTCTCTATCCATGATGTTCACGGGTTTTTAATGAATGCAACTTTTCGCCGATCTAAACTTCATCAAGAAGTGATCAGATTCTCACTTGATAGACATTTTATCAAGTTCGATATACGAAACATAATTCACGCAGCTCTTGAAGTCCTAGGGTAGATCCAGCTTATATGCCTTCAAATCAATCTTTTACATCATCCCAATGGTCCCATACAATGGGGACTTATATCCCATGATCTTTCAGATCATCAATTCATTTTTCCAAGGTTAAAATTTTTGGCATAACTTCGCTACCCATCTGGCACTTCAGGATCTACATTTCATATTCACATAACCTCTTGCCCACTACCGGCAGTCAATAATCAGATCCTAATTTCAACAATCATTTCAGATCTCGCGGGTCGGGTATTTTGTAAGGTTAGGTTCGCCATCATAGGAAACCTTAAACCTAAAAGACATGTCCAACTCACAATGGGTGTATGTCGGGTGTCTTTATCTCAACTCCTGCTTACAGATGCTCTAATATAGATCCTAACAAGATTCGATCTCGATCCTAACACGATGATTATCATTGATAATCTCTCCAAAGGAAAACGATTATACGGTCTATTACCAAAGGTCAATCATTCAAACATAAAACAACACTTATATTACTTTGTATCGTTACTTTACCTCGTCCCTTCGATTTAGGGTGGTACATAGTACTCTCATCAAGGTTCGTTCTCAATGATTTCTGAGCAAATCTCTAGAAATTCGATGCGAAGCGAGGATCTTGATAAAGATGTTCGATACAGGCACACTATGTTTACATAACTCTTTTGCATTTATCATTAACGGGAATGATATTAGCAGATTTGGTCAGTCTGTCGACGATGACCCAAATCGAATCAAATTCAGATGATGACCTTTGCAATAGCTAGACGTTTACTAGTGTATGAGGCGATGTCTGCCTTCATAATTTGTCATTAGTACAACTTCTTCTGATAATGATACATTAAATCAGAAATGACATAAATAAAATACTTATACTTACAAATTCCAACATAACTATATCTCACAATCCGCTATATTTAGGCAACCACAAGTGGCCTTTAAAACATTTAACACTATCGGCTTCTCAATTTTAATGGTTCACATTAGCCGCGAACTCCTTTTATTATCTATATTATTCTTGTTATAAGCATCAGCTATATTTTAAATTGTTTGGCAATTTATTTTGCACCTTCATTATTAAGGAACATGTCCTGATTGGTTCTTTATCTGTTTTACTCAATCTGACGTCTAAAGCGTCGATAATTATTACAACTAATTAAATAATAAACATTTAATTTTTATGAAACGTAAACGTAAAAATTTTAAATTTCTTAGTTCGACCAATTATATAAAATGTACAAAATAATTTTGAATTTAATTAACAAGATTTTTTTTTTGTTGATTTATCAAAAATATTTAATAAGATTCGTAAATGTTCGAAAAACCTTTGTTTATACTTTGGTCAAAGTTTTCTTAGTTTGAAAAGTAAAAATTATCGTTTCAGATTTCAAGTCATGGTTTAAATGGTTTCCTCAATCCCTCTTAGGTTGTCTTGAGGTATACACAAACATTTACCCCTAAACAGAAGTTTAGTTAAATGGTTTGTGTATAAGGGAATAATCCCTTAAAATCCTTTTTTAAAACAATTGTTAAAATATATTTGCACTTTCTTTTTAGTATAACTCAAATTTCTAAATGACTTCTAAATTTTGAAGAGTCAATTTATATTCCATTATCTATTAATCACATAGTCAAATAATGTAAAGGTTTAAGTTTTTAATCACATATCAATTATTCAAGGTTCAGGTTTTCATTGTTCGGCCAGTTCAGGGCAATCTATAAATAATTATTAACTCATTATTATTCTTATAAACAAACATATAGTCCTTAATGATCACGAGCATGAATTTATCAAATTACAGCCTACACACGTGATTCACCAAATATATGAATGCTATATGTGAATTAGTCAATCCAAACGACATCACGTGAAACTTATAATGTTTATTACAAGTTCTGGATGTAGTGATTGGAATAGATAATCCTTTTCGCAGATGCGAAGTTGATGATAACCATGCTGAGGATCAAAAACCTTGTAAATGATCGAACAAATCTTCCATTTCGAGTTATGGATATCGTTTTCGATTGTTAATTTACTCAGTCTACAGTAATCTATAAATATAAGGAATGATAACACCATAGCCCTTCATGATGACAGGCTTGGTAGAATAAAATCTTTCTCCGACAACTCTCTCAGTTGTACGGTAATTCCCTTAATTCAGATGGTGCTGACGTATAGTGCACAAACCACAGGTTCAGCACCGGGAATATAATCAATACCAATTTCAACTTGCCTTAATGGCGAAAGTCTAGGTAATTTACCAACAAATACCTCCTAAAGTTTCAGATAACATAAACATCTTTTAATAAATTCATATTAGGTTCTTCTAGATTACAATATCTATAACTAGTTCACAACCATTCATGGTATAATTTTAAGTCTAAATACAGGATACAGCCACCTATCGAGGATTATTTAAATCACTTTTGATAATCAACATCTTATCATTTAGGGGAATTCTATTCGAGTTCCCATCGATTAAGACAATGTCGTTATGTCATAATCAATCAATCCATTCTACTGGCATTATCAACTTTCCAGTTTTATTGCCGTCGATAAGATGTGAACTTCTCGAAAGACTAATAATAACTCATAATCCTTCACAAGTTCAAGGATATATGGAGACACAATTACCATCTAAAGAGTAAGGTCAACGCATAATCTATGTGAGAGAATTTCAAATCAGATACAGATGAAAACATTTAACGAATATGAATATATCCCATGTTTTCGTAATTTGAGTACGCATTCGAAAGCTCCTCGGATCGTTACCCAGGTCATTCAAATGAAATCAAATCAAAAGAAATGATAAGAACGTCAATACATCCAGTCGGGTATCAACACTCGGTAATCAGATACTTTTCCTAAGAATCTCAGTACGGGAGAATTGGACAAGAAAGAATTGTCAATTGTCAAATAAGACAATTTCCACAGATGAATAAATTCAACTCAGAAGAATAGATGCTACAGGCACATATGTAGGTGTCCCTAACACTATGTCCCTATTTTTCACTTCTTGCAGATCTCATAAAATTTAATCTTTCACAATCTTTAAAGAAAATGTAGTGTATATTAATAAGTTTTTATGGTGACTACTAATCAGCCTTGCATAGTTCATTCCAAATTGTATGTAGGCGCGCAACTATATACAATTTCAAGATTAACGATGCAATACTCAGTTCGTCAGAATTTTATCATCCATGTTTATAGTAAAATCATTTTCATGCTTAATTCTTAGATAAGAATCAAGAATAAATTTACAAAGATTTTCTTTATTATGAAAACAATTAACTTTTCCAAGATGTTTTATAAACAACTTCATTTCGATAACAATTATTTATAAGTCTCACATTAAATAATCCTTATAGTGATGAAAATTCAATTTTTCTCAAAGGATACTGTTTTATCTTATAAAAACAATGAGTGATCTGCAAAAGAGTGATGGAAAGTTGTTCACCAAGAACTAACTACAATAAGATAGGAAATGAGCCTTAGCCAAATAATCATGAGGTTCATGATCTCGATGGCACTCAAAAAGAATAATCCACAACGTAACTCAAATCAAGATGAGTACTCGTTCAATGGTTGCATCACTAATGCGAACATTAGGATGAAGAAATAAAAGATAGATAACATCGATACATGTAAGATTTAGCAATCAAAGGTAGTCTTTTTCATTAATCACAAACAAGTCAAAATTGTACCGTAACACATTACGTGTCACTATGTCATACAATTCTCAGAACTCATCCTACCAACTGATATCTCAGTTAAGTTAGGGATTTTAAAAAGATACCACAATGAATACTAATCTACAAGAGTCATTAGGTGTTCCATATGTCCCAGAAGATCCATCGGTCCCAATTCAGAAGAAGATTTCTTCAATTTATTTCTTAGACACTGGGCATCCTCATTAGTGGACAATGGCCTAGGAACAAGCCTTAACACAAACTACAATCATTTAAAACCTCATAATTCCATCACAGAACTTAACGACTTCCTCTTAACAATTTCTTATTCCACACAAGTTAAATTTTACTTTATTCAAGTTTTAACCAAATTATACTCAATTCGATATCCTACCTCATTTTCCAATACTTTCAGCCTTATTTATAAACCTTAAAAGGGCAATAAAAGCTCGATATGAACAACACTTAATTTCCAATCCTATAGCTCTTACAACAACAATTATCAAATGAGTCACTAGTATTAAATGACTCACACATTCAATTAGACTTCTCGGAAAGGTATTAGTGGCATGAGGCTTTTGGGTACTGGTTCCAATGACAGCCTCAAGTGCAATATTCACCCTTTCGATTTCAAATTTAAGAATTGGGTGACAACGAATCAGATGACATCTTTCTAGGTGGTAACGTTTTGTCAAACTCCACTCTATAAGGAAAGATCGTCATGACATCGATATCATATTTAATCTCGCCAATTCTTTTTCTATATCACAATCAACTAATATCTACATTTCTACGAATATCAACCATTTGTTGGGATCATAAATATCCACAACTTGGTTTAGATCTAGGATAGCTAGAATCCCTACGAGAATAGCTTCGATTAATTTACTAGGGGATTTAGGGTCTCTTGTGACAATCGACGTCGTATAAATACCTCGTATAAATATCAAAATAATCATCAAACAATCATGTAATAAAATTACATCATATATATATATATATATATATAATTCAAGTTATATATATATTAAAATAACACTTCTCAGTCTGGCCTTGTCGGTAACTCGGGAATTCTTCAGCACCGTTATAGTCAAAAGATTTTTAGACATTTTTAGAAAAATGTTTATAGTTAAAAGATTTTGAAATGTTTTATTCAAAACCTTGGTTTTAAAAATCTTTCGTTCTCTATAACGAGAGCTCTGGTACCAAACTGTAACACCCCCAAATTTATGCAACTCAATACAGCGGAAGACTAGTTGGTGTTACGGGATAGCACATTACTCACATCATAGACAACGCATAAAAATCGCGTCGTTTAATGATAAAGCATTTCCATTCATAAATATCAAATTTACATAGGTCCCAAGTCATTGTCATTTCATACAAAGTTTTACAAAGTATTTGAATGGAAAACATTGTTTAAGTGCGGGCCATGAATTCTTGTTGTCTTCCCGAGAATTACCTTCAAGTACCTGAGATAAAACATGTTAAAAGAAAAGGGTCAGTGATAACACCGAGTGAATTCATAGAGTTTAATAAAATCCATCAATATAATATCAGTATAAAATTATTACTGAAAATCATTTTGTACAAATCATTTTGATAGGCCATAAAATAGCCAAAGTCATTTTATACAAATCTTCATCAAAATCATAATATAGGCGTTTGCCTTAAAAATCATTATACGAGCCAATGTCGTGAAAACATCATACAATACGTCTTATGACGTTGTATGAAAATAAAAACCGTTATATGAATATGGTTATGAAAACCAAAACACGAACATAGTATCAATAGTATGACCCAGTATTGCTAGTCAGGCAATACATCGTAATTCGAAGCGTCTAGTAGTATTTCGTTAGTTTTGGATTATTATAAGCCGCATGACATTGTTACCTTACTAAACCAACAACGGGTAGCTTTACCGATACTCAATTTGCCCATCTAAAGTAGCGTGTCATCACAAAGGTCACGCTATGGGAATCTTCTCATACATAAATTCGCTTACCAATCAATGTGGCACGACAGGGATCAACCGTCAAGGCGCGAACTGGGGTGATCGTCCCCAAATAGTACTATTAAATGCATAAGCGTCTACCAAATCCCGGTAGTTCACTATTCATGCTAATGGGACTTTTAGTGACATAACCTAACTTTAATAATCCATTTAATTTCATCTATCGGGTCCTTTAATCATTTATCGGGTCATACAATCGGGTCATTCAATCATTCGGGTCCAAATCAATAAACAAACATTCGGGAAAAATGGTGTCCTATTTTATAAAAACTAACATGTTATCTCTCTCGCGGGTTTATAAAACATTTCATAAAAATATTTAAAAGAGTGCGAGGCTATGAACTCACGTTGATGTGGGAAGGCGGGTTATCGGCAATTCGGATGTACGGTACGTGCTTCAATCACGGAAACCTAGACAAATAATATTCGTCTTAGACTCATGTCCAATGACTTTATAAAAATATCAATTATGTATACATATGATGATTTTATATATATGATGATCAAGTGGGTTTACATATTCTCGTTTGCTCATTTTAGTGTTATGTGTCGGTAATGTTTATACTAGTTTACTAGTTTTACCTATTTACGTATTTTAAGTCCAATAAACTTATTATAAGTTCTTTAACTTGTATTAATCCATGTTATACTTATATTATCAGTATCTACACTTTACAAGTTGGGCCTAAATGGGTTAAGTCCAATAAGTTCTTTTTATAAGTGTTTATCTTATTTAGTCCAATTATTAGTCCAAGTATTAGTCCAATATGTTTAGTTAGCTCGTTAATGTCCGTAGGTCTTATAGTTCGGGTTTTATCGGTTTTTACTTGTATTAGATACTTATATATCAGTATATGACTTTTAAAAACTTTACATTAGACGGGTTTGATCGTCTAAGTTTTATTTGGCGAAAAACGTTAATTTTTCGGTAATAGCCGAAAAAGTCGTAAAAATAAAGTTTATAGTTTCTATTACTTATAAGTATTAGTCCACTACCATTTTTATAATTTATACACTTATTTAACCTTTTAAATATTTATATAAATGTATTATATAAGTTAGTGGGTTTTAATTTATATTTTATACTATTAAATTTTGAGTGCTTATATAATAGTATTATACTTTAATTTCCAAAATCTGATTTTTATCTTCACTTTCACCAAAACTGCCATATCTAGAGTTCTATATGGAGATAGAAGCTCAAATTTTTATCACATAAATTACATGATATGTGCTCCATTTAACTCTTATATAGATACTGTTGAATCATCTTCTAAATATTTTCTAAAAATCGTCCAAAACAGTGAACTCAGATTTGTACCTTAAACTTGTTTTGATCATATCTCACTCATTACAATGATTCCATTGCATGACAACTCTCACATGTGTACAAGACTCATAGCTTACTGTATATCAATTCTACTTCATCATTTTATCAGTTCATGACATGTTTCTTTACTGTTTTATACAGCCAACAAATTTAAACAAGATTTTAACCTTGTTTCTTATAGTCTTTCATCTTTTTAAGCATGTTTATCAACACCAAATCCCCACACAATACTTTTATCATCATATAATCATCATATAAATATACAATAGGAAATAAAATACATGATTACATAATCAAAATAACAAGAAGATGAGGAGGACAATCTTTATACCACCATGTTGATATAGGTTGTGATTTGAGCATGGATTTTGATGGAGAAACTTGTGCATAGCCAAGACCATATTCAAGACCACCATTCTTCATGTATACCTTGTGGAAAATCAACCCCAATACTCCATAGCAACTCCTCTTTGGATGTTATAACTTGCACCAATCAATAGGGCTTTCAAAAGGGCATCATCAAATATGTAAATAACATATGATTTCATGGTTAAATTTGATCAAATGAGGGTTGTTCTTGATGAATATGGGACAAATTTAGAGAGAGAGGAGAGTGTTTATGGTGGTTTGCATGTGAAAATAGAAGGAAATGGTAATGTCTAGTGGTTTTGTTAGTTTAGTGGGAAGAGAAGCTTCAAAATGAAGCTAAGTTACAAGTGTAACTTAGTTTAGTGTAAGGATGCCACATCTTTGATGTGGTGTCCCTAGTTAGTGGGGTGGGATAAACTAGTTTTGTCCCATCCCGCTAATTTACGGGTATTTCTCGATTCTAGTTTCCTCGATTTGCGTGCTCTCGGGTCATTTTACGAAAAACGTTATTATAAATTATGAATCAACGGCACAAAACGAATCTAATAAAAATCGTCTCATCAAAAATGGAGTTCGAAAACGTAAATTTGTAATCCTAAGGTTTCCGGTTTAGTCGTAAAGGACGTCAAAATAAAACCGTAAGTCCTAATCTCTTCTCGTAAATTTGTGAGTTTATGAACCAACACAAATTTAAAACTCCAAAATAATATTCACGGATAAATTTATTTTCTGAAATGTCGGACTGTCACCAAGGACGGTGTATGTAAACGTAAGCACGTAACGTTGCATCCTCCGGTTTAAACGTAGTCGATGCTACTTCAAGACGTAAATCCAAATTACTTCCCAAAAATAAGTGAGTTCATATTATAACATTAAAATAATGTTTTTAAATAATATCTGAGAATAAAATATCAATTATAAATTGACGGATTGTCACAATATATTTGGGGGTGTTAAACACCCCTAGCTTTCAAACCAACGAGTTGTGAACGTAGTTCTATCCGTTTTACTTTCATATACTCAATAAAACTTTTAAGGTTGCGTGTTTTATCACTAATAACTACTTACGATTCGCATATTCTTTACCAGGTCAGAAATTAACCTAGGCCCATGGAAAGAAGAATTTTAATGTATTTAAGACGGTTCACAAAAACAAAGATGAAGAAGAAAGTACCCATATACATATTGGAAAGGAAACCCGGACGTAGTTTCTCCTATTAGAGAGGCGTTGCTTCAATGTAATAACACTGAGCAATGGGGAGCATTAATCATGCGTCAGGTACGAGTTTTCTAAATGTTAAAGGGATTTGATGAGTCTCTATTGAAATTATGCTTTAGTTTTAAGTTTGAAATAATTTGCAGAATTAGACAAAGGAAATAATAGATGGATTTAAGAAGTCCAAACTATCAACCCAATGCAATTATCAATAAGGTAGAATGAGGCCGCGGTTATGGGTTTACACCAAGGGGTTTGCTTGGTCTATAAGCTTGAAATACATTCTGTCATGTGGTTGTGTTCCACTTATAATCAACCCAAAACATGACGTTTTTTTAGCAAGGGACTCGTTCCGAAGAAAACCTACCTATCCATCTCTCCCGAGAATATATGTCCATCCATTAAAAGCGCAGTTGAGTGGGGAAACTCACATCCACGCAAGGTCTTGTTTTACAATTTTATATATTCGGGTTTTTCTAATGTGATGTAGAGATTTAGCCTATACACTTATAGTTGGGTCAACTCGGGTATGCTTGATCTTTAATGGATCAAATGCTGAAGAAGTAGCTTCAAAGGATTTTAGTTAAATGTGTGAAATGGGTCTAATGTCGGCCAAATATCTTTTAGATGCATTAATAAGGAATGAAAAGTGTGGACCATAAAAATTACCCATGGTGACCTATAACCTCATTATCCCAATCCGTTTTACCTACGAATTTTGACACCTCTTGTTTACGTTTTCATTTCAGTTAGGTCAGGTCTGTTTTCTCTTTTGGGATAAAAGGCGGAGGCAATAGGGAAGTCTATAAAAGATTTTATGGAGAGTCTGAACATGGATAGGGTATATGATTACATGTATCATCTGATTGTTGAGTATGCAAAGTTGTTGGAATTTAAACCAGTTCGCCCCGATTCTGCATATGAAGAGTGAGTGGACTCACAATATTGTTTTGTAGATCAAAACCAAACGCAAATCTTATCAAAATCTGCAACAAGACCTTTAGAATCCCCTCCTTACAAACTCCCTGGTGAGACAAATATCGTTTTTATTTGTATTCGTTTGGGTTTCCTTGAATACCATTGGGGTGAATCGAAGGTTTGTTTATCTATCATTGAAGGATTTTCGTGCTAATGGCGACAATGGTGGCGACGGTGGTGGTGGTGGAAAATCAGAGTGGAGAAGAAGAACTGGGGAAGAAGAAGTGGGATTAATTTGAAATGATAAAAATACCCTCATGTGCATGACACATGAGGGGAAGTTAACGGAAAAAGTTAGCAACAATCCAAAATCGTCAACTCAATGGAAAAATTGCACAAGATTTTAATGTATAGTGGCAAAATTGAGTGTAGTTTGCTCTCAATGGCGAATTTGCCAATTTCGAAAAGTAAAGGGACGAAATTTGGAGTTTAACCCCTTTTTATGATATATATCTTTTCGAACTTTTTGGAGATAGTATATATATGGTAAAAGAAGTATAACTGGTAAAACTGGTTCAGGTGAAAGAGTTACACAATATCTAATGTGCCTCTATTAGTATATGATGAATTTCTAAAGCGGTTTCGATAAATTGTATTGACTGATAATTTTGGTTATAGCAGGTTGGGAGTGAGTGGTGACATATGGAACATAAGCTTGGGATAGAGGTTGGTGACACTAAGGCGATGTTTTTTTATTAAGAGGATCTGAATCTGAATCTGAATCGTACATTTGAATCTTAATATAATGCGTAAATGTTTGAATCTAACAAGACTGTTTGTTTTTTATTTAGAAAATGTCTTAATGTTGTAAATGTTGTAAATGTACTTTCAACAGTACAAAACATAAACTCAACCAAATATAGATAAATTGAGCAGTTAACACAAACTATGTATAATGAGCATCTCGTAATTACACATGAATTCAAAATATAGATAAATTGAGTAGCTAAAATCAAAATCACAAAATACGACAATGGCAAACAATCATGGTAAAATTTCTACAAGTATATAGCATTGCTGTTAAAACAAATAAACCATCAACCAAAAATATATATAAGTATTTAAACTTATAACATGGGACGTGTAAAAAATGAACGTAATATGTAGAGAAGGAAACAAGATTTGGCTGAGGCTTGCAAATAATAGACAAAATTACACGAATGGTCCCTATGGTTTGGTTAGAAGTGTAACTCCAGTCCTTCGACATTAAGAGTTGCATGAGTGGTCCTAAACTTTGTGTTAATGCAACCAATTCCTAAAAACATTATTTGTATTAACTAATATTTCTTACTTTTGATCACGACAAAGTGTAAAAACATTTATCATCAAAGATAACAAAAAGACAAATTATTTAACAAACATTATCATCAAGATAATAATCATTTAAGCATTACATAAACATATCTTATACATGTTTAGTGATCATAAAAAGTGATTATAAAAAGTGATTAACCTCAAAACTTATATTTATACAAATATGACAAAATATTTTAATAAAATTTATTTTTAAGAAATTTTTTTATTAATATAGAAAATGAAA
This sequence comes from Glebionis coronaria, assembly GCA_025667525.1. Lineage (NCBI taxonomy): Eukaryota > Viridiplantae > Streptophyta > Magnoliopsida > Asterales > Asteraceae > Glebionis > Glebionis coronaria. The sequence continues at coordinate 16,173 of JANFOE010002148.1, forward strand.
ATTTGAATTTGACATATTCCAAATGGCCTAGGAATATACCCTTGAGGTATAAACTGCCCCAGATGGAATTTTCCCACCACATGATAAAAAAAGAGCTGACACAAGTGCCGCGGTTCCGAATAGGAGGTTATGGTTCCTTAGTGATATGGAACCACGACTCAATTATCGAAGCACGCCCAGAGAGTCGTTGGTTCTAGTCCCCTATAAATAGTGCATCATATTTTCATTTTTCAAGGAACCTTTTTGGACAATTTTCTTAGCTTCTTATCTTCTTTCTAGGTCTCCAATCATTAGTAATGTAAAACATCTGATTTTACCTATTTGACTTTGTCAACTATTGTACTTATCATTTCAGAAACATATTTAATGCCACAGTTGCATGATTAATTGAAGCTTTATTTTTAAATTTATGATACTATTATTTCATATTTATTTTTAATATATATGGACATTTAGTCTTTTCTGACTACTCTGGTAACTGACTGGCCACATGATAAACAAGGACTCACCACCTCAGTACACATCTAATAATTAAAACAGTCTGAAATCATGATCTCACATACTTAATTTCACTAAGTATCTAGACTTACAATTATATGTATATATATTTACATATCTCATACTATAAGAAACCATATGACTCAATAAAAACAATATATGTTACCGCACCTTAGCATTTTTATTTATTACAAACAAGTATAGTATTTTTAATATTACATACATCACATACTTTCATCAAGTTATCTAAAACCTTCACCAAAGTACGTACAAACTTCACAAGTGCTTACAATATATAACCTAGACCTATAGTAACTCCCTAAATTTAAATAAGTCAAACTCATTTCTACCTGAAATATGTACACTAGCCGAAATCTATACATAAGTACATTTGATAAACCATTAGATATTTTATGTTGCCACAAAATAGACTTTACACCATACCAATACTATTCAAGTCATCACTTGTCCCCTTTTACTTCCATATACACGACAACATGAAAGAAAATAGGGAGATTGTACATGTTTCTAATTAAAGGTAACATATGAGCAAATCTACATAAATATCTTCCATATTCTATGTAATCTAGGCAAGGATACCTTAGTACTATGTTTTTGATGAGGTATAGTCCCCAGCCGGGTCATGAACCCGGCCCACGGGTACTACCTGTATCCGGCCCATCACAGATGGGTGGGAATAATGTTATTTGAGCTGATGGGCTTGGATGAACAGTAACCGCACACACGTGTGCGGCCCACGGCACGGCATGCCCGGTGCAGGGTTAGGCAGAATCATACTCCTAATATGATTAGGATTTATCCCAAATGAGAGGATATTCACTCACCATAATTAGAAGATAACAATCAATCTAAATCTGGTGATTATCCTTGCCTTGGGGCCGAAGCATCAGTGACAGCCCATTAGGGTTTCACTGCCTATATAAGGAACCCCCAAGGGTTCCACAAAGGTATTACATTCTACACACTCTCAAACTCTCATCCGATTCCTATAACCCTAACCGATTACTTACTCTCCTGCGGGAGTCTAATCGTGGGAAAATTCCCACGGTAAGCCTAACGCGTGTTGTTTAGTGTGCAGGATCCCAACCATACGATTCACTTGGTGCAGGAGCCGGAGTCCAGCCAACCCGAATTAAGCCTAATTCGGGTCTAGCAAGGATCACCCAACTTTTGTATCAACAAGTTGGCGCCATCCGTGGGACCATTACACTAAGCTAGAGCAAAATTCTCATCTTGAATTTTCAATGACGAAGGGGCATTGATTGTGGTAAATTACGTCCTTTAGGAAAAGGAGCGTAAAAGCGGTAAGTGTTAAACAAATGATTTTAGGAAAAATCAAGTGTTAATGACCCTAAGGTGAAGTGAAAGTTCGTTTCCCAAGGAGGTATATGTGTGTGAAAAACTTGTTAAATGTTTGAGATTAGTAATTGGTTTAGAAGGGGATGAGAAAAGAAGATGACGAAGACGTGAAATTAAATTTACGACGATAAAACGTAAAACCGTAAAAACTACAAAAATAAAAATTAATTCTAAAAATTACCAAAAATTCAACAAAAATCAAAATTAATAAACTAAGAGTTTACCAAAGATCAAAACTTTTTCAAACCTTTTAAGTAATTAAATATACAATTTTTAAATGCAAATTAAGGCCCTAAAAATCAAATAAATTATCAAAAAGCCCAAATAAAGATTTTTCAATTGGTAAACCTCTAAAATGACCTAAAAAGATTAAAAATTATTTTTAGAAATCTTTAAACTAATAAAAACTATTTAAAATGATTTAAAAACTATTAAAACTTAAAATACTTATAAAACTTAATCTAGAAGCGATAAAACTATTCTAAAAGTTGATAAATTCGTATCTTAATGTATTTAAGCTAAGAAAAATGTAAAAAGTTGAAAAATGTGAAATTTGAAAAATTAATAATAAAATAATATTAAAATATTATTTAAAATCTAAAAATTATAAAAATTCTAAAAACTTGCAAACTAGTTTATTTTAACCTAATTAAACAGAAAATCAAAGTGAAATGACCAGAATACCCCTATTGGGCCATCAAATGGGCCAAAACCAAAATCTGTCAACCTAAATGGGCTTTTTAGCCCAAAAAGTCAAACCTGGCCCAATTGACTTGGAAAAGCCCAATCTGACTCAAAATTTAATTCTAAACACAAAACTCTAAAGGCCCAATAGCTGAAATTGAGCTTATCACAACTTAATAAGCAAACAGCTTATTCTTATTGGGCTGTTTAGCCCATTAAGCAATAAGCTAATGCCATAAGCTCTAATTTGACACACAACCTTCTTTTGGGATGCTTATGAGATATGTAAAAAGAAATTTTGAAAAAGCACACTCAATAAGCTAGAAATAAGCAAAGTAATATTTCACTAAAAGACAAAATAGTCGTTTTTGAGATTTAGGGCACCTCAGAAGCTCTAGTTTTTTGCAAAAGCTCACAAATAGCTTAACTAAGAATAATCAATCAAGAAAATCACAAAAAGCCAAGTAGAATAAGCTGTGAGAACCAATAAGCACTCTAAAAAAGCCAAATAAGCTAGTTTCCTAGCAAAAGCTTAACCAAAAGACTTGTAACCTTCCAGACTTGATATTAAGCTGAGAAAAATGAGTTCTATTACAAAAACTAAGTTGTTGCATGTACCAATAAGCAAAACAGATTCAATAAGCTTAGTGACCAAGTTTGACCAAAAGTCAAACGCTGATAAGTGAAAATCAAACGCTGACAGGAACAAAGTGGACGTTGACAGACTTAATGAAGTGTATAAACTTGTTTTTCACCCTGCTGGTCAAGGTTTGAGTACAAACCTTGTGAATCAAAGCCTACCAGTTGGGTAGACTTGACAAGTTTTGGCACAAATAAGCCAATAAGCCAGTGGGCTTATAAGCTATCAACAGATAGATCAAAATAGCCAAATAATTTCACAAGCAGCAAACAAATAAGATCCAAGCAGCAAAACAACAATCCTTATGCTAGAAATCACAATGCAACACCAAATGAGGTGGTCACTTTGCTGATGCAAATGACCACTTCAGCCAACTTTGATAAGCTATAACAATCACAATAAGCCACCAAATTCAACAACCAGATAACCAATAGATAGCTTATCACCAAAACTATCCCCAAACCTGATTTCAGACCTTAGATCCAACTAACAAAGAAGTTATTGGATCTGATGTGTTTGACCAAACTCAAAAGCAATTTTATCAGATTTTAGCAAAACTTCCAATCCTTTTTCCAAACTTTCAGAAACTTAACCAATGACTAAAACTTGTTCAAAATGACTTGTTTAGACCTCCCAAACCCTAAGAACCAAGGGCACAAGGCCACAAGGCCTTATGAACCAGTAAACCCAAACAGCCCTTAATCCACCACTTTTCAAAGCAACTTGTGATTTTTAAACACAACCTACTGATTTTATCATTCAAACAACTACACTAGGTGACAACTAACATATTGCAACCATAAAACACAAAACACAAACACAGAATCACCAAATCATATACCAAAATGAAAAACAGGCAGTAACATGTAATTTTTAGAGGAAAATTAATCAAGGGATTATACATGCCTTCCACAACATCCTAGGAGGGCCAGCTATGCTCCTTGGACCTTGTTCAACAACTAGAACAAGACCAAGGTACTTCAATAAGAAAGATGATGAATGCCTTGGTTGATGTTTCAAAGCAGATTCTCAAGGGCTTGATTTCTTCAACACAATGAACAAACAGCCCAACCAAAGGCCCTAATCCCTTCACAAGCTTGGTGTCAACAAGCTTGCAAGAGCTTACAGCTTTTGGTTAAGGATTAGTACACAAAAATAAGCAAATTCAGAAACCTCCTTTCAAGCTTTTTCAAAATTGAAAAACTTACCAAACATAAACGTCCTTGAACCAAATGATTCAGGCACAGTTATAACAACAAATGGAACTCAGAATAACCTTTAAACAACACCAACTTTCAAAAACATAAAAAGGAATTACAATTTTCTCAAAATACCAACTTTTATAAATTTTAAAAAGGAATTACAAGTTTAAAAGGTAAAACTGGAACAAAAGCTCTCTCACAGGTTGAGGAGTCTATTTATAGGCAAATGCCAAGGCTAGCACTATTCACAAACCCTAGAACTGAGTTTCCTATTCTATCCTTGAGCCTTCTAGACGTTTTCTTGGTGTGAGCTGCCAAAGTGATCTTGGTTGTTCATTTTAGCTTTGGAATGAAGCAAGGAGTCTTAGCTGTTGATTTTGCCACATAGGATGACTTGGAGGTGAAGTTGTCATGTGATTGGTTAAACGGGAATTGGGGGTGGGGTCCATAGTGAGTGGGATTTAGGGTTTTAAGGTTGGGATGGGTTTCTGCACATGTGAATCAAGTGTGTGCAAAGGTAATTGACTTTTACCCTAAGTTTAAGTGATGTAAAATCTGGGGGTGAAGAAGGGTAAACAGTAGTACATTTGATCCGATTTTGGGGGAAGTTGTGTGTTTGGCGCGTGTTATGGGTTTGAAAGTTTCATTGTGGCAACTTTAATCCTTGTTCTTTGGGAAAATAGGTAAAACGTGTTTATCAGCCAACAAACTTCCTTTCTTTGTAAATAACTTTCACAACTTTGCACTTTTGACACCAAACTTTGGAAAAAGGTTTCAAAGGGTTGTTTTTGCCATTTTTGGATATATCAAGGGCTGATCTTGGACATTGTTGATCTTCAAAGGTCTTCAATGCAACTTTAACTTCATGAGGGACCATAATTGGCAATTTAGAATTGTTGAGGGAGTAAACTTGCCATTTCTTCAAAGTTGAAGGACCATTTGTGTAATTTTGCCAAACTTAAGGGACCAAACTTGTAATTATCAATATACAAGGGTTTTAAGTGTCATTTCTTCATTCATTAAGGATCAATCTTGCATGTCTTCAAGTCTTCAAGGATAAATGTTGAATAAATCATGATTTAGGGCCCGGTTCTTTGTACGGCTTTGTTTCTCGTGTCCGTTTTTCCTTGTTTCTTGTGATCTTTTTCACGATATCCATACCTAAAATACACAAGTAAACAAACACAAGCATATATATGGTATTTTATGACATTTTTATGCATTTAAAGCCCGAAAAGAACGATGAGATCATGTATAAATGCCATCTCATCACTCCCCCATACTAAGCCATTGCCGTGCCCTCACGCAATGCTAGAATAAAGTATCTAAGCATCACCAAAGTTCAATTTTATTAACCTTTATTGAAAAGTAAAAGACTTGCAACATACTACAAAGATGTGTAAAGACATAATGTATGATTTTCATCACAAACGTGACTTTTAGGGTCAAAGAATAGAAACAAGTAAATGCCCCTTAGAGTAAAATTCGTCATCCTTGATTGTCATACATTCCATGCTAAGTGCAAAAATGAGATCATTGTTGGTACAAGTCACAATGCTAACACTACTCATACGTCCAAATTGTGTAATACTTTTTCTCCCTGCAATCCTAGTTATTATAAAAGGAAATGGGTTACTAGCATTTTTTAACTATTTGTGATGGATCACAAGTGATTCATATTGACTTATTTGAGTAGTTATTAGTCCGAAAGCAAAGTAGCACGATTTAATCGATAGTTAGCCGAAGGACAAAATCTTTTAAAACGGCTTCACGTGTATCTCCTTAAGTTCATATCTTGGCATAACTCGTTTCACGATTTGAGACCTTTCTCGGACCGATATTTGGCATGTACTTCATACTTCAAATCTTGGGAAGAAGTTCTTGAAATTATGGTCTTCTCTTCATATATTTGGAATTTCTTCACTTGACGTTTTTGAGAGATTCTTCATATTTGGACCACGACTTCATCATTTTTCTTCAATCTTTACTATGGATTTTGATATACAACGATCCGCCTCCTTTTCGGACATGGATATATTTATCCTCATACCTTGTAAGGGTCTTTTTGGATAGACTTTCTCCATGATCTTTAGGGGAGTTATTGCTTTTCGTCGTGTGTCTCGATCCTTCATATTGATTTAGGAATAATGATACTTCACATCATCTTGGATCTTTAGCAACAAAATAGGGCTCATCATGCCTTGTTAGGGCCTTTTTGGATGATCACCAATCTTCGCGTCCCGCTTCAATAAGTTATGAATTGGCTATGAACTCTATTCAACCCCGAGCAACTTTTAAACGATCTTGCGCTAGAGGCTAAGTAACCTTTCAAATCGTACGACCTTACTTATTGCAATTATGATTTATTCCTAATGCATTGATCTTATGGGAAGAAAAATACACAATTAAAGACATATGAGTTTTTGAAAGAACATTTTCATGTTCTACGTTTAGCATGATCACTTGTCTAACTCTATCATTTCTCGTTCTTCACTATATAAAGACCTCTAATTAAAGAGACTCGTGAATAATTAGCCATGCAAGTCAAAATTAAGCCAAATTTGGATTAGCTTTCATTAAGACTATATCAAATCAAAGTTTTGGGTTTTCAAGCCACCTATAGGATCTTGCACTTTCTTGGACTTTTTCAAGTTTAGAGAATGCATTTTATAGTTCCCTTGATAAGTGACTTTCTAGGATCAATTATAGGAACTTGCGAAAAGTTCTTGTTCTTAACCCGAATGAGCTAAGACGTTCGCGTTTTAAAGCTCCCTATATAAAAGTCTAGCAAAACTTGAATTGAGCAGGTTAAGGAATGTAAATGGCTCCAAATGCCCATCAAGTCAAAAATTAGCTCTTATTCTACCCATCGGAAAATATACATTCATGTCTTAAAAACACTTATGAAAACTAAGAAAAATTTTAAAATTTGGTCATTTTTAGCCTTATTAGTAACAAAAACATTGAAAGTTGGAAAGCCTGAGGGCGTAACAAAGCAAGTACCTATTCACCCCCCATACTAAAAGTAAACATTGTCCTTAATTTTTCGAGTCTAAGGGTGGAACACCCCATACTAGAGACGAAGAGTCGAATGCTTAGGATCTAGCATGGAAAGGGTGATCAACAATATATCTAAAGTTGTTTATTAAGTATGCTAAAAGATAATTGTTAGAACAATAAAGGATATGTCAATGGATTCGTGAAAAACTTCTTCAAGCAAACGATGGAGGCTCACGTAAACGAACACGAGAGTCTTCAATCGTAGATGATGATGATGATCTAGATAACACAATCACAAACAACCACGAGACAACGAGTTTGAAGGGTACAAGTCCCCTTATTAGTGGATAGTAAGCATAAAAGGATAAGCATGGGATCTCCCCCACGAGGCACCTCGTTTTTTATTACCGAGTCATGATCTCGACTCGATCCCCTCAGTGCTAATTATCATTGGGGAAGGTGACTTGGTCGAGGGAAACATTGAAGGAATTTCCCAACCAAAGTAGTGCTTAAGCCTATGTCCATTCACCTTGAAGTTAGGACCATCATCTTGAGCTAGCTCGATGGTCCCATAAGGAAAAACTTGTGTAATGGTGAACAGACCCGACCAACGAGATTTCAATTTCCCGGAAAATATCTTAAGTCGAAAGTTAAAAAGTAACACTTGATCACCAACGTTAAAAACCCGGTTTTTAATCTTTGAATCATGAAACTTTTTAGTCTTTTCTTTAAAAATTAGTGAATTTTCATAAGCATTATCTCTTAATTCATCTAATTCATTCAATTGTATTTTCCGGTGATCTCCCGTGGTCTTCAAGTCAAAGTTTGCATGCTTAAGGGCTCAATATGCCTTGTGCTCCAATTCAATGGGCAAATCACAATTCTTCCCATAGACTAACTTATAAAGAGTGCAACCGATAGGTTTCTAATAAGCGGTCCTAAAGGCCCATAAAGCGTCATCGAGTTTGTCGGACCATGAAGCACGGTTTTCTCCAATCGACCTTTCTAAAATCCTCTTCAAAGCTCAGTTCGAAACCTCGACTTGCCCACTCGTTTGCGGGTGATAAGCCGTAGAAAGACGATGAGTAACTCCATATTTCTTTAAGACCTTCTCGAATTGGTCATTACAAAAATGGGTTCCACGATCTCTTATAATAGCATGACGGGTTCCGAACCGAGAGAATAGTTGCTTCAAAAACTTCACTACCACACGAGCATCATTAGTAGGCAAAGCCTTAGCTTCCACCCACTTAGAAAGGTAGTCCACCGCGACGAGGATATATTTGTTGCCATGAGACGATGGGAACGACCCCATAAAGTCTATTCCCCATATGTCGAAAATCTCACAAACTTGAATTAAGTTTTGCGGCATTTCATCACGTTGAGACGATTTTCCTTGACGTTGGCACGAATCACACGACTTCACAAGTGTGTGCGCATCACGATAGATAGAAGGCCAAAAAAAGCCGACATCGAACACTTTCTTAGCCGTGAGATTAGCACCGTGGTGACCACCCGTGGGTCCCTCGTGACAAGCTCTAAGGATATTAGAAGCTTCGGCACCAAAAACACAACGTCGAACGAGTTGATCCGCACAAACCCGAAAGAGATAAGGGTCGTCCCAAAAATAGAACTTGACGTCACGAAAGAATTTTCGTTTTTGTTGTGTCGTCGTACCCTTGATTATGAAATTACCCGCATGGTAATTTGCAATGTCAGCAAACCATGGGGTGGTGTATTTAGAATTCACTACACCGAGAGTCTCGAGAGGAAATGTTTCGGTGATTTCCTTGTTCTCGAAAACATCTTTGTGAGGATCTTCTAGACGAGAGAGATGATCGGCCGCTAGATTCTCGGCTCCTTTTTTGTCAAGCACGGTGACATCAAATTCTTGGAGGAGGAGCATCCAACGAAGCAATCTCGGCTTAGAATCTTGCTTAGATAAGAGATACTTGATAGCCGAATGGTCGGTATACACGATGCTTTTAGTCAAGACGAGATAAGGTCGGAATTTCTCAAAAGCATAGACCACGGCAAGGAATTCCTTTTCCGTTGTGGTGTACATTAATTGAGCCTCGGTCATCGTCTTACTAGCATAGTGGATAGGACGAAAATGCTTGTCATAACGTTGCCCTAAGACGGCCCCTATAGCATAATCACTTGCATCGCACATGATTTCAAAGGGTAATTCCCAATTAGGAGCAACAAGAATGGGTGCTTCGGTAAGATTCCTTTTGAGAGTTTCGAAAGCTCTAACACAATCCTCATTGAAATTAAAAGGAGCATCCTTCTCGAGAAGGTGTGTCATAGGTCGAGAGATTTTCGAAAAGTCCTTGATGAAACGGCGATAAAAGCCCGCGTGGCCTAGGAAACTCCTAACTCCCTTAACGGTTGTGGGATGAGGTAACTTGGCGATGACGTCTACCTTAGATTTATCGACCTCAATCCCCGCTTTCGACACCTTATGTCCTAAGACGATTCCTTGTTTACACATAAAATGACATTTTTCCCAATTAAGCACAAGATTGGTTTCTTCACAACGTTTTAACATTTGCTCGAGATTAGATAAACATGACGTGAACGAATTGCCAAACACCGAGAAGTCATCCATAAACACTTCCATCGATTTCTCGATCATATCGTGAAAAATCGCCATCATACACCGTTGAAACGTACCCGGTGCATTACAAAGTCCGAAAGGCATCCTACGATAAGCAAATGATAGGTGTGTAAACACCCATCTTTTCTACCACTTAATTACAATAATAACCGGACCAAAACGTGTATTTTATGTCTTTTATGTCGGAATTATGCGTGGTTTGTGTTTTTGTTGTGATTTAGGACGAAAAGGTGAAAATTGGAGAAAACACGGACATTCACGGGCATTTACGGACTTTTATTGAAGAAAAGGATGAAAGACGAAGTCAAGAAGTCAAAAGTGCAAAAAGAACGGAAGTCCACGACCAATTCTGAAGATTTATCGAAGAAAAAGTCAAATGACGGAAGTTTATCAAAAGCCGAAGAATTCAAGTCTATTTTATTGAAGAAATTAAAGACGGGTTCAAAGAAATCCCGAAGCCAAAAGTCCCTTAAGTCCAAGTTTAAAGAAGATTAGAAGAAAAGGACTAATGGTGCAATTAATGAAGAATTAAGAAGAAAAGGGGCTTAATCTTGCAATTAACAAGAAATGAAGGAGAGGAGGAAGCTTCCTAATCCTCCCCTATAAATAGACCATTAGTGTGTTCATTTGTTTTTGTTGGCTAAGTGTGACAATTAGCTCTTCCACCATTTAAATACCTTGTCATTTACTTTTCTTGTCAAATTTAAATACCTTGTCTTGCACCTTAAATTCATTTAATTTCAAGTAAGTTTTCATTTAATTATTGTCAATCTTTACTTTATCTTGTCAATCTCTTATCTACCTTTCTTAATCTTTGATTTATGTGTTTATGTTTATGTTCATGTTCATGTTTTTATTTTGATCCAAGTGGTTTTTGATTATTGTGGTAAAAGTTGTTTGATTTCTTGATTTAAAGTGTTTGTTTATACTTACTGTTGATTCGTAGATATTTCTATTTAATCGTTTGTGTTATTTTGATTAATTTGTGGTTATATCTGCTGTTACTGTATCGCCTTGTTCTTCGGGAGTGTTTGTTTTGTTTCTGATCTTTCCAGGAAAAGTTCCGAACCAAGAAAGAGGGAAAGTGCTCATTCGGAACTTCCAAAGTTCCGAATCAAGGTTTCATCCGGAAGATTTTGGGGTCAGCAAAACTTCCGAGTCAAGCTGTTCATCCGAAACATTCAAAGTTCCGGACGAAGGAAAACTTCCGACTCAAGCTCTGTTCATTCAGAACCAAAAAGTTCCGGATCAACTTACTTCATTCGGAACTTAAAAAGTTCCGGATCAAGGAGACTCATTCGGAACTTCAGAAGTTCCGAATCAAGGGGCTTCATTCGGAAGTTACCATAGTTCCGAACCAAGGGCTGTTCATTCGGAACTTAAAAGTTCCGAATAAACTTCCGAATCAAGGGGCTAGTTCCGGATCAGTGTTTGTTCATTCGGAAGTTTTAGAACTTCCGAATCAAGGAGGTTCATTCAGAATCTTCCGAATCAAGGGTTAATCATAAGTTCCGAATCAAGGATTTTGGCAATATTCCAAGCGCAGAAGAATCATTTCAACCGAAGGTGACATTCCGGACGAGTGATTGTTCCAAACGAAGGTTTATTCCGAATGAGCTGTATTCAGATTCTTATTAGCTTTTGTCTTTGATTTTTATTTTCAAGCTTTATTTTTCCTGCCTTTTATTTAATTGCTCTTTAAGATTATTTGCCTTAGCTTTATTTTAGTCTTGCCTTGGTTTAAGTTTTAGTCGCATTTTAAGTTTGCCTTAATTAGAATTAAGTTTGCATCATTTACTTTAGTGCCCTTTAATTTCAGTCACGTTTTTAAATACTTGCACTTTTACTTTAATTAGACTTAGATTTATTTTTAGAGCACTTTTACTTTAATTGTTTTGCACTTTTACTTAAAAACAACCAAAAATATTCTTTGTTTCTACCAAAAACAATAGAGTCACATAGAGAGCCTAGATCAATTCGTTAAGATACCGAGAACACGAACTTGAACTTTAATCTTTTTAATTAGGTAAAAAACCCTAGTTATCAAATGGCGCCGCTGCCGGCTCTTTTCGTTAAGATTGACGGTTTTCTGTGAGAGACACGTTGCTTTTTGTGATCCACTCACTTGTGAACGTTACTTTTCTTGCATAAAAAATTCCAAAAACTCATAAAAATTAAAAATTGATAAAAATACATAAAAAATAAAAATTTCAAAAATCCAAAAAGATTTTATCTTTCTTGTGTATATATATTGTCTTTGTGTTTGGTTTTGTTTTCTTTTGCATTTTCAGGTGTATACGTACTAGATCTTCTAATTATCAAGAGCCCGAGCCTCAAGAAGATTTAGATATGGCAGGTGTTAACAACAACAACATTCCACCGAACCTCAATAATAATAATAACAACAATGCTCTTCCACAGCCCGATCTTCGGACCATGGAGGAACTTTGTCAACCAACAATGTTTGGACGAGGAGGACCGATTGCGCCGATGCAAATCAACGCTCCTGAGTTTTCGTTGAAGCACCACATGATTCAGCAAGTGCAAACAAACCCATTTAGAGGATTGCCTGATGATGATGCCAACAAACACCTCGACAAGTTCATTACAATTACCCAAAGCATGAAGTTGCCTGGGGCCACAATGGATGTTCTTCGCCTAAAACTCTTCCCACATACTTTATCGCATCATGCCGAGAAATGGTTTGATCGTCTCCCGAAGAATTCTATTCACACTTGGGATGACATGACTCAACGCTTTCTATCGCGCTACTTTCCACCATCCATGGTCACGAGCCTTCGCAATCAGATCATCGGTTTCATGCAAGACCCTGATGAATCTCTTTTTGACGCTTGGGAGCGATATAATGTCTTGATCGACCGTTGTCCAAACCACAACATGCTTCCCGTCACATTGATTGATACTTTCTACAACGGTTTGACTTTTCGAGATCGTGATACGATTAATGCAGCCGCCGGTGGCACATTCATGAAAAAGAGACCCGAGGAGTGTAGAGAGTTAATTGAGAACATGACTACTCACCACAAAAACTGGGATTCCTCTGCATCTTCTAGGAACAACCCGAGAGTCAATGCTTCTTCTACCTCAGCAAACCCTGAGATGACCGAACTCACCCGCATGATGGCCGAAATGAGCAAAAGTATTATGCTTCTCGCTTCAAACCAACAACAACAACAAGTTAAAGCGGTTGCTAATCCTTGTGAAACATGTGGCGGTCCTCACTCATACACCGATTGTCCTTCGACACAAGGAAATCCGGAAAATGTGTATGCTGCTTACGGTAATTATTCACCGGAAAATTACCAAGTTAGACAACAAGGGGATAGAAATCTGCTGAGTTACCGATCCAACAATTACCTTTCACCCGGTTTTTCTCCTCAAAACCAAAACCCCGCCAACAACTACAATAGAAGCAACCAAATCCCACCAAGAGCTTCTAACCCTTATCAACCACCCACCCAACAACACCCACCCATAAACACCGATGTTGATGCCATCATGAGAACTCAAGGTGAGCAAATCAAGAATCTATAGAGCCAAATAATCAATTTGAAAGGAGATATCTTTAAGCAAGGAAATGACATCAGAACCGAGGTTCGTGATAATATCCAATCTTCCTTCAGCACTCAAATGACTGAATTAAAGAATCTATTGGCTAGTTTCTTGCCCGAAGCTCAACCTTCTCCTTCGGGTTCTCTACCTTCAAACACCGTCACAAATCCGCGAGCTAATGTGAGTGCTATAACTACGCGTAGTGGAATTACTATTGTCAATCCACCTAACCCACCCCCATCATCTACACCTCCTCCACCACCATGTATCCCTACTCCTCCTACACCTAGTGTTAGTACACCATTACCGTCTCCGCCTCGTAATGACGATGTATCTCGGAAGGACCCTTCAACATCACAACCTTCACCAACTACACCTTCACCATCTCCCTATCAACCCAGAATCCCATACCCTTCTCCTATAGGCAAGACCAACGAGCTAACCAAGAATGACTGTCAAGTATCGAAATATGTGGATATGCTATCTAAAATGACCATCAACATTAGCCTTGTTGAAGCACTTTGCCACATGCCGAAATTTGTCAAAGCATTCAAGGAATTGCTTAGCAAGAAGGAGAAGCTGATTGAACTCGCCAACACACGATTAAATGAAAACTGTTCAGCAGTCCTTCTTAGAGAACTTCCGGAAAAACTTGGAGATCCCGGTCGTTTTGTGTTGCCTTGCGTGTTCAACAAAACTGAAGAATTTACTGCCCTTGCTGATCTCGGGGCTAGTATTAATTTGATTCCACTGAGTGTTTGGAAAACACTATCATTACCCGACCTCATTCCAACAAAGATGACTCTCGAACTTGCAAATCGCACTCTCGCTTACCCCGTTGGTATAGCCGAAGACGTGTTTATCAAAGTTGGCACATTTACTTTCCCGGTCGATTTTTTCGTAGTTGATTATGAAATGGACCCTCGTATTCCTTTAATACTTGGTCGGCCATTTTTTAGAACCGGACGTGCTTTAGTAGATGTGGCCGAAGGTGAGTTAATCTTACGAGTCGGGGATGATTCAAAAAATTTTAAAATGGGGAAGCTTACAGGCAAATCCTTGGAAGCCGAGAATCAGTGAATATGATAAATGTGCTCGATGACTTTACCGTCTATGACAATCCTCTATTCGATTCTTCCACTGATAATCCACTCTTTGAAGATAATGTGTATGATTCTCTCTCTACTTTGGACGCTTCTCCCATTTATGATTCGCCACCGATCTTCGATGCTTATGATGACAATGATTCTAGCTCAGATTCGGATGATTTTGATTGTACTTCTGAGTATCCCGAGCTGCCCACTTTCGATGATTTTGATGAGGCTGATACTCTCTCGAGCGATTCTTCACATGATGAAGATCCTCCGCCATCACTCGATCCTACTTTGGACGATTATTCATTTGAGGAAGATTTCTCTGAATTTCTCAACACATACTTCCCTCATGAGAGTGATGCTCCTCCTTTGGACTTTGAAGATTATCGTCTTGATCCTACTTTGGATTTGAAGCACATTCTGTAAAAGGAGAAGAAACCGATCGACACCGAAATCCGTTGCACTTATGATTTGACACCTCTTTGTCCCCCTGCTGAGGACGAGGTTGTGCTTCTTTACGGATCTTCTTCACACTCGGCTTAGCCTGAGTGCTATTTTCCCCTAAAGGAAAAGGTGTTCGACCCCGGTATTGAAGTCTTTAAGCCATCTCAGTATCCACCTGATGCAATAAAAGGAAAAATCTTTGGACATTTTGAAGACATGCTTGCACCACTGCATCCTTGCTTCCACCGTGCTCCATCACTGCTTAAGGGAACCTTGCCTACTCTTCTTTGGCTTGCCTTGTTCGCCTTAAGCTCGTGCTTATTGATGGACGAAAACTATGTCTTTGATCCTGGTGGATATGTTTTATGCTTCTTCCGTTGATGATCAAGGTCGAGTCAGGCTCAAGACTCGGTTAACAAAAACCAAGCGCTTCTTGGAGGCAACCCATGCATCTATCTTTTCGCTTTCTTTATCATAAGTGTAGGGGAGACCCTTTGGATTGCTATTTCCTCTCCTCACTTCTTAATCAGGGATTCGAGCTTCAATGATCCACTCTTGATGATTCTTGACGACCCGTGATTCCGTGTTCTACTTCTTCCCGGTTCTATCCTAAACTCTTTTCGATTCACTATTTTATATTTTCTCAATATTAAAATAGGAATTTCTTTAGTTGTCTTTTCCTTAGCGAGATTTAAACAACGTGCACAATGTCCTAAGTGTAGGGGAGTTTACTCCCACATGCTGAAACATTGAGGACAATGTTTATCTTAAGTGTAGGGGGACTTCTATCGAAGTTAAGTGGTCTTTTCCTTGTATTTGTCCTCATTTTAACCAGAAAAATCAATTTTTCGACATTTTTCAAAATTTTTAATCTATTTTGGCCTATTAGTTTTTCCCTTTGTATAGTTATTTTTATTTCCTTATTAGAATAAATATTTAAATAAGTGGCTTTAATTTTCAAACGTTGTGAATCTTTTGACTCAATCTGAGTTTACTCTAGCTAGTATCCTTAACATGTTTAAGTCAAGTTTTGCTAGGCTTTTATGTAGGGAGCTATAAAACGCGAAAGTCTTAACTCTCACGGGTTAAGAACAAGAACTTTTCGCAAGTTCCTATAATTGATCCTAGAGAGTCGTTTATCAAGGGAACTTTAAAATGCGATTTCTAAAACTTGAAAAAGTCTAAGAATTTGCAAGATCCTATAGGCGACTCGAAAACCCAAAACTTTGATTTAATAGGCTAAGCATCCACGAGTCTCATTACTTGAGATTTTAAACTGTGGAGAACGAGAGATGATAGAGCCAATTATAAGTCCGGTATTCTTTCGTAAATTTATGTGAGTTAATTATGAGCCTATTCTCCCATCGCTTGCTAATAAATTTATCTGCTAATAAATAAGGTTGTACGATTTGAAAGGTTACTTAGCTTCTAGCCCCAGATCATTTAAAAGTTGCTCGGTATGGATTAGAGTTCATAGCCAAGGCATAACTTATTGAAGCGGGACGCGAAGATTGGCGAGTCCGAAAAGGCCCTAACAAGGCATGAGGGCTATGTTTTGTTGCTAAAGATCCAAAGTGATGTGAAGAATCATTTATCGAAAATCAATATGAAGGATCAAGACACACGACATAAAGCAAAACTCCCCAACAGTCATGGAGAAGTGTATCCGAAAAGACCCTAAAAAGGTATGAGGATAAATAGATCCAAGTCATAAAAGGAGGCGGATCGTTGTATATCAAAATCCAAAATAAAGATTGGAGAAAAATGAAGAAGTCGTGGTCCAAGTATGAATCTCTCAAAACTTCAAAGTGAAGAATTCCTATTATGAAGAGAAGACCATTATTTCATGAACGTCTCTCAAGATTTGAAGTATGAAGTCGCTACCAAATATCGGTCCGAGAAAGGTCTCAAATCGCGAAGCGAGTTATGCCAAGATATGAACTTTATGAGGTCCCGAGAAGCAATTTTAAAAGATTTGGTCCTTTAGCTAACTATTGATTAAATCGTTCACTTTATTTTCAGACTTAATAACTATCGAAATAAGTCAAACAATGCATCCTCGTGATCATTCAAGACAACTATAAAATATAAGAGATACACCTAGGAATAAGAAAGTCTAAGTGAACAATTGGCCCACATGAGTTCGTGATAGTTTACTAACTTATAATAACAATGATCTCGTTTTTAAGCTTGGTTTGGAGAAAGTGAAAACTTGAGGATGATGATTATTCATGACATTTCCAAAACCCAAGGTATACTTTTGATTTCTTTATTTTGTAAGATTTTAATTTTCTATCTCTTTAATTAAGGCCAACGTGGATTGATTAGGATGAAAAGTGTAATCTTGCTTTGTAACTAATGCATTGCATGAGGACATTGCAATGGTCAAGTGTAGGGGATTTGATAGGTGTGTAAACACCCATCTTTTCTACCACTTAATTACAATAATAACCGGACCAAAACGTGTATTTTATGTCTTTTATTTCGGAATTATGCGTGGTTTGTGTTTTTGTTGTGATTTAGGACGAAAAGGTGAAAATTGGAGAAAACACGGACATTCACGGGCATTTACGGACATTTATTGAAGAAAAGGATGAAAGACGAAGTCAAGAAGTCAAAAGTGCAAAAAGAACGGAAGTCCACGACCAATTCTGAAGATTTATCGAAGAAAAAGTCAAAAGACGGAAGTTTATCAAAAGCCGAAGAATTCAAGTCTATTTTATTGAAGAAATTAAAGACGAGTTCAAAGAAATCCCGATGCCAAAAGTCCCTTAAGTCCAAGTTTAAAGAAGATTAGAAGAAAAGGACTAATGGTGCAATTAATGAAGAATTAAGAAGAAAAGGGGCTTAATCTTGCAATTAACAAGAAATGAAGGAGGGGAGGAAGCTTCCTAATCCTCCCCTATAAATAGACCATTAGTGTGTTCATTTGTTTTTGTTGGCTAAGTGTGACAATTAGCTCTTCCACCATTTAAATACCTTGTCATTTACTTTTCTTGTCAAATTTAAATACCTTGTCTTGCACCTTAAATTCATTTAATTTCAAGTAAGTTTTCATTTAATTATTGTCAATCTTTACTTTATCTTGTCAATCTCTTATCTACCTTTCTTAATCTTTGATTTATGTGTTTATGTTTATGTTCATGTTCATGTTTTTATTTTGATCCAAGTGGTTTTTTATTATTGTGGTAAAAGTTGTTTGATTTCTTGATTTAAAGTGTTTGTTTATACTTATTGTTGATTCGTATATATTTCTATTTAATCGTTTGTGTTATTTTGATTAATTTGTGGTTATATCTGCTGTTACTGTATCGCCTTGTTCTTCGGGAGTGTTTGTTTTGTTTCTGATCTTTCCAGGAAAAGTTCCGAACCAAGAAGGAGGGAAAGTGCTCATTCGGAACTTCCAAAGTTCCGAATCAAGGTTTCATCCGGAAGATTTTGGGGTCAGCAAAACTTCCGAGTCAAGCTGTTCATCCGGAACATTCAAAGTTCCGGACGAAGGAAAACTTCCGACTCAAGCTCTGTTCATTCGGAACCAAAAAGTTCCGGATCAACTTACTTCAGTCGGAACTTAAAAAGTTCCGGATCAAGGAGACTCATTCGGAACTTCAAAAGTTCCAAATCAAGGGGCTTCATTCGGAAGTCACCATAGTTTCGAACCAAGGGTTGTTCATTCGGAACTTAAAAGTTCCGAATAAACTTCCGAATCAAGGGGCTAGTTCCGGATCAGTGTTTGTTCATTCGGAAGTTTTAGAACTTCCGAATCAAGGAGGTTCATTCGGAATCTTCCGAATCAAGGTTAATCATAAGTTCCGAATCAAGGATTTTGGCAATATTCCAAGCGCAGAAGAATCATTTCAACCGAAGGTGACATTCCGGACGAGTGATTGTTCCAAACGAAGGTTTATTCCGAATGAGCTGTATTCAGATTCTTATTAGCTTTTGTCTTTGATTTTTATTTTCAAGCTTTATTTTTCCTGCCTTTTATTTAATTGCACTTTAAGATTATTTGCCTTAGCTTTATTTTAGTCTTGCCTTAGTTTAAGTTTTAGTCGCATTTTAAGTTTGCCTTAATTAGAATTAAGTTTGCATCATTTACTTTAGTGCCCTTTAATTTCAGTCACGTTTTTAAATACTTGCACTTTTACTTTAATTAGACTTAGATTTATTTTAAGAGCACTTTTACTTTAATTGTTTTGCACTTTTACTTAAAAACAACCAAAAATATTCTTTGTTTCTACCAAAAACAATAGAGTCACATAGAGAGCCTAGATCAATTCGTTAAGATACCGAGAACACGAACTTGAACTTTAATCTTTTTAATTAGGTAAAAAAACCCTAGTTATCAGCAAACGTTCCATAAGGACACGTAAACGTAGTCTTATCTTGATCACGAGCGTCGATAGGGATTTGAAAGTAACCGGAAAAACCATCTAAAAAGCAATAGAATTCATTTCCCGCGAGTCGCTCCAACATTTGATCCATGAAGGGCAAAGGAAAGTGGTCTTTACGAGTGGTGTCATTTAACTTTCGGTAGTCAATACACACCCTCCAACCGGTCACAATATGAGTGGGAATTAACTCGTTGTTTTCATTAGGCACAATGGTCATTCCTCCCTTTTTAGGGACACAATGGATTGGGCTCACACATGGGCTATCGGAGATAGGATAAATCATTCCCGCGTCAAGGAGTTTCAACACTTCCTTTTTCATGACATCGTGAATTTTGGGATTCACCCTTCTTTGACTTTGAATTGCGGGTTTGTAGTCCTCCTCCATTAAAATCTTGTGAGTACAAAATTTTGGGTCAATACCCTTAATGTCAGAAATTTTCCACACAATTGCCCCTTTATGAGCTTTAAGAACTTTCAAGATCTCGGTTTTTCATCATTAGCAAGACCTTTTGCAATAATAACCGGCAACTTGTCATCACCTTCTAAGAATGCATATTCAAGGTGAGAAGGAAGATCTTTCAATTCAAGGATAGGTGGTTCCTCGATTGAAGATTTTGGTTCAACACTCATAACTTCCATCGGCGGAAGTAATGGTGGAATAGAAGTATCATCACTAATCAACACCTCATCTTCAATGTCGATCTCATTTGAAGTGAGATCGCCTCCTTGGAATGGAGTGAGATTTGGTGTAGAATTAGCAAGAATTGGATCCAAAATAGTGGGATTGCCTCTTGACGAGCTATCGGAAAAACCTAACACTTCTTGTGAAAACTCATCGCAAACCACATCAATGATGTCAATGTGATTGATGGTAGCGATTGCATAAACATGAGAAGGTTTCGAGTTTTGAGTAGCGTTTATAACAAGTTCCTCTTTGTTGAATCTCAAAGTAATAGTTCTTGCATGAAAGTCGATAAGCGATCTCGAGGTGTCTAAAAATGAACGACCTAAAATTAGAGGAACTTGAGGATCCGCGGGGATGTCAACTACTATGAAATCAACGGGATAGTAGAACTTCCCCACTTTCACGAAAACATCTTCGGCTACTCCACATGCTAAAATCGTAGAATGATCAGCCATCTCGATAGACATGTTCGAAGGAATAAGAGCCGGAAGCGAAAGCGATTTTCAAATGGAAAATGGCATCAAATTAATGCTAGCACCAAGATCGGCCAAGGCGAGGCATTCATTAATATCTTGTATGTCACAAGGAATGAGAAACTTTCCGGGGTCACCAACTTTTTCCGGTATGCGGTTAAGATAAACCGATGAACAATTAGCAAGCTTTGAAAGCTTTTCCTTATCGCTCATCATACGTTTAAAAGTGGAAGCGAAACGATGCATATATAACAACGCGTCGGCTAAACTCACATCAAAATGCACTTGTTGAAACATTTTTATAAAAAAACTCGATTTGTTGTTTGTTACGTTCTTGCAATTTCTCTTTGTTTCGTCTCGAAGGGTAGGGTAAGGGTGGTGTGGGTTGGACATCAGGCAACGGCCTTGGAATCTCGGGTTCCACAATTGGTATTGGTTCAACCGTAGGTGTGGTTTGAGCGGTACTTCGTGGGATTGTAATGTGCTCCTTTTCGACCATCACCTCGGTTTCTTTCTCGATTTCCTTCTCCGTAGAAGTACTTGGACGAGAGATTGGTTCCTTGAAAGTTTTACCACTTCGTGTAGTAATACCCTTCATTTCTCCCTTCGGGTTTGCAATGGTATCACTAGGAAGACCACCCGAGGAAGAGGGTTTACACATGATTGCTTCAAACATCTTAGCCATTCGGTCCTCAAATTTTGATTGCCTAGCATCCGCTTTTAACAACTCTTGCTTAATCTCATGTTGTCCTAATTCCATCTTTTGTTGATTTTGTTGAAGACGTTGGACATTTCCTTCCATTTTGTTTGCATGAGTTTTAAGTTCATTAGCAAGTTCATTTTTAAGCTCGTTTTTCAACTCGGATCTTAAGCTAATCATCTCACGTTGCATGTTATCAAATTTAGCATCATTTGCTTTAGCATAATCCAAAAATTCTCCTTGAAGATTTTTAGTGTGAGCATTTTGAAAACCTTATGTAGTGTTTTGAAATCACGGTTTTGGTTTTGATTAGTGACTTGTCCATTCCCACTTTGATAATTCCCTTTGTTGTAGTTACGTGAATTGCCTTGGTAATTACCACCTTGGTTGGTGTTTCGATAGTTATTAGCATTTTGATTTGGTGGAGCTTGATTTTGGCGGGAACCTTGGCCGTTTTGGTTATAAGTTCCCGTTGCTACATAAGCACTCGAAGTGTTACCATCCGCGGTAATGCACTCGGAAAGATCATGAGCTCCACCACAAGACAAACAACTCTTAGCAACCACTTTAACCGAAGCGGAATTTGAAGCTTCTTGAGCTTTCCAATGGGACATAAGATTAGCAAATCTATCGAAAAACCGATTTTCCTCATTAGCTTCATCATGTAAGGCATTAATGCTACGAGACGATGACGACGATGACGAACCCAAATTGGCAACACTCGGTGTGTTACGAGGGCTATAAACCTTAGATCTATTCTGGATGATTTGTAAAGCCTCATCGGTCGTTTTGCACAAAAAATTACCACCCGCGGCGGCATTCAAGTAATCTCGTTCATGATCATTAAGCCCATTATAAAAAGTATCAATTTGATGTAATTCCGAAAAATCATGGTGTGGACATTCATGTAACATTTATTTAAAGCGTTCCCATGCCATTGAAAAACTTTCATTATTTCTTTGCACAAATCGTGAAATCTCATTTTTCAAATGTGTTGTTTTAGATGGTGGAAAAAACTTGTTCACAAACATAGAAATGAGATCACCCCATGTCAAAATTAAATTTGGCGGTTCTTTCTCAAGCCAAATTTTAGCGGGTCCATCTAACGAGTATGGAAACGACATCATCTTAATGGCGTCATGTGGAACATCCTTAAACTTGTTAGTAGCGGTGAGACGATTAAAATTCCTAATGTGATAATGCGGGTTGTCTTTCTCATGACCTCTAAACTTATTAGCTTGCAACATCGACATTAAACCCGTCTTAATCTCGAAATTCTCCGCAAGGATAGCGGGAATCACAATGGCCTCTCCAAAACCCTCGATGGGTGCTTGTAGCAACTCCATCATAGTACGATTAGCCATGACGACTTCTTGTTCTACAATAGGTTCAACAATTGGAGGTTGTTCTTCAATCAACGTCTCTTGATTGGCTTGCTTTTGAAGACGTTTACGAGCTCGTTTTGCTTGATTACGAGTGATCATAAACTTCACGAAGAATGGGAGGTGAGCAAAGAAGATTCTTTTTGGGTGTTTTGTGAATTTTCAATTTTTTTGTGTTTTTGATTGTTTTTAATTTTTTTGGATTTTGGTGTATCTTCGTAGACAACAATCTACAAAATCTCTCCTCGAATCAAACTCTTGATTAAAGAAGCCTCAAAGGAATGAAAACAATCACGTGGAGTGAACGCCTTCGAATGACTTAAGAACTTTGGTGAAAACCAAATTGTTCAAGAGGGTTTAATCACAAAGAAACCAAGCAAATATATTATACGTAATAATACTTTGGGCGGCAAAACCCTCGATTAGCTTTCAATCTCAAAATACTCACAAGCAAGCGGGGAAACGAGGCGGCGCGAAGCACTTAAGAGCCTTTTTCCTTAGGGTATATTTTATAATACCCGCCTTATACCCACCTTATACCCACCTTATAGTTTGTATTTTTCAAAATCGAGCTTCACGAAAGTATTTATCTATTTTTGCCTTTTTCTTTTTGTTTGAGATTCGAATACAATAATTAGGAGATCAAATCCCAATTAAGGTTGTGTTTTCACACTTTTGGAGATATTATGTATTTATTGTGATACTTAATACAATATAGTAATAATAATTTCACAAGAAAAACCAAGAAAACCGATAATACGTATTAGTAGATTTCTACTAACACAAATACTATTTATGGTTAATATTAAAAACAACAATGCAAATTAATCACGACACACCTCCCCGGAAGCGGCGCCAAAAAATGATCGTGTTAAATTACGTCCTTTAGGAAAAGGAGCGTAAAAGCGGTAAGTGTTAAACAAATGATTTTAGGAAAAATCAATTGTCAATGACCCTAAGGTGAAGTGAAAGTTCGTTTCCCAAGGAGGTATATGTGTGTGAAAAACTTGTTAAAATGTTTGAGATTAATAATTGGTTTAGAAGGGGATGAGAAAAGAAGATGACGAAGACGTGAAATTAATACTACGACGATAAAAGGGTAAAACCGTAAAAACTACAAAAATAAAAATTAATTCTAAAACTTACCAAAAATTCACCAAAAATCAAAATTAATAAACTAAGAGTTTACCAAAGATCAAAACTTTTTCAAACCTTTTAAATAAATAAATATTCAATTTTTAAATGCTAATTAAAGCCCTAAAAATCAAATAAATTATCAAAAAGCCCAAATTAAGATTTTTCAATTGGTAAACCTCTAAAATGACCTAAAAAGATTAAAAAGTATTTTTAGAAATTTTTAAACTAATAAAAACTATTTAAAATGATTTAAAAACTATAAAAACTTAAAATACTTATAAAAATTAATCTAGAAGTGATAAAATTATTCTAACAGTTGCTAAATTCCATTTTTAATGTATTTAAGCTATGAAAAATGTAAAAAGTTGAAAAATGTGAAATTTGAAAAATTAATAATAAAATAATATTAAAATATTATTTAAAATCTAAAAATTATAAAAAATTCTAAAAACTTGCAAACTAGTTTTTCTTAACCTAAATAAACAGAAAATCAAAGTGAAATGACCAGAATACCCCTATTGGGCCCTCAAATGGGCCAAAACCAAAATCAGTCAACCTAAATGGGCTTTTTAGCCCCAAAAGTCAAACCTGGCCCAATTGACTTGGAAAAGCCCAATCTGACTCAAAATTTAATTCTAAACACAAAATTCTAAAGGCCCAAAAGCTGAAATTGAGCTTATCACAGCTTAATAAGCAAACAGCTTATTCTTATTGGGCTTTTTAGCCCATTAAGCAATAAGCTAATGCCATAAGCTCTAATTTGACACACAACCTTATTTTCGGATGCTTATGAGATCTGTAAAAAGAAATTTTGAAAAAGCACACTCAATAAGCCAGAAATAAGCAAAGTAATATTTCACTAAAAGAAAAAATAGTCGTTTTTGAGATTTAGGGCATCTCAAAAGCTCTAGTTTTTTGCAAAAGCTCACAAATAGCTTAACTAAGAATAATCAATCAAGAAAATCACAAAAAGCCAAGTAGAATAAGCTGTGAGAACCAATAAGCACTCTAAAAAAGCCAAATAAGCTAGTTTCCTAGCAAAAGCTTAACCAAAAGACTTGTAACCTTCCAGACTTGATATTAAGCTGAGAAAAATGAGTTCTATTACAAAAACTAAGTTGTTGCATGTACCAATGAGCAAAACAGATTCAATAAGCTTAGTGACCAAGTTTGACCAAAAGTCAAACGCTGATAAGTGAAAATCAAACGCTGACAGGAACAAAGTGCACTTTGACAGACTTAATGAAGTGTATAGACTTGTTTTTCACCCTGCTGGTAAAGGTTTGAGTACAAACCTTGTGAATTAAAGCCTACCAGTTGGGTAGACTTGACAAGTTTTGGCACAAATAAGCCAATAAGCCAGTGGGCTTATAAGCTATCAACAGATAGATCAAAATAGCCAAATACCTTCACAAGCAGCAAACAAATAAGATCCAAGCAGCAAAACAACAATCCTTATGCTAGAAATCATAATGCAACACCAAATGAGGTGGTCACTTTGCTGATCCAAATGACCACTTCAGCCAACTTTGATAAGCTATAACAATCACAATAAGCCACCAAATTCAACAACCAGATAACCAATAGATAGTTTATCACCCAAACTATCCCCAAACCTGATTTCAGACCTTAGGTCCAACTAACAAAGAAGTTATTGGATCTGATGTGTTTGACCAAACTCAAAAGCAATTTTATCATATTTTAGCAAAACTTCCAATCCTTTTTCCAAACTTTCAGAAACTTAACCAATGACTAAAACTTGTTCAAAATGACTTTTTTAGACCTCCCAAACCCTAAGAACCAAGGGCACAAGGCCACAAGGCCTTATGAACCAGTAAACCCAAACAACCCTTAATCCACCACTTTTCAAAGCAACTTGTGATTTTTAAACACAACCTACTGATTTTATCATTCAAACAACTACACTAGGTGACAACTACCATATTGCAACCATAAAACACAAAACACAAACACAGAATCACCAAATCATATACCAAAATGTAAAACAGGGAGTAACATGTAATTTTTAGAGGAAAATTAATCAAGGGATTATACCTGCCCTCCACAACATCCTAGGAGGGCCAGGTATGCTCCTTGGACCTTGTTCAACAACTAGAACAAGACCAAGGTACTTCAATAAGAAAGATGATGAATGCCTTGGTTGATGTTTCAAAGCAGAAACTCAAGGGCTTGATTTCTTCAACACAATAAACAAACAGCCTAACCAAAGACCATAATCCCTTCACAAGCTTGGTGTCAACAAGCTTGCAAGAGCTTACAGCTTTTGGTTAAGGATTAGTACATAAAAATAAGCAAATTCAGAAACCTCCTTTCAAGCTTTTTCAAACTTGAAAAACTTACCAAACATAAACGTCCTTGAACCAAATGATTCATGCACACTTATAACAACAAATGGAACTCAGAATCACCTTTAAACAACACCAACTTTCAAAAACATAAAAAGGAATTACAATTTTCTCAAAATACCAACTTTTATAAAAGTTTAAAAAGGAATTACAAGTTTAAAAGGTAAAACTAGAACAAAAGCTCTCTCACATGTTGAGGAGTCTATTTATAGGCAAATGCCAAGGCTAGAACTATTCACAAACCCTAGAACTGAATTTCCTATTCTATCTTTGAGCCTTCTAGACGTTTTCTTGGTGTGAGCTGTCCAAAGTGATCTTGGCTGTTCATTTTAGCTTTGGAATGAAGCAAGGATTTTTAGCTGTTGATTTTGCCACATAGGATGACTTGGAGGTGAAGTTGTCATGTGATTGGTTAAACAGGAATTGGGGTAGGGTCCATAGTGAGTGGGATTTAGGGTTTTAAGGTTGGGATGGGTTTCTACACATGTGAATCAAGTGTGTGCAAAGGTAATTGATTTTTACCCTAAGTTTAAGTGATGTATAATCTGGGGGTGAAGAAGGGTAAAGAGTAGTACATTTGATCCGATTTTGGGGGAAGTTGTGTGTTTGGCGAGTGTTATGGGTTTGAAAGTTTCATTGTGGCAACTTTAATCCTTGTTCTTTGGGAAAATAGGTAAAATGTGTTTATCAGCCAACAAACTTCTTTTCCTTTGTAAATAACTTTCACAACTTTGCACTTTTGACACCAAACTTCAGAAAAAGGTTTCAAAGGGTTGTTTTTGCCATTTTTGGATAAGTCAAGGGCTGATCTTGGACAATGTTGATCTTCAAAGGTCTTCAATGCAACTTTAACTTCATGAGGGACCATAATTAGCAATTTAGAATTGTTGAGGGACTAAACTTGCCATTTCTTCAAAGTTGAAGGACCATTTGTGTAATTTTGACAAACTTAAGGGACCAAACTTGTAATTATCAATATACAAGGGTTTTAAGTATCATTTCTTCATTCATTGAGGATCAATCTTGCATGTCTTCAAGTCTTCAAGGATAAATGTTGAATAAATCATGATTTAGGGCCCGGTTCTTTGTACGGCTTTGTTTCTCGTGTCCGTTTTTCCTTGTTTCTTGTGATCTTTTGTCTTTTTCACGATATCCATACCTAAAATACACAAGTAAACAAACACAAGCATATATATGGTATTTTATGACTTTTTTTATGCATTTAAAGCCCGAAAAGAACGATGAGATCATGTATAAATGCCATCTCATCAGGCATCCGCAGGGAAATCCCAGGAACACAAATCCTGGAAATCGGAAGTCCCAAGGGGAAGGGATACACATTCCCAATCGATCCCCTAGCCATCAAGCTGGCGGACCAAACAGCCGGAGTGGTCTTCAGTCCATGGGGGTGACAAGCACGTTCTCCATGACCCCACCACCTACTTCGACCATGGATAATCCTGATTCAGGGAGTGCGCCCAATCCCCCTAACAAGGAGCCGCGCAAACCATCGACCGAGGAAGAAGTAGAGGTCGAACCACTCAGCGAGGAAGACCTATCTCGAGTTCTCACGCAGAACTTAGATAGGATCATCCTAGGGATTGCATCAAGGTTGAATCTAGGGAGGGACCTCCAATCTAGACTCAACTTTGGCAATGCCGGACCAAGTACCTCTTCTCAAACTCAGAGGAAGAGAAGGACACGACCTCAGGAGCGGAGTCTCTTTGAGGAAACTCCCCAACCTAGGAATGTGTTCGAACGCATAGGGGATCGTCTCATGTAGGAACTAATACAGTCCAGAGAAGAGGGAGAGAAGTCCGATGGTTCACCGATCGACCAGATCTGGAACTGACCAGAACCAATCGCCGCACAGCATGTTGGATAGGATGAATACTAGGAAGAAGGCTCCTGGCTCTTTTCACAAGAGCGACCCTCACCCAAAAGATGGGGCACCACCTCCTTCTCCTGGTCCATCAAGAGAGGACTCGAATGACCATCCGCCCAAGCGTCGCCGACCTAGGCGTACTCCTCCACCACCACCAGACAATGAGGAGTACTATGGCGGTCCCTATTACCGAGAGACGGAAGCAGAAGATCTTTCCCAACCGTGGTGTGACCCTAGTCTCACCCGTCCATGAGCAGACCCCAGGGAAGATCCTTTTACTCTCCGCATATGGAATTACTCCGAGGACACAAAACGTCACATGCCGGCGTATGTCAAGACTTATGATGGAACTGGTGATCCGGATGATCACCTCAAGATATTTGATACGCAGGCGAAAATTTAGCGATGGCCCATGCTTATATGGTGCCAAATGTTCAATTCAACCTTGATCGGCAATGCTCGTGACTGCTTTGAAGGACTTCCTCCGCGAAGCATTGATAGCTTCACTGAATTACGTACTGCGTTCAAGAATAATTATACTCAGCGGAAGAAGTATAATAGGGACCCGGTCTCATTGGCAACCGTCATGCAACGGTCGGGGGAGTCTACAGAAGCCTTCACTGAACGCTTCAATGACGATTGCACACGCACAAAGACAATGTCGGAACTCCTGAAAATTTCCGACTATATGCATGCCATAACTGACAGGGAATTAATCAGACGTGTCAATGACAAGCGTCCGGAGAGGTATGACGACCTCATGGAAAGGGTCAGAAACTTCATAGAAGGAGAAACCGCGGTTGCCGCGGCCTATCCTTCAAAAGGAAACGGCTACCGATCGAACGACCAGGCCAGGAGACAGTCGGGTGGTCAAAACAACCAGAACAATGGTAGGGGCTCAGATTACAAGAGCCAAAACAAGGGAGGACGGCCGGACGATAAGTTTACCCCTCTAAATATGTCCTACCGGGAGATCTTGTTGACGGAAGGGGCTAATTTATCGAGACCTCCCCCAATGACGACTCCGCTGGACCGTCCTCAAGGAAATCGTTTTTGCGAATTCCATAACGACAAGGGCCATGGTACGGAGGAATGTATCCAGCTCAAGAAGCACATTGAGTCACTGATCAATTCAGGTAAACTCAAGCATTTGGTCAAGGATTGGTAGGATGGAAAAGACAACAAGAAGGATCCCCAAAAGGACAAACCTTCAACTATATACATGATCCAATCTAGACAGCGCCGCACGAGGCAGAAAATTAGTCAAAAATTTTCACGCGGCAGAGAAATCTCATTCCCTCCCATCACAGCAAGCGATGTGATTGATGCGCCTCTCACTATTGAGATAAGCATTGGAACGCACAATGTTCGTCGCATGTATGTGGATGGAGGGTCATCAGCTGAAGTACTGTACGAACACTGTTTTGTACAGTTACGACCATAAATAAGAAGCCAATTAGTACCGGCCACGGCACCGCTCATTGGTTTTAGTGGAGACACCATCTGACCAATAGGGCAACTGCGTCTGCTTGTAACCATTGGGAATGAAGAGCACTCCACCACGGCGTGGATGAACTTTATAATGATACGCTCACACTCTCCATACAATGGGATCATAGGCAGACCAGGTATCCTGGCCATACGGGCGGTACCCTCCACGGCACACGGGATGATCAAATTCCCTGTGGAAGGAGGAATTGTCACCATCTATAACACAATCATACCAGCATCCGAGTGTCATGCCGTGAAAACACCCGTTCCACCTGTTCTCCCCAAGGACGGATCACCACCTCCCAATTGGAAGGTGGCAATCCATCCTGATTACCCGGAACAAGAGGTGTCCATAGGGGGAACACTCTCAGATAACGGCAAGAGGGCCATGTGCTCTCTCTTGAAGGCAAATTTAGATGTATTCGCATGGGAGCCCAAGCATATGACAGGCGTACCGCGCGCGATAGCAGAACATAAACTCCAGATCCGCCAGGGATACCCACCGTCAAGCAAAAGAAGCGCGGTCAGGCACCTGAACGCAGCCAAGTGATATTGGATGAGGTACAGAAACTAGTGGACGCAGGTATCATGCGCGAGGTATACTACCACGAGTGGTTATCCAACCCAGTCATGGTCAAAAAGCATGACGGAAGCTGGTGCATGTGCGTGGATTTCACGGATCTGAACAAAGCCTGCCCACAGGATTGTTACCCGTTACCGGAGATTGACTGGAAGGTGGAATGCCTATGTGGATATCCCTTTAAGTGCTTCTTAGACGCATATAAAGGATACCACCAGATCCAGATGGCGGAAGAGGACGCAGAGAAAAAGGCGTTCCATACTAGTCAGGGCGTATACTGTTATACAAAAATGCCGTTCGGGTTGAAGAACGTCGGGGCAACATACAAGCGACTTGTTGACAAAGCCTTCGACTCGCAGATAGGCCGCAACCTGGAGGTCTATGTTGATGATTTAGTCATCAAAAGTCATATGGAGAATGCACTCCTCTGAGACGTCCAAGAGACGTTTGACACATTGAGGAGGATTAATATGAAGCTAAATCCAAAGAAATGCACGTTCAGGGCAACGGAAGGAATGTTCCTAGGATATATGATCGATCCAAATGGCATTAAGCCTTTCTCGGAAAAGACGGACGCAGTAATACAGCTACCATCCCCTCAGACACGGAAAGAGGTGCATTCCTTAAATGGAAAGCTGGCCGGGCTAAACAGGTTCCTATCAAAGTCCGTAGAAAAGTCACTCCCCCTATTCAAAACACTCAAGAAGTGCATTAAGAAGGGAGACTTTCGGTGGACAAAAGAAGCTGAGGAAGCCTTTGGTCAACTTAAGCAACACCTCACATCTCTCCCCATGCTAGTAGCTCCGCGGCCAAAGGAGGAGCTCATTATGTACCTATCAGCCACACATGGAGCATTAAGTGCGGTACTTATGACGGATAGGGACACAGTCCAAACTCCGGTCTACTTCATAAGTAGAACACTGCAAGGGCCGAAGTTAAATTACTCCTCTATGGAAAAATTGGTTTTGGCATTAGTGTTTGCTACAAAACGGTTGCGCCGATACTTTCAGGCGTACACAATTGTAGTCATTACTGATCAACCAATAAAACAAGTCATCTCTAAACCAGATGTGGAGCATTCTATTAGGAGAACACAACATATCTTATAGACCAAGGACGGCTGTTAAAGGCCAAATCTTGGCGGATTTCTTGATAGAGAAGCCGGATGAAGAGGGACCAATCGTACAACAAGACGAAACTCCAGCAGAACCATGGGTGTTATTTACGGACGGAACTTCGTGTACGGATGGGTCAGGAGCTGGTCTCATCCTTACGAATCCGGAAGGAATGTAGTTTACGTACGCCCTTCGCTTTGAGTTCACAGCCACCAACAATGAGGCAGAATATGAAGCGTTGATTGCGGGTTTAAAAATCGCTGCTAGAATGGGAGTCCGCAACCTTGAGTCCTACGTAGACTCACGTCTTGTCGCGAACCACATTCTGGGAGGATACGTAGCTAAGGAGGATAACATGGTTCGATACTTGGAAAAAGTCAAATCACTCATTGCGGCTTTCAGCAAGTTTTCTATCAAGCAGGTACCGAGAGGTGAAAATAAGAAGGCGGACGCTCTTAACAAGATCGCGTCTACAAGTTTCGCCCACTTATCCAAGCAAGTCTTGGTGGAAATACTCAAGGAAAAGTCCATAACAGAAGGGGAGGTCGCTGTTATTGTTGAGGAGGACGGACCTACATGGATGACCCCGATCGTCAACTACTTGACTAATGAAACCCTTCCGGACGAGGAAAAAGCGGCACGGCGCATTCGAAGGAAGTCACAACACTTTGAGCTTCGAGAAGGTATTCTTTACAAGCGCTCTTTCTTGCAGCCGTGGTTGCGGTGCGTTGGGCCACGACAGGCTACTTACGTGATCAGTGAGATACATGAAGGGTTATGCGGCATGCAAGCGGGTCCTCGATCCGTGGTGGCTCGAGCCCTGCGCACAAGGTACTATTGGCCTACTATGCATATGGATGCACGCGACATGATTCGCAAGTGCCTTGATTGCCAAGTACACAGACCAGTACCACGACATCCGCAGCAGGAACTTACACCTATTACATCCCCATGGCCATTCTATAAGTGGGGGATCGACATTGCAGGACCTTTCCCCGTGGCTGCGGGGGGAGTCAAGTTCTTGATTGTCGCGATAGACTATTTCACACGTTGGATAGAGGCCAAGGCAGTCAAATCCATCACAGGCAAACAAGTTAAAAAGTTTGTCTGGGAGAACATTGTGTGCCGTTTTAGCTTGCCAAGAGAAATCATCTCGAACAGCGGGAAGCAGCTCGCGGATAATCCGTTCAAGGACTGGTGCGCGGCATTGAATATCAAGCGACGCTTCGCATCTGTTAAACACCCGCAGACAAATGGTCTTGTGGAGCGAGCATATAGAAGCTTAGGTGAAGGCATCAAGGCACGCCTGGAGGAACGAAGTGCCAAATGGGTGGACGAACTGCCACATGTCCTATGGGCACATAGGACTATGATCAAAACAGCTAACGGGGACACCCCATTCGCATTGGCTTACGGCACTGAAGCTGTTATACCAGCAGAAATAAGAATGCCTACCATCCGCGCGACGGAGGTTAATGTTGTCACAAACGATGAGCAGCTCCGGATCAATATGGATTTATTGGAGGAAAAAAGGGAGATAGCAGCTATCAATGAGGCCAAGTCCAAGGCTCGGATGAAGGCTTATTATGACGCCAAGGTTAAAGGTGTTTCTTTTTTACCGAGAGATTATGTCTATCGTGCTAACGAAGAAAGTCGAGCGGAGAATACAGGAAAGCTGGGCCCTAAGTGGGAAGGACCGTATGAGATCACGGAGGCCTTAGGACGGGGCGCGTACAAGTTACGCGACATGGATGGCCGTGATCTGGAGCGCACATGGAATATCTCTAATCTCAAAAGGTGCTATCTTTGAAAGCTACGACTTCCGCATGGACACTTCTCTATATTTGGCTTTAATGAAGATCCATGTGTTCTCTCTCTTTTGTGTTTTATGTTTTTTCTAGGTTCTTTTTGTTTTTTAGGATTTCCCATTCTTGTAAAAAAAAAAATGTAAACGTTCTAATAAAATGCCGTGGTGCCTAGCTAGCTTCGCGGCTAGTTTTCGTGCAAGTTGTTTTGTTATTCTTTGGATTCTATTATAGTAATATGGATTTAATTGTTATTATTATAATGTGCCATGTCTTATTCATATGCATTCATTCAATACCGTACATGTACAATGCGCCTCCAGGTGGGGTAAGAGGATTAAGTGAACCTAATAATTCAACCTGTCATATAAGAGGGATGTAACCCTAGTGACGCGGATCATGTATCCTTACTAGACACCTTATTCACGAGACGTTGTGATAATTTTCATATGTCGCGCTCACGTAGTGCTATCCATGGTAAAGACGCACGCCGCACGTCTATTAAAGTATAGACTTAGTTTTATTCTGGGTAAGACGTGACATGTCATGCGACACAGATACATGATATCTAGAAAAGGATATAAACAAGTTTCCAAATCATCAAAATTGTCGTGCCTACCACGGACTTATACATAGTATGACAAGTGTTTACAATCATGAGGTACCGTGGATATCCATAGACAAATGTTTAAAGTTACAAACCAAATTATCCAAGAGATAACAAATTAAGGGCACCCTACATGGGGGGAGAAATCTACCTATCTCCCATCGCTCCTCAGCCAGATAAGATGACATATCACCACGTTCCTTCCGCCCTAGAGCTTGAGCCGCATTCCTCTCCAGCACCTCGCTTAATGGTTGTTCACCAACTACGATTCTGGTTACATCTTCATAAATAGGAAGAGTGAGGTGGCTGGGGGAAGGGGTGGAGGGAGCCCGGGAATGTCCCTCACCTTGAGAAAATGCACCAAGACTTATTTTCTCCATAATCTCCATGTTGGACGCATCTTTGGTGGCTTCCAGCTCAGCCAAGAAGGGATAGTGAAGATCTCGCATTGCAGCCATGGAAGCAGTCATCTTGTCGGCAGCTCCGGTGTTGAAGAAGGCATGCTTTGTGAAGTTTTTCTTCTTCCTTATTAGCTCTGCGGCCATGACCATTCCTTCATGACGGCCGTGTTCGATGCCATCTGACAAGAGGTCTACAAATTGCTGAATGAATTCAGGGGCTTCCAACACCTTGGTTACGACCAAACGTGCCCCGTTACCCACCATCCACCTACGGCCGACAATGGTTGCTAGTAGCTGGGGGTATAGCACATCGTCACGCTCAGAGATGAGGTTATTCACTAACACATCCTTCTGGGTGGACGCCTCCTTCAGTTGTTCAGTCACGACCCTCTCACAAACAAGCTCCTCCTTAAGTTTCTCCCCACCCTGGATCAGTGCATAGGCGTCCTCAAGCTTCTTGGTAAGTATTGATACTTGTTCGGAGGAGGACTTAGCTGAAGCTTCGGCCGCGGTCACCTGTATGTGATACATCACGTGTTTGAACGGTGGTTATTATGGTGTAGGTGTGATGCGGCGCGGATACATACCTTGGTTATTGCAGCCTCAAGTTTAGTCTCGAGCTCGGCTACATGTTGGTCATGAGCATTGGCGTGGGCCGATTGTTCTTTAACAGTTGCCTCGGTAGTAGCAAGTTGTGACTGGAGGGTGGCAATTTGAGCTTCATTTTCTTCAATCACCTCTCTCTTTGCCCAACCTTCCTCTTCAAAGACTCAACATGCTCGAGAGCAGCCTCAAATCTCACCCTCATAGAAGTACCCATCGCCATTTGATGCACCAAGGCGCCATTGTACTCATCCACCAGATCCGCATGGCTTAGTACATTTACATATCGTACCAAACCAGGGGGATGCAGTTATTAAGGTACTCACGGTACTCCTCGGCCTCTCTCATCCGCGACGCAGTAGTGATCTTCCAGTTAGGATTAAACTGTTGATGAGGGCCGGACATTGGGATATCTTGGGAAGCTGTGGGGGTGCCTTCTTCAAAGGCAGGGCCAGATCTGGTTGCGGCTGTATGTAGCACAGGCTCTCTCTCCACTTCCTTCTCTTTCCCCTTCTCTTTCCGTGCATTAGGGGAGGCGCGACACCAGCTTGTTCATCTCTACATACATTGTAACACCCCACTTGGATAAGTGGACCGTTATGTGTATTTATGGTGTGTCATGAAAGCATAAGGTAAATGTCCTAAAACATTAACTGACCGTAAAGGAAATACCGGAATCAAACATCGGCAATCCAAACATAAGCCCAAACATGAAAAGTAAAATACCGAATGAAAGGACTAAACAATGTCCAAATAAGCAGGATAATGTAAGAAATGCATAAAGTAAGAAGTCTGGATTGCTTCCATCCAAATGCACATGCTCTCAGAATCCTAAGAGCGTCCTGGTGTACCTGCCGTTAGAACATGAAAGGGAACTACGGCTGAGCATAACGCTCAGTGAACGGATATAAAGCATGATAAGGAATTATTGAAATGAAAAAGATGATAAAATACTGGAGCTGTAAGACTGATAAGTAAAGTTGTAGCGGAAATCTATGTATAATCTGTAAAGTCTGATTTGTAAATAATAAAGCTGAATCGTTATCTAATAAATCTGAAAACATTCATTTACTATATTTTAATTGTCAGAGCTTATATAGGTCACGTGCTGTAACAACCGTGCATGAATAACTGGAGGGGTGACCTCGTCATGCTGTAGAGGGGTGACCTCTAAATAACTGTGATGGGTGGAGGGATCAGCTCCAATGTGAAGGATGTAGAGCACACACCACATTCACCCTGATAACTTGTAACACTTATAAGCCTAGGATCCGTCCATACGCCCCACTAAACATACATATAAAAATGGCCAACCTGAACATGAGTGGGACGATGCAGGATATCACTCTCCTGCATGTGAGTCACGACACCGGTGCCTCTAGTGTCGTGGTTACTGTGACAATCCGTCAATTTATGGTCAATATTTTATTCTCAATATTTATTTGAAAATATTATTATATGAACTCACTTATTTTTGGGAAGTAATTTGGATTTCCGTCTTGAAGTAGCGTTGACTACGTCTAAACCGGAGGATTCAACGTTACGTGCTTACGTTTACATACACCGTTTTGGTGACAGTCCGACATTTCAGAAAATAAATTTATCCGTGAATATTATTTTGGAGTATTAAATTTGTGTTGGTTCATAAACTCACAAATTTACGAGAAGAGACTAGGACTTACGATTTTATTTTAACGTCCTTTACGACTAAACCGGAAACCTTAGGATTACGTATTTACGTTTTCGAACTCCGTTTTTGATGAGACAATTTTTATTGGATTCGTTTTGTGCCGTTGATTCATAATTTATAAAAACGTTTTTCGTAAAACGACCCGAGGGCACGCAAATCGAGAAAACTAGAATCGAGGAGTACCCGTAAATTAGTGGGGATGAAACAAGTTTACACTTGTCTCACCCCCACCATGGGCGGCAAAACAAGCCATAGACCCACTCTTTGTTGTCAATACTAGGGACTTGCAAGAGACACTTGTCTCAAAACAAGCTTAAGCATCAAAACCATCAAAAGTCCCCATCTCTCTTTCACACACACACAACATGCAAACTTAGCTAAAAAGTTTATCAAATCCTCTCTTCTCTCCTTCATTTGGTCGTCCCATATGCACCCATAAACACCCATTTTGATCAAATTTAACCACAAATCATATGTATAACATGCATATGATGGAAACCCATTGAAGATATATTGATTGGTGGTGATTTTAACATCCAAGTAGAAGATTTGGTGATGTCCAAGGGCTGATTTCTACAAGAAGATTACAAGTATTGGTGGCCTTGAAGATTGGTGTTGATTTATCACAAATTGTGTGATCAAAATCCAAGCCTTGTTCATCAACCTCATCTTTTCATCCCTATGGTGGTATAAGGATCATTTTTCCTATTCTTTTTGTTATTTTGATTATGTAAACATGTATTTTATTTCCTATTGTATATGTATATGATGATTATATGATGATAAAAATGTTATGTGGGGATTTGTTGTTGATAAACATGCTTAAAAAGATGAAAGATTATAAGAAACAAGGCTAAAATCTTGTTTAAATTTGTTGGCTGTATAAAACGGTAAAGAAACATATGTTAAACTGATAAAATGACTTGAATAGATTGATATACAGTAAGCTATGAGTCTTGTACACATGTTAGAGTTGGCCATGCAATGGAATCATTGTAATGAGTGAGATATGATCAAAACAAGTTTAAGGTACAAATCTGAGTTCACTGTTTTGGACGATTTTTAGAAAATACTTAGAAGATGATTCAACAGTAGCTATAGAAGAGTTAAATGGAACACATATCATGTAGTTTACGTGATAAAAATTTGAGCTTCTATCTCCATATAGAACTCTAGATATGGAAGTTTTGGTGAAAGTGAAGATAAAAATCAGATTTAGGAAATTAAAGTATAATACTATTATATAAGTACTCAAAATTTAATAGTATAAAATATAAATTAAAACCCACTAACTTATATAATACATTTATATAAATATGTACAATGGTAAATAAGTGGATATTTTATAAAAATGGTAACTTGTTAAGTTTTATAAGTTATAAAACTATAAACATGATTTTTACGACTTTTTCGGCTAATACCGTAAAATTAACGTTTTTGTTAAATAAAACTTAGATGGTTGGACCCGTCTAATGTAAACTTTATAAAACTTATATACTGATATATAAACATTTATAACATGTAAAAACCGATAAGACCCGAACAATAGGACATACGGACGTTAACGGACTAAATTAACGTTATTGGACTAATAATACAACAAAAATGGACTAAAAACACTTATAAACTTATTTATTGGACTTAACCCTTTTAGGCCCAACTTGTAAAGTGTAGATACTGATAATATAAGTATAACAAGGATTAATACAAGTTAAGAACTTATAATAGGCTTATTGGACCTAAAACACGTAAATAGGTAAAACGAGAAAACTAGTAGAAAAGTTATCGACACATAACTCTAAAATGAGTAAACGAGAATATGTAAACCCACTTGATCATCATATATATAAAATCATCATATGTATACATAATTGTTATTTTTATAAAGTCATTGACAAACGTCTAAGACCAAGTATTATTTGTCTAGGTTTCCGTGATTGAAGCACGTACCGTACGACCGAATTGCCGATAACCCGCCTTCCCACATCAACGTGAGTTCATAGCCTCACACTCTTTTAAATGTTTTTATAAATGTTTTATAAACCCGCGAGGGAGATAACATGTTAGATTTTATAAAATAGGACACCATTTGTCCCGATTGTTTGTTTATTGATTTGGACCCGAATGATTGTATGACCCGATAAATGATTAAAGGACCCGATAGATGAAATTAAATGGATTATTAAAGTTAGGTTATGTCACTAAAAGTCCCATTAGCATGAATTGTGAACTACCGGGATTTGGTAGACGCTTGTGCATATAATAGTACTATTTGGGGACGATCACCCCAGTTCACGCCTTGACGGTTGATCCCCGTCGTGCCAGATTGATTGGTAAGTGAATTTATGTATGAGAAGATTTCCAAAGCGTGACCTTTGTGACGACACGCTACTTTAGATGGGCAAATTTGGTATCGGGTTAGATACCCGTTGTTGTGATAGTAAGGTAACAATGTCATGCGGCTTATAATAATACGACTAACGAAATACTACTAGACGCTCAGAATTACGACGTATTGCCTGACTAGCAATACAGGGTCATACTATTGATATTCTGTTTGTGTTTTGGTTTTCATAACCATATTCATATAACAGTTTTTATTTTCATACAACGTTATAAGACGTATTGTATGATTGTTTTTACGACATTGGCTCGTATAATGATTTTTATGGCAAATGCCTATATTATGATTTTGATAAAGATTTGTATAAAATGATTTTGGCTATTTTAGGGCCTATTACAATGATTTGTACGTAATGATTTTTGGTAATAATTTTATACCAAAGTTATATTGATGGAATTTATTAAACTCTATGAATTCACTCAGCGTTATCGCTGACCTTTTCTTTTAACATGTTTTATCTCAGGTACTTGAAGGTAATTCTCGGGAAGACAACAAGAATTCATGGCCCGCACTTAAATTATAATTTCCATTCAAATACTTTGTAAAACTTTTTATGAAATAATATGACTTGGGACCGATGTATTTTGATCTTTACGAATGGAAATGATTTATTATTAAACGACGCGATTTTTATGCGTTGTCTATGATGTGAGTAATGTGCTATCCCGTAACACCAACGAGTCTTCCGCTGTATTGAGTTGTATAAAATTTGGGGGTGTTACAGTTTGGTACCAGAGCTCTCGTTATAGAGAACGAAAGATTTTTAAAACAAAGGTTTTGAATAAAACATTTCAAAATCTTTTAACTATAAACATTTTTCTCAAAATGTCTAAAAATCTTTTGACTATAACGGTGCCGAAGAATTCCTGAGTTACCGACAAGGCCAAGACTGAGAAGTGTTATTTTAATATATATATATATAACTTGGATTATATATATATGATGTAATTTAGTTACATGATTGTTTGATGATTATTTTGATTTTTATACGAGGTCTTTATACGACGTAGATTGTCACAAGTAACCCTAACTCCCCTAGTAAATTAATCTAAGCTATTCTCGTAGGAATTCTAACTATCCTAGATCTAAACCAAGTTGTGGATATTTATGATCCCAACAAATGGTTGATATTCCTAGAAATGTAGATATTAGTTGATTGCGACATTGAAAAAGGATTGACGAGATTAAATCTGATATCGATGTCATGACGATCTTTTCTTATAGAGTGGATTTTGACAAAACGTTACCACCTAGAAAGATGTCATCTGACTCGTTGTCATCCAATTCTTAAATTGAATTCGAAAGGGTGAATGTTGCACCTGAGGCTGTCATTGGAACCATTACCCAAAAGCCTCATGCCACTAGTACCTTTTCGAGAAATCTGATTGAATGTGTGAGTCATCTCATGCTAGTGACTCATTTGATAATTGTTGTTGTAAGAGCTATAGGATCGGAAATTAAGTGTTGATCATATTGAGCTTTTATTGCCCTTTTAAGGTTTATGAATAAAATTGAAAATATTGGAATATGAGGTAGGATATCGAATTGAGTATAAAATTGATTGAAACTTGAATAAAGTAAAATTTAACCCATATGGAATATGAGATTGTTAATATAAGTCGTTAAGTTCCGTGATTGAATTATAAAGTTTTAATTGATTATTAGTTTGTGTTAAAGGTTGTTCCTAGGCCATTGTCCACTAACGAGGATGCCCAGTGTCCAAGAAATAAATTGAAGAAATCTTCTTCTGAATTGAGACCAATGGATCTTCTGGGACATGTGGAACACCTAATGACTCTTGTAGATTAGTATTCATTGTGGTATCTTTTAAGAATCCCTAACTTAACTGAGATATCAGTTGGTAGGATGAGTTCTGAAAATTGTATGACATAGTGACACGTAATGTGTTACGGTTCAATTTTACTTGTTTGTGATTAATGAAAAGACTACCTTTGATTGCTAAATTCTACATGTATCGATGTTATTTATCTTTTGTTGCTTCATCCTAATGTTCGCATTAGTGATGCAACCTTTGAACAAGTACTCATCTCGAATTAAGTTACGTTGTGGATTATTCTTCCTGAGTGCCATCGAGGTCATGAACCTCATGATTATTTGGCTAAGCTCATTTCCTATTATATTATAGTTAGTTCTTGGTGAACAACTTTTCATCACTATTTTGCAGATTACACATTGTTTTTATAAAGTTAAAACGGTATCCTTTGAGAAAAATTTAATTTTTATCACAATAAGGATTATTCAAAGTGAGATTTATAAGTGATTGATATCAAAATGAAGTTGTTTATGAGACGCTTTGGAAAACTTAATTGTTTTCATGATAAAGAAAATCTTTGTAAATTTATTCTTGATTCTTATTAAGCATGAAAATGTTTTTATTATAAACATAATGATAAAATTTTGACGAACTGAGTATTGCATCGTTAATCTTGAAATTGTATATAGTTGCGCGCCTACATACAATTTGGAATGGACCAGGCAAGACTGATTAGTAGTCGCCATAAAACTAATGTATAAACACTAAATTTTCTTTGAAGGTTGTGAAAGATTAAAATTTATGAGATCCGCAAGAAGGGAAAAATAGGGACATAGTGTTAGGGACACCTACATATGTGCCTGTAGCATCTATTCTTCTCAGTTGAATTTACTCATCTGTGGAATTTGTCTTATTTGACAATTGATATTCCGTTCTTGTCCAATTCTCCCGTAGTGAGATTCTTAGGAAAAGTATTTGATTATCGAGTGTTGATACCCGACTGGATGTATCGACGTTCCTATCATTTCTTTTGATATGATTTCATTTGAATGACCTGGGTAACAATCCGAGGAGCTTTCGAATGCGTACTCAAATTATGAAAACATGGGATATATTCATATTCGTTAAATGTTTTCGTCTGTATCTGATTTGAAATTCTATCGCGTAGATTATGCGTTGACCTTGCTCTTTTAATAGTAATTGTGTCTCCATATATCCTTGAACTTGTGAAGGATTATGAGTTATTATTAGTCTTTTGAGAAGTTCACATCTTATCAACGACAATAAAACTGAAAAGTTGATAGTGCCAGTAGAATGGATTGATTGATTATGACATGACGACATTGTCTTAATTGATGGGAACTCGAGTAGAATTCCCCTAAATGATAAGATGTTGATTATCAAAAGTGATCTAAATAATTCTTGGTGGATGACGATATCCTGTATTTAGACTTAAAATTATACCATGAATGGTTATAAATTAGTCA
Source organism: Glebionis coronaria (assembly GCA_025667525.1). Lineage (NCBI taxonomy): Eukaryota > Viridiplantae > Streptophyta > Magnoliopsida > Asterales > Asteraceae > Glebionis > Glebionis coronaria. The sequence continues at coordinate 58,287 of JANFOE010002148.1, forward strand.
TAAATATTATAATCTAGAAAGAAGTTAATATGAATTTATTGAAAAGATAATTCTGTTATTTGAAACTTTAGTAAGTATTTGTTAATGAATTACCTAGACTTTTGCCATTAAGGAAAGTTGAAATTTGTATTGATTATATTTCCAGTGCTGCACCTGTGGCTTGTGCACTGTACGTCAGCACCATCTAAATTAAAGGAATTACCGTACGACTGAGAGTTGTCGGAGAAAGATTTTATTCTACCAATCCTGTCATCATGAAGAGCTATGGTGTTATCATTCCTTATATGTATAGATTAATGTGAACTGAATAAATTGACAATCGAAAACGATATCCATAACTCGAAATGGAAGATTTGATCGATCATTTACAAGGTTTTTGATCCATGGCATAATTATCATCAACTTCGCATCTGCGAAAAAGGATTATGTATTCCAATCACTACATCCTGTACTTGTAATGAACATTATGTGTTTCACGTGATGTCGTTTGGATTGACCAATACACATGTAGCATCCAAAAATTTGGTGAATCACATGTGTAGGCTGTAAATTGATAAATTCATGCTTGAGATCATTAAGGACCAATTGTTTGTATATAATAATAATAATGAGTTAATAATTAGTTATAAATTGCCCTGAATTGGCAAAACAATGAAAACCTGTACCTTGAATAATTAACACGTGATTAAAGACTTAATACTTTACATGATTTGACTATGTGATTAAAAGGATAATGGAATATAAATTGACTCTTCAAAAATTAAGAGCCCTATTAAGACTTTGGATTTTACCAAAAAGAAATGGAAATATGTTTTGACAAATGTTTTAACAAAGGATTTTAAAGGGATTATTCCCTTATACACAAACCATTTAACTAAACTTCTGTTTAGGGGTAAATGTTTGTGTATACCTCAAGATAACTTAAGAATGATTGAGTAAAACCATTTATACCATAACCTGAAAACTTAAAACGACAATTTTTACTTTTCAAACTAAGAAAACCTTGACCAAAGTATAAATAAAGGTTTTTCGAACATTTACAAATCTTATTAAATATTTTCGATAAATAAAAAAAAATCTTGTTAATTAAATTCAAATTTATTTTAAACATTTTATATAATTGATCGAACTAAGAAATTTAAAACTTTTCGTTTACGCTTTATAAAAATTAACTAATAATTATTTAATTAATTGTAATGATTATCGACGCTTTAGACGTCGGATTGAGTAAAACGGATAAAATGATAGTTGAGAAGAAACTAAAACTTAGAAAATGTGAAGAAAGAATTTTGAATAAATACGGTCATGATACTTATTTCATCAGGAAAGTGAACGTAGTTACTGATGCATAATATAGAAAGAATATCTGAGTAAATTGTGGACATGATAATTACATTATCATGAGAAGTGAATATAGATACTGACATATTATATAAAAAGGATAAAGAACCAATTAGGACATGTTCCTTGATAATGAAGGTGCAAAATAAAATTCTCCGAATAATTTAAAATATAGCCGATGTTTATAAGAAGGATAATATAAATAGTGAAAGGTTTCACGGCTAATGTGAACCATTAAAATTGAGAAGCCGATAGCGTTAAATGTTTTAAAGGCCACTTGTGGTTGCCTAAATATGGAGATTGTGAGATATAGTTATGTTGGAATTTGTAAGTATAAGTATTATATTTATGTCATTTCTGACTAATAGTATCTTTGTCTGAAGAAGTTGTACTGATGGCAAATTATGAAGGCATACATCGCCTCATACATTAGTAAACGTCTAGCTATTGCAAAGGTCATCATCTGAATTTGATTCTATTTGGGTCATCGTCGACAGACTGACCAAATCTGCTAATATCATTCCCGTTAATGATAAATGCAAAAGAGTTGTGTAAAACATTGTGTGCAGTATCGATCATCTCTATCAAGATCCTCGCTTCGCATCGAATTTCTTGAGATTTGCTCAGAAGTCATTGTGAACGAATCTTGATGAGAGTACTATGTACCACTCCAAATCGAAGGGACGAGGTAAAGTAACGATACAAAATACTATAAGTGTTGTTTTATGTCTGAATGACTGACCTTTGGTAATAGACCGTATAATCGCTTTCCTTTGGAAGGATTACCATTGATAATCATCGTATTAAGATTGAGATCGAATCTTGCTAGGATCTAAATCTTAGAGCATCTGTAAGCAAGAGTTGAGATGAAGACACCCGACATACACCCACTGTGAGTTGGACATGTCTTTTAGGTTTAAGGTTTCCTATGATGGCAAACCTAACCTTGCAAAATACCTGACCCGCGAGATCTGAAATGATTGTTGAAATTAGGATTTGATTACTGACTGCCGATAGTGGGCAGGAGGTTATGTGAATATTAAATGTAGATCTTGAAGTGCCAAATGGGTAGCGAAGTTATGCCAAAAATTTTAACCTTGGAAAAATGAATTCATGATCTGACAAATCATGGGATATAAGTCCCCGTTGTATGAAACCATTGAGATGATATAAAAGATTGGTTTGAAAGGCATATAAGCTGGATCTACCCTAGGACTTCAAAGACTGCGTGAATTATGTTTCGTATATCAAACTTGATGGAATATCTATCAAGTGAGAATCTTATTATTCTTAGTAGAGCTTAGATCAGCGAAAAGTTGTATTCATCAAAAACCCGTGAACATCATGGATAGAGAAAGTAAGTCAACATTAGGCCTGATCTTATTCCCGTAGTTATGTTTGATGAAACTCGCGTATTATAATGAATTGCACTTGTGAGAAAGGACCGAATGTGGAGGAAATACCCACATAGCTTTAACTCTATAAGAAGCGAGTAGTAAGGTAAGATGATCTTTGAGGACAAAGATCCTGTTTAGGGGTAAATGCTGTGACAATCCATCAATTTATGGTCAATATTTATTTGAAAATATTATTATATGAACTCACTTATTTCTGGGAAGTAATTTGGATTTACGTCTTGAAGTAGCGTTGACTACGTCTAAACCGGAGGATTCAACGTTACGTGCTTACGTTTACATACACCGTTTTGGTGACAGTCCGACATTTCAGAAAATAAATTTATCCGTGAATATTATTATGGAGTATTAAATTTGTTTTGGTTCATAAACTCACAAATTTACGAGAAGAGACTAGGACTTACGATTTTATTTTAACGTCCTTTACGACTAAACCGGAAACCTTAGGATTACGTATTTACGTTTTCGAACTCCGTTTTTGATGAGACAATTTTTATTGGATTCGTTTTGTGCCGTTGATTCATAATTTATAAAAACGTTTTTTGTAAAATGACCCGAGGGCACGCAAATCGAGAAAACTAGAATCGAGGAGTACCCGTAAATTAGTGGGGATGAAACAAGTTTACACTTGTCTCACCCCCACCATGGGCGGCAAAACAAGCCATAGACCCACTCTTTGTTGTCAATACTAGGGACTTGCAAGAGACACTTGTCTCAAAACAAGCTTAAGCATCAAAACCATCAAAAGTCCCCATCTCTCTTTCACACACACACAACATGCAAACTTAGCTAAAAAGTTTATCAAATCCTCTCTTCTCTCCTTCATTTGGCCGTCCCATATGCACCCATAAACACCTATTTTGATCAAATTTAACCACAAATCATATGTATAACTTGCATATAATGGAAACCCATTGAAGATATATTGATTGGTGCTGATTTTAACATCCAAGGAGAAGATTTGGTGATGTCCAAGGGCTGATTTCTACAAGAAGATTACAAGTATTGGTGGACTTGAAGATTGGTGTTGATTTATCACAAGTTGTGTGATCAAAATCCAAGCCTTGTTCATCAACCTCATCTTTTCATCCCTATGGTGGTATAAGGATCATTTTTCCTATTCTTCTTGTTATTTTGATTATGTAAACATGTATTTTATTTCCTATTGTATATGTATATGATGATTATATGATTATAAAAATGTTATGTGGGGATTTGTTGTTGATAAACATGCTTAAAAAGATGAAAGTTTATAAGAAACAAGGCTAAAATCTTGTTTAAATTTGTTGGCTGTATAAAACAGTAAAGAAACATATGTTAAACTGATAAAATGACTTGAATAGATTGATATACAGTAAGCTATGAGTCTTGTACACATGTGAGAGTTGGCCATGCAATGTAATCATTGTAATGAGTGAGATATGATCAAAACAAGTTTAAGGTACAAATCTGAGTTCACTGTTTTGGACGGTTTTTAGAAAATACTTAGAAGATGATTCAACAGAAGCTATAGAAGAGTTAAATGGAGCACATATCATGTAGTTTATGTGATAAAAATCTGAGCTTCTATCTCCATATAGAACTCTAGATATGGCAGTTTTGGTAAAAGTGAAGATAAAAATCAGATTTTGGAAATTAAAGTATAATACTATTATATAAGCACTCAAAATTTAATAGTATAAAATATAAATTAAAACCCACTAACTTATATAATACATTTATATAAATATGTACAATGGTAAATAAGTGGACATTTTATAAAAATGGTAACTTGTTAAGTTTTATAAGTTATAAAACTATAAACATGATTTTTACGACTTTTTCGGCTAATACCGTAAAATTAACGTTTTTGTTAAATAAAACTTAGATGGTTGGACCCGTCTAATGTAAACTTTATAAAACTTATATACTGATACATAAACATGTATAACAAGTAAAAACCGATAAGACCCGAACTATAGGACATACGGACGTTAACGGACTAAATTAACGTTATTGGACTAATAATACAACAAAAATGGACTAAAAACACTTATAAACTTATTTATTGGACTTAACCCTTTTAGGCCCAACTTGTAAAGTGTAGATACTGATAATATTAGTATAACAAGGATTAATACAAGTTAAGAACTTATAATAGGCTTATTGGACCTAAAACACGTAAATAGGTAAAACGAGAAAACTAGTATAAAAGTTATCGACACATAACTCTAAAATGAGTAAACGAGAATATGTAAACCCACTTGATCATAATATATATAAAATCATCATATGTATACATAATTGTTATTTTTATAAAGTCATTGACAAACGTCTAAGACCAAGTATTATTTGTCTAGGTTTCCGTGATTGAAGCACGTACCGTACGTCCGAATTGCCGATAACCCACCTTCCCACATCAACGTGAGTTCATAGCCTCGCACTCTTTTAAATGTTTTTATAAATGTTTTATAAACCAGCGAGGGAGATAACATGTTAGTTTTTATAAAATAGGACACCATTTGTCCCGATTGTTTGTTTATTGATTTGGACCCGAATGATTGTATGACCCGATAAATGATTAAAGGACCCGATAGATGAAATTAAATGGATTATTAAAGTTAGGTTATGTCACTAAAAGTCCCATTAGCATGAATTGTGAACTACCGGGATTTGGTAGACGCTTGTGCATATAATAGTACTATTTGGGGACGATCACCCCAGTTCGCGCCTTGACGGTTGATCCCCGTCGTGCCACATTGATTGGTAAGCGAATTTATGTATGAGAAGATTTCCAAAGCATGACCTTTGTGACGACACGCTACTTTAGATGGGCAAATTTGGTATCGGGTTAGCTACCCGTTGTTGTGATAGTAAGGTAACAATGTCATGCGGCTTATAATAATCCGACTAACGAAATACTACTAGACGCTCAGAATTACGACGTATTGCCTGACTAACAATACAGGGTCATACTATTGATATTATGTTTGTGTTTTGGTTTTCATAACCATATTCATATAACGGTTTTTATTTTCATACAACGTTATAAGACGTATTGTATGATTGTTTTTACGACATTGGCTCGTATAATGATTTTTATGGCAAATGCCTATATTATGATTTTGATAAAGATTTGTATAAAATGATTTTGGCTATTTTAGGGCCTATTACAATGATTTGTACGTAATGATTTTTGGTAATAATTTTATACCAAAGTTATATTGAAGGAATTTATTAAACTCTATGAATTCACTCGGCGTTATCGCTGACCTTTTCTTTTAACATGTTTTATCTCAGGTACTTGAAGGTAATTCTCGAGAAGACAACAAGAATTCATGGCCCGCACTTAAATTATAATTTCCATTCAAATACTTTGTAAAACTTTGTATGAAATAATATGACTTGGGACCGATGTATTTTGATCTTTATGAATAGAAATTATTTATTATTAAACGACGCGATTTTTATGCGTTGTCTATGATGTGAGTAATGTGCTATCCCGTAACACCAACGAGTCTTCCGCTGTATTGAGTTGTATAAAATTTGGGGGTGTTACAGTTACAGTACCTCCGTAACTAGTACATAAACTGGTCGTGCTTGTATATAATGCTCAGGCAATTTATTTAGTTGTTAACATGATTACAATAAGCTTAAACATATACTTGGGAAAACATTTGGCTGAAGACGGGGAATCCTAATCATGCATAGAAAGGAAGTCCTTACTGAAAGGACGGAAATCCGTACCTTGTGTCCAGTGAACGATGAAAGATGGAAAGTCCTACTCCGACTTCACTAGTGCTACATGAATAGGGAACATGAATGAGTTGTCTGTTTACTGAGTGTGTTACTGGTTCTTGTATGTTCTTAATGTATTTTATATGTCCTTGTCATGTTTTACTGTTTTAAATGTTATATTGTATTATTCATGGTTTAAGTGTAATCTGATTATGTAATTCATGTATTTCTTGTGTTATTATACTTGTAGTGTAATAATAAGTAACTTTTTAAAAATAGCAGATTTCCAAAAATAGACAGTTTCCTAAAATAGATAGTTTCTATAAATAGTAACTTTCCAAAAATAGCAGGTTTGTATAAACAGTAAGTTTCCACAAATAGTAAGTTTCCATAACTAAAAATAAGCTCGTTTAATATACATAAGTAATTTATCTTGTTCATCGAATAAGCTAATTTTATATAAGTCATGGTTAATTATAGATATTTTATTAATAAGTCATGATTTAAATAAGTCAAATAATTAAGCCTAAACATGATACTTAATTTTACTAAGTCAACCTTAATTCAGCCCATATTAATCTTACGATTCATCTATGCCATTCGCATTAGTCCGATTTCATTTCCGTTTCGTTTGTAAAGTTTAATAGAATACATTATATCATGACCAAGTTTTTCAATTACTAGTAATAAGAATATAGTGTATTATATTCTTTTTTTTAGCACAACATAGCAACAAATCATCATTCTTTAAGACCCCAATTTGTCATATTTCGTTGGTAATGAAAACGAAATGCGCATGTCCATATCAGCATGTTATTAACGTATTGTTATTATGAGATTTAGGTTTCAAGAATTTACCTCTACTTAAATTAATCGATGACTAGTCTAAGCTGAAAACACGAACACAAGTGCAACCAAATTCGAGGATTACCGAAAGGAAATAAGGATTGAGTGATGAACCAATACGAACACATCTTTACAATTAAGGTCAAACTGATTTTCTTTTCTTCTTCTTGTGTCTTTAGGCCGGCGGCTGCACTAACACCCAACTAGGGTTTCTTGATTTTTTTTCTTTTTTCTAAACTTTGTAAAATGAAAGTGTTTAGGTGTTTTGCTTGTTTAAATTTTCATGGGCCAGTCCTTGGGCTTAATTAAGTTGTATGGTTTATTTACATAACAAAGCCCATTTATACTTAGTTTACATTATAACTTGTGTTCATATACCTTCGTGAGTTCATGGATTTTATTCTGTATTATTTCTTGTCGGGTCGTAATTAAATACTTGTTACTTGTATCTGTCATGTTGTACTTATAATATACGTATTTACTTGTATTTTGTCATTATTTTTTATACGATATTACTTGTCGTAAATAAATTAAATATTAAAAGTTTTAATTTAATAGTATTTTTATGCGGGTTTTACAACTCTTCCCCTCTAAAAAGAATAATTCGTCCTCGAATTAGAGATACGATAATCTCGTGGTTTTACAATTCTTCACCTCTAAAAAGGAGAAATTCGTCCTCGAATTAAAGGTAATAAGCTGATGAAGCTATAAGACTGAAAGAACACGTAAACTGAAAAAAAAGACAAATAAGCTGAAGGATAATTCGTCTTCTAATTAAGACATAATGCTGCTGATAGGTATAATCATGACATGACTGAAGTGATCATGTAACGTGACCTGGCTGAAGAGAACATGGAACGTGACATGACAGAAAGGAGACATGGGACGTAATCATGACTGAAAGAACAAAACTGAATTATGAAAGGAAAAGGATGAGAAGTCCGGATGGACTCCTCCGTTTCGAGTGGCTTCCCACTCGAAACGATTCCTTCAAAGGTATAAACACATTGATAATCTTGGTTCTGATGACCCTGTCCTGACCATGCTGAAAAATTTCTGGGTCCATACCTAAGATGTGTTTTCTGAATTTGATAGAATGAATAAACTATGGCATATAGTATGCATGAAACGGTACGTACAAAATATCCTGAAAAGATACAATTTATATCTCTGAGCAAGCTGCTGAAACGTATAGGGACGAACTACGTGAACAATTGTGAACGTGCTACGTGAGCAACTGTGAACGTGGTTTGCGATCATCTGATGATGAACGTTGGGCATGGAATATGTCGTGAACGTGATCTGTGGAACATACTGTGAACGTGATACCAGACATGTCATGAACGTATGCTGACTGAGGAGGGAATGCCAACGATACGGCCTGAGATGTGAAACGTCTACTGGTTATAGAAAAATTATGCTAAACTTGAGTATGGTTTCTCAAGCTTTCTGTAACCGTATTCGGTAATAACTGGGAAACGTGTATCGCGGAATGGAACACGAACTTGAATGTGAATAATTTTATGAACGCGAACGTGATCTTAAATCATGAGATAGCATAAAACATGAACTGAACAACATGATACTACGAATGAGACGTAAACGTGAAAGTGAAAATAAACGTGAACGTAAACATACACGTGATCGTGAACATGAATTCTGTCTGATATGATGGTCGATGGAATGCCTTAAAATCATACGATTTACTGCTGAATTTTCTGCAGGTCCGCTACAACGTAATCCTTTCGGATGAAAGAAAAATGCGTAGGCTGATTACATGCTCGACAATGACTTATATAGTATCATACTTTTTTTTTGAGTCTGTGGTAAACTGATAAGAATCTCTATGGAATCTTGTCTCCTTTATGTACAGAGTTTCTATTGGTAGTAATAACTCGATAGCATGACGACGTTCTATCTTATACCTGCTGGAATGGCAAGCATTAGATATGAACATAGCTGCCTCAACGTGTTATACTGTTTCTATCAAAATTCTTCCTGGAATTTTGGTGCATTCTGGTGAAATATGGGTGAATAATCATGAAAGAATTTTGAGTCTGGTTAACATAGATCTTATGCGATGCAAAATTTTAGTGTAGGTCCTCTCCTTTATGCGTAGGCTTAGTCATGAAAAGCTAATCGTGAGAAATGTCAGAAATTATGTAGTAATAGCCAACTAAATTCTAGAAAATTTCGTACTTCGGTCACAGACGTCGGTCGTGACCATCTGGTGATGACCTTCACCTTCGCAGTATTGTCTAAAATTTCCTTCTGCTGAAGTAGGATGGCTCAGAAACGCCACTTTGTTCAATTGGAATTTATATTTGGAAAGCTTTGTATAATATTTTCTCCTATCAAATATTCTGTACAACTGTGAGAAGATGATTCTCGTGTTCTTCTCTAGAATTTAGTAGACCAGAATGTGATCAATGAATATACTGAAAATTTTGTCTGAGAATTATGGGGAAAAAATTATTCATAAATTCCATAATATAGCTGGAGCATTAGGGAGTTCAGAAGTATAAAATTAAACTCTTTAGAGAGACTGTAATATGTGCAACAACAGTCTGGAAAACATCATGTTCGTTTTCTCACCACTGATGGTAGCATGATCGGAAATTGTTCTAGAAAATGTTTAAGACCTTGTAGCAGATCAGATAAACCTGCTATTTATGGTATGTACATTGATTAAGAATGGTAATCTTGTAAAAAAATTTCAGTGGTCGATGCATGATCTCATGATATTGGCCTTCTTCCCGATAGACAGAAGCGCTGCACTTCCTGGTGGTGCGCCTGGGAGAAATAAGCCTCATTCTTGGTAATTCTTGCAGCAAATATTGCAACTCTTTTAACTTAGCTACAACCATGCAATAAAGAGTTTTGAAAATAGGTTCTGTTCTTGAGACAAGCACGATGTAGAATTCTGTTTTTGTGATTAGAACGGAATTTCTGAAAAACTTTATGAAATTATGTCTGGAAACTCTGGAGAAATCTGCTAGTCATGCATTTAAGGAATTTCAGAATTCGCATCATGAATGGTGACCAGAAGTCTTCGTAGCTAAAAGATAATAATTCACGTACTTGTAAAGCTGCAACAATTTGTACTGATTTTCGATAGAAAACATAATGAATATATATTAGGGATTTAGTAAGACGGACCTCGTCGTTAATGAAAAAAAAGAAAACTTTAATAAATATGGGTGATACTGTGGAGTCTTTTCTGCCTAGGAGGTAGGTAATACCTGATTTAGATAAAGCTGACATATGAATAACTGAAGCAAACGTGGCGAATTTTCACTGAATGTGTTTGTTTGTAACCTCACATAGTGAATACTGCGTGTCCAACCTGAATGATACATAAGTGGTGCTGACTGAATTTTAATGGTCTGATTTAAGCGTGGCATGACACAACGGGTATACCCCCTTGGAGGGTACCCTGAGTTTCTGAGGGCCTGATTTAAAGGACAATACTGAAATTATGAGTCTTGACTCGTGCTTCGAGAAGATATTCGTCTGACATGTATCATGACTGGTGTCCTGATAAGTGTCTTTCGAAATGATACTAGAGGCTTGTGTCTTGTGTGACAATCCGTTAATTTATGGTTTATATTTTATTCTCAAATATTATTTAAAAACATTATTTTAATGTTATATTATGAACTCACTTATTTTTGGGAAGAAATTTGGATTTACATCTTGAAGTAGCATCGACTACGTCTAAACCAGAGGATTCTACGTTACGTGCTTACGTTTACATACACCGTCTTTGGTGACAGTCCGACATTTCAGGAAATAAATTTATCCGTGAATATTATTTTGGGATTTTAATTTTGAGTTGGTTCATAAACTCACAAATTTACGAAAAGAGATTAGGACTTACGATTATAATTTAACGTCCTTTACGACTAAACCGGAAACCTTAGGATTATGTATTTACGTTTTTGAACTCCGTTTTTGATGAGACAATTTTTATTAGATTCTTTTTGTGCCGTTGATTCATAATTTATAAAAACGTTTTTCGTAAAACGACCCGAGGGCACGCAAATCGAGGAAACTAGAATCGAGGAGTACCTGTAAATAATTGGGGATGAGACAAAACAAGTTTTGCCCCACCCCAATATGGGAGGGTTTAAATAAGTTACACAAACACACTTAGGTGTCATGCTTACAAAGTAAGCAAGACACATGTCTTGCTTAACTTTGCAAGCTAGCTACCAACATCAAAACTACACAACCTAAACCACTTCCTCATTTTCTTACATGCAAAACCACAAAACCACTCCTTTCTCTCTCTCATTTTCGTCCAAACACCAACCCAAATCACCCATCATCATAATCAATTTAACCATAAACTTCATCTATATTCAACATATGTTGATAACCCTTTGAAAATATGAAGATTGGAGGTGATCTTAACATGTAAAAAGGAGTTTTCAAGGGATTTTGGGGCTGATTTCTCAAGGAGTTTTCATGAAGAACAAGGGCTAATTTTTGGAGGAATCTACAAATACTTGGTGATCCTAGAAGTGGTGTTGATATCTCATAAGATTGGTTACCCAAAACCATGTCTTGTTCATCCAAAAACTCATAATTTCATCACTTTGGTGGTTTCCGTGATTGAAGCACGTACCGTACATCCGAATTGCCGATAACCCGCTTTCCCACATCAACGTACTTGAAGGTAATTCTCGGGAAGACGACAAGATATCATGGCCCGCACTTAAACAACAATTTCCATTCAAATGTTTTGTAAAACCTGTATGAAATATAGTGACTTGGGACCTATGTAAATTTGATATTTATGAATGGAAATGCTTTATTAATAAACGACGCGATTTTTAAGCGTTGTCTATGATGTGAGTAATGTGCTATCCTGTAACACCAACGAGTCTTCCGCTGTATTGAGTTGTATAAATTTGGGGGTGTTGCAGTTTGGTACCAGAGCTCTAGTTATAGAGAACGAAAGATTTTTAAAATCAAGGTTTTGAATAAAACATTTCAAAATCTTTTAAATATAAACATTTTTCTAAAAGTGTCTAAAAATCTTTTGACTATAACGGTGCCGAAGAATTCCCGAGTTACCGACAAGGCCAGACTGAGAAGTGTTATTTTAATATATATATAACTTAGATTATATATATATATATATATGATGTAATTTTATTACATGATTGTTTGATGATTATTTTGATATTTATACGACGTAGATTTTCACAAGGAACCCTAAATCCCCTATTAAATTAACCGAAGCTATTCTCGTAGGAATTCTAGCTATCCTAGATCTAAACCAAGTTGTGGATATTTATGATCCCAACAAAATGGTTGATATTCGTAGAAGTATAGATATTAGTTGATTGTGATATTAAAGAAGAATTGGCGAGATTAAATTTGCTATCGATGTCATGACGATCTTTCCTTATAGAGTGGAGTTTAACAAAATGTTACCACCTAGAAAGGTGTCATCTGATTCGTTGTCACCCAATTCTTAAATTTGAAATCGAAAGGGTGAATGTTGCACTTGAGGCTGTCATTGGAACCATTACCCAAAAGCCTCATGCCACTAGTACCTTTCCAAGAAGTCTAATTGAATGTGTGATTCATTTCATACTAGTGACTCATTTGATAACTATTAATGAAGGAGCTATAGGATTGGAAATTAAGGATAGTTCGTATTGAACTTTTATTGCCCTTTCAAGATCTAAGAATAAGGTTGGTAGTATTAGAAAATGAGGTAGGATATCGCATTGAGTATAAGTTGATTGAAACTTGAATAAAGTAAAATTTAACTTGTATGAAATAAGAAATTGTTAAGAGGAAGTCGTTAAGTCATGTGATTGAATTATAAGGTTTTAAATGATTGTTAGTTTGTGTTAAGGGTTGTTCCTAAACCATTGTCCAATAACGAGGATGTCCAGTGTCCAATAAATAAATTGAAGAAATCTTCTTCTGAATTGGGACCGATGGATCTTCCGGGACAGGTGGGACACCTAATGACTCTTGTAGATTAGTATTCATTGTGGTATCTTATAAAAATAATCCCTAACTTAACTGAGACATCAGTTGGTAGGATGAGTTCTTGGAATTGTATGACATAGTGACACATAATGTGTTACGGTACAATTTTTACTTGTTTGTGATTAATGAAAATACTACCTTTGATTACTAAATCCTACATGTATCGATGTTATCTACCCTTTTCTTGCTTCTTTCTAATGATCGCATTAGTGATGCAACCATTGAACAAGTACTCATCTTCATTTGAGTTACGTTGTGGATTATTCTTTTCGAGCGCCAGCAAGGTCATGAACCTCATGATTAATTGGCTAAGCTCATTTCCTAGCATATTGTAGTTAGTTCTTGGTGAACAACTTTTCATCACTCTTTTGCAGATCACTCATTGTTTTTATAAGATAAAACAGTATCCCTTGAGAAAAATTAAATTTTCATCACTATAAGGATTATTCAAAGTGAGATTTATAAGTGATCATTATTGAAATTAAGTTGATTACGAAATACCTTGGAAAACTTAATTGTTTTCATAACAAAGAAAATCTTTGTAAATTTATTTTTGATTCTTATTTAAGAATTAAGCATGAAAATGTTTTTATTATAAACATTATGATAAAATTTTGACGAACTGAGTATTGCATCGTTAATCTTGAAATTGTATATATTTGTGCGCCTACATACAATTTGGAATGAACCATGCAAGACTGATTAGTAGTCACCATAAAACTGATTAATAAACACTACATTTTCTTTAAAGATTGTGAAAGATTAAATTTTATGAGATTTGCAAGAAGTGAAAAATAGGGACATAGTGTTAGGGACACCTACCTATGTGCCTGTAGCATCTGTTCTTCTGAGTCGAATTTACTCATCTGTGGAAATTGTCTTATTTGACAACTGACAATTCTTTCGTGTCCAATTCTCCCATAGTGAGATTCTTAGGAAAAGTATCTGATTACCGAGTGTTGATACCCAACTGGATGTATCGACGTTCCTATCATTTCTTTTGATTTGATTTCATTTGAATGACCTGGGTAAAGATCCGAGGAGCTTTCGAATGCGTACTCAAATTATGAAAACATGGGATATATTCATATTAGTTAATGTTTTCGTCTGTATCTGATTTGAAATTCTCTCGCGTAGATTATGCGTTGACCTTACTCTTTTAAGGTTAGTTATGTCTCCAGATATCCTTGAATTGTGAAGGATTATGAGTTATTATTATTCTTTTGTGAAGTTCACATCTTATCGACGGCAATAAAACTAAAAAGTTGATAGTGCCAGTAGAGTGGATTAATTGATTATGACTTGACGATATTGTCTTAATTGATGGGAACTCGAGTAGAATTCCCCTAAATGATAAGATGTTGATTATCAAAAGTGATCTAAATAATTCTTGATGGATGACCATATCCTGCATTTAGAATTGAAATTATACCGTGAAAGGTTGCGAATTAGTCATAGATACTATAATCTAGAAAGAACCTAATATGAATTTATTAAAAGATGTTTCCGTTATCTGAAACTTTAGGAGGTATTTATTGGTGAATTACCTAGACTCTCGCCATTAAGGCAAGTTGAAATTGGTAATGATTATATTCTCGGTGTTGCACCTGTGGCATGTGCACTGTACGTCAGCACCATCTGAATTTAAAATAATTACCGTAAAACTGAGAGAGTTGTCGGAGAAAGCTTTTATTCTACCGAGCTCGTCATCATGAAGAGCTATGGTGTTATTATTCCTTATGTTTATTGATTACCGTGAACTAAGTAAATTGACGATTAAAATCTATATCCACTACCCAAGATGATAGATTGTTCAATCATTTACAAGGTTCTAGAGTATATTCAAAGATTTGTGTTAGCCCTATATTTCATATAGTAGAACAAGAATGTAATAGGTCATCTTAGTCGTTAAAAGGTCTTGTATTGTAATAGGTTAGTCGGGAAAACCGGGCTTGGACTTTAAGCTAATATTGTATAAGTTAGGGGCGTAAGCCCAAAACAAAGCCAAGCCCGGCCCAAGATGAAGCCCACAAAGGCCTTAGGTCGTGGCATATATAACCCTCTTCCACATGTGGAAGAGGGTGTTGGTTCATTTTACTTTCTCTCTCTAGTAAACATAAACCTTCCAAATCTCTCTTGTTTCTCTCTCTACTTTTCTTCTCTTTCTCTCTCTAAATATCTCTTCTAAATCTTGTGTTATGGATTGAATGGGAACAACATTTGGTATCAAGAGCCTATAGTGGATAGGTGATTGAAGATTAGTGTGGTGTGTTCTTGATTTTTCGTGGTCATTTTGATTTATATATCACGTCCCAAAATGTTTCTTGTGTTTTTTATGGTTTTTTCTTGATACAAATCTTCTACATAGTTGTGGTAGAGATTTGGTATTGATACCTTGGCTAAAAACACAAAATTTTTGGGTGTTTTGATCATTTTTTGGCTTAAAATCACGAATTGGTTGAGTTTTGTCCGAGAAAAGTGGGATTTATTCCGATCAGGTCATCGGAAAGGGGTTTACAGTTATTTAGATTGGTGTAATCGGAATAGGGTTTATACATTCCGATTGGTCATTCCGATTGGACATTCCGATTTAACATTCCAATTGGTCATTCCGATTTGACATTCCGATTGGTCATTCCGATTTGGTCATTCTGATTGGTCATTCCGATTGGTCATTCCGATTGGTCATTCTGATTGGTCATTCCGATTGGTCATTCCGATTGGTCATTCCGATTGGGTATTCCGATTTGACATTCCGATTAGGGTATTCCGATTTGACATTCCGATTTGGGTATTACAATCAAGGTTATTCGGATGGACATTCCGATGGGTATTTTGTTTGAGTAATTTCTAGACTTAGCCACTATCTAGACTAGTTTCGGAACATCGTTTCCAAAAAAAAAAACAAAAAACAAAAAAAAAACAAAAAAAAAAAAAAAAAAAAGAAAAAAAAAAGAGTTTTTTGGCGGGAAAACCATAGAAAAATTTATTTTTTCCTAGACCATTTTTAGGCCATTTAAGCTTCAATTTCAAATTTTGGCGAAGCGAAAAATTTTTCGACCAAAAAATCGAATTTTCGGACCAAAATTCAAATTTTTAGGCCAATTTTAGGTTTTATTTTTGTCAAAATTTTTCACTTTTCAAATTTTTTCCATACTAGTTTTTGGCTATTCCTAACTCGATTTCAAAATTTGGTGATTCAAAATTTTTCGGCTTACCGTTTTGTCGGGCTGAGGAATTTATTGTCGGACTGAGAAAAAAATTGGAATTTTCGGAATTTCAACCACAATCAAATCACAACACATCCACTAAGATCCGTAATCCATACACATCATATCTTCTTCGAGACATCCGTTCAATGGACATCTTCGTGGATTCAACACCAACAACGTCCATGACTGAGATGCATAAAGAGAAGATGCAGAATCCAGAGGTTTAGACAAATACTGAGACTCCAATCAATAAACCTTCTAACAAGGATTCTACCACCAAAACCGTTCATGCAATCAAATACAAGATGTCGAAAGCAAAAGAAAGATGCATGGAACACATAACGTTGCTTCAGTCACACCTTCAGGTTCTTTCAAGAGAAGACCTAAAAGGCACTCGTCTTGAAATTGGATTCAAACGGGTATTCTTTCTACTATTTGGTCAAGATGTTGAGACATTCATCAGAACGATGCTACTTAATGTGGACCATCTTCAACAAGAACTTGACAGAGACGATTTTCACGAAAATATATCCATGGAGATCCTTTTAGCTCTCAACAATCAGTTCCAGCAATTCATTGACTCAAGTGGCTTATCCAAAAACGATCGAGAGTTCACAAGCACATACTTTACCAAATATACTCTTGTAGATCTTCAAGCGTTCAAAGAGACACTTCTTCAACATATGAGCAACATAAAGAAGTCAATTGCTGAAAGAACACGCCATCAAAGGCACTTTCAAAGAAGGGTGAATCAAAGACTGATGCAGACGAAAGAGAGCATTGTCGATATAGATCAAGCATTGGATGCTTCTTCGGTTGATACAGAGAGCAGCGAGACAGAATCAGAAACGCAGCATATCAGTACCAGCTTAGGGAATGACCAAACAACCAATGATGCGGATATCAGACCCATTTATGATGATCAGCCAATGGCTATGGTACATTTAAATGCTGAATACGACGTTCCTCAACATACTGAGAAATCTGAACCCATTCTTGACACGTATCTAGTGGAAAAGGTTGATAGCAATACCACACCTGATTCATCAGATACGAGTACTAATGGAGGAGAGACTTCTCAGGATGTTGATTCTAAGATTCACGAGCTTGAAATTCTGTTAGCTCAGAAGACTAAAGATTTTGAGGATGCCAAACTCGATTTTTCAAAGAAAAATAACAAATTTGAGGCTTACTTTGAAAAACTTGAAAAAGCAAATGTTGTTCTTGAACAAAAATTGAATCGTAAGATTCAAGATTTTAATGTAGAAAAAGAACATTTTGTGAAACAAATAAATTTGTTAGAATCAAAGTTGGCTTCTCAAAATCCAAGTCCTCCGCCTGCTTCATTAACTGAATTATCTGTGCAACATATCGACACTGTAGACAGTAATGACGCGAATTCTGAGAACGACATATTTGACAATATGAATATTAAGTTAGAACAACGTGTCGCTCAATTACTTCTACAAAATGAGAAATTAAAGGCTCAGATTCAGGAAAACGTTTTTGCACTGACAGCGGTGAAAAACGAATTAAGGAAGATAAAAGGAAATAGTGTGGATACTAAGTTACCAAAACAGTCAGTCTTGGGGAAACCTCCTTCTCAATCATTCAGAAATCGCTCAGTTGCTAGACAACCGGATGTGTTAAAATCTGAACGACTCAAAATGTCGAATCCGAGGTTTGCATCCCAAGTTGACGTGCGTAGCAAGTTGCCTAAACCAGTCACTCCACAATCTAGACCAACCTTAAGACAAACTGCCTCTACAAAACCCGATCACATGAATGCTTCAAGCAACTTTAGATCTAGTTCTAAGAACATGCCTAGGCGTAGTTCAAATGACGTGGGTCACAAAAACTATCTAGAGGATGCTAAAAACAAGACACAAGCAAGAGATAGGACCAAACCAAAACCTAGGAGCGTTGTTCACACATCTAGGAATTCTAGACCCTTCTATGATGTGCACAATTCTGCCAACCTTAGGAACTCTAGAGCCTTCTCAGATGCTAACCACTTTGTTTGCACGAAATGTAACAAATGCGTGTTTAATGCCATTCATGATGATTGTATCACTAAAGTCCTGAACAAGGTGAACCAAAAAGCTAGAGCACCTCAAAGACGGAACCCTAAAGGAAATAGGTTTTCTCCAACTAAGTCTTCCGCTGTGCATGAGAAAACTATGTCTCCTCGACCTTGTCTTAGGTGGATACCAACGGGTAGAACCTTCAAAACAATAGGTCTTAGATGGGTTCCTACTAGAAAGCTATTTCCATCTAGCTCGACAAAGGTTCAAGGTGAACCCCCACATGGTTCTCATCAAGATATCGCTAACCCACATGCAAGCATACAAACTACTGATGAAAGTGCAGGTAATAAAGTAAAGGTTCAACAAGAACACAAAGGTTTTCCATATTCATACCGCTCAACAAAAGACACTCTCAGAGTTTGGTTGCTGAAGAAGCAGATATCAGAGAAACAAGCGTCTCAGGGGCTTCTAAATTAAGCTTCTACAAAGACTTACAGTCACATATCAGGCTGTAACTCGAACGTCAAAGAAAGGGAACTTTATCTCTTCAACGATAAGTTACCCTCAAAACGAGAAATTAATATTTCTCGGACACGAGCTACTCTTAAAACTATTCAAAAGTTTTTAGCTCGTGTTCAAGGCTTATAGTCAAATTACAGACTGTAACCCGGGCTCACAAGATAGGAAAGTTCATCCCGAGTATGACTTATCCTCAAAACGAGAAATTCAAGTTTTCTCGGACACGAGCTTACATTCAAACTATTCGAAAGTTTTAAGCTCGTGTATATGACTTCTAAGCGCATCACAGCTTAGAACTCGGACCTCAACTAAGGAAAGTTTAGCTCGGACGATAACTTATCCTTCTCAACGAGAAATTCATATTTCTCGGTCATGAGCTTCTCATAAAAGCATTCAAAGTTTTTAAGTTCATGAAAACGATTTCTAAGTAAATGTCAGCTTAGAACTCGAACTTCAACTTAAGGAAAGTTTATCACGGATGATAACTTATCCTTCACAACGGGAAATTTATTTTTCTCGGTCATGAGCTTGTCACAAAACAATCAAAGTTTTGAGCTCATGAAAAACGGACCCGAAAAGGGGAGTGTACGTTTCAGTGCGCTTTCCCTAATCAATAGAAGAGAAGTCTTCTATCCTGATTATTTTAAAACCGTTGAACACAATTTTTCAAGAATTTCTCAAAAGTTTTTTTCTAAATCTTTCAAAATTGTGTGTTCAACACTCCCTTCCTCATACTAGGTTTTTATATCTAAAAATGTCATATGTTATTTTGATCAATTTTTGAGGGGGAGCGTTTTAAAATCAAGCCTTTTAATGTTGTTGGGTACATCTCTAAAATTGTCATATTTTATGTATCCAACACATTCCGAAAATGATAATAAATGTGTCATATATATATTATCGGTAAAGGCATCTCAACTCCGTACCTCAACATATTCTGTGGTGTCGTTTTTTCTAAAATTTTGTCAAATTTTGTCTTAAGACACACATATATTGTTGAGGGGGAGCGACCCGACTGAAAATGTTCCATGATTCATGCGTGCACACATGTTTCTCTCCCATCGATTTTTCAGAAATTGTCATATTTTAATCAATTGGTATCTATAATATTATATTTTTATGTTAGATATAGAGGGAGAAAATGTGATTAAAATGTAATATATCGCAACAAGTGATCTTAAAGACTCAAGTGCAACTCTTTCCTTCACATGCCAAACTATTTCGTATATCGATGCATGTGTGTAGGGGGAGCTTTTCGGAAATGTAAAACTTTCAAGTGTTAAAAGTTTTGATTTTTATCAAACACTTTGAATGTTTTTCAATGGTTTAATGGTTACGATCTATACCCAAAACAACCTACTATCCACGACGGAACGATGGAGTCAAAAGGTGGTTTAGGATAGGAAACTAAGTCCTATGATCCAACCAGAACCGGAGGGATCTACCCAAGTACATTCCATAGCTAGAAATAGTTGTCCTTAGGAAAGATGGAGTGGAATGAAGCTGAATGCGGACCAAGTACTTAAGTTAGCACTGGAACAATCACAACAAGGTGCTAATGATGACGTATTGGTAAGCATTGAAGGAGTTGAATATTCTATGCAACTTAGGTAGAAACCGGGTTAACACATCTTTTGAAGACAAGTGTCATGGACCCAGTGATGCGATGCACAACCCTTCCCCAGCCATTCGAGTTTCTCTCAAAAGAAACTTGTCTCATTGTCACGGAGATCAACACGTATCTATTGACTTTCTCACTCCGAGTCAGTTAATATTGAAAAGGTGGCAGTCTGCTCCAGCCTCCGATTACCAAAAATGCACTTATTGAGTCTAGAGCCAAACGAGATCTATCTATCATCTCATTAGGACACAATCGAGTCCTACGCATTATCCTTGTGATATTTCCAGAACATCTGAGTGATACGATTCACAATGAAGATGGAAATCCTGCTTGAGCCAGCATTAAACAAGCTCATGGTAGGTAACTTGTGCGATTCTACACGAATCAAACTTGTGAGAACTGGAAAGCAACTAAGTTTCGATTCTTAATTGATTCAAACTTGATTCCAGGTTTCTTCGCAAAATCCATGTGATCTTGCCAGAACATTCAGAGTGACACTCATTAGTGTTCACAGTGACGAATGGAAATCCTTCCAGTGTCAACATCAAACAACACTGCGGTAGGTAACTCGCAAGATTCTCTATGAATCAAGCTTGTGACAAACTAGAAAGCAACAATGGTGCGAATCTTTTAGAATCAAACTTGTTCCAGGAAATCTGAATTGACGACTCTAATCAGACGGATAATTTATCCTTATGATTCACTCTTTACGTTCGCAGTCTGCTTTGAGACGGTCGAGTAAAGAGAACTGGCTACTACCGCCGGGAAACCCTGTCAAGGAGTTCTTAATCGAATCTACCTGATCACAGGTACGGTATTTAATACCGTTTAACGGTCTTCACCGACCGGAGGTAAAACACTACCGAGTTAGGGTGAAATGTTCAAAGCCATTTCATCCGTGTCTATATATGTTGCTGCATATCAAGAAGGTGGCGTAGCTGTGCAACCGATGTCGATTCAGAAGTCACAAGAGCACAAGATGGCGATAATCAAGATACCTAAGAATGTAAGAATGTAGTAGGTCATCTTTGTCACAAGGAGCAAAGATGAAGATCTCAAGCACTCTAAGTCAAATAACAAAGGCTCAAGATAAAGATCACGAAAGCATGAAGGAACAAAGCTGTTACAAACAAGATCAAGACCAAGATACAAGACCAAAGCAGGAAGATCTCCTCTACAAGAATGTATTCACTCAATCATCTTATGATTTTTAAGCTTGTTAAGATGACCAATACATTGGGGGAGATTGTTAGCCCTATATTTCATATAGTAGAACAAGAATGTAATAGGTCATCTTAGTCGTTAAAAGGTCTTGTATTGTAATAGGTTAGTCGGGAAAACCGGGCTTGGACTTTAAGCTAATACTGTATAAGTTAGGGGCGTAAGCCCAAAACAAAGCCAAGCCCGGCCCAAGATGAAACCCACAAAGGCCTTAGGCCGTGGCATATATAACCCTCTTCCACATGTGGAAGAGGGTGTTGGTTCATTTTACTTTCTCTCTCTAGTAAACATAAACCTTCCAAATCTCTCTTGTTTCTCTCTCTACTTTTCTTCTCTTTCTCTCTCTAAATATCTCTTCTAAATCTTGTGTTATGGATTGAATGGGAACAACAATTTGATCCACGACATGGTTATTATCAACTTCACGTCCGCGAAGAAGATTATCTATTATAATCACTACATCCGGTACTTGTAATGAACATTATGAGTTTCACGTGATGTCGTTTGGATTGACTAATACACATGTAGCATTCATAAATTTGGTGGATCACGTGTGTAGGCTGTAAATTGATAAATTCATGCTTGAGATCATTAAGGACCTATAAGAATAAGAATAAGTTAATAATTATTTATAGACTGCCCTGAGTCGGTCAAGTAGTGAAAACTTGTACCTTGAGTATTTAACATGTGATTAAAGACTTAATCCTTTACATTATTTGACCGTGTGATTAATAAGCTAATGGAATCTATATTGACTCTTCAAAAATTTAGAGCCCTTTTAAGATTTTGGGTTTTACTAAAAATAAAGTGTAAATGTGTTTTGAAAAATGTTTTATCAAAAAGAACTTTTGAGGGATTATTCCCTTATACCCAGAACATTTAACTAAACTCCTATTTACGGGTAAATATTCGTGTATACCTCAAGACAACCTAAGAGGGATTGAGGAAACCATTTAAACCATGACTTGAAATTTGAAACGATACTTTTTGCTTTTCAACTAAGAAATTTTTGACCAAAGTATAACCAAAGATTTTTCAAACATTTACGAATCTTATTAATTATTTTAGATAAATCAACAAAAATCGTGTTAATTAAATTCATATTTGTTTTGAACATTTTATTATAACTGGTCGAACTAATAAATTTAAACTTTTAACGTTTACGTTTCATAAAAACTTAATATTTATTGTTAATTTACGTGTAATAATTATCGATGCTTTAAAACGTCGGATCAAGCAAAACTGATAAAAATATTAGTTGAGATAGAACTAAGACTTAGAAAATATGAAGGAATAATTTCTGAATAAATACGGTCATGATATATATTTCATCAAGTAAGGTGAATATAATTACTGACACATTATGTAGAAAAGATAAAGAACCAATTAGGACATGTTCCTTAATAATGAAGGTGCAAAATAAATTGCCAAACAATATAAAAATAAACAATGATTGTAAAATAAATAATATAGATAATAAAAAGGGGTTCGCGGCTAATGTGAACCATTAGAATTGAGAATCCGATGGCGCTAATGATTAAAAGGTCACTTGTGGTTGTCTAAATATGGAGGATTGCGAGATATAGTTATATTGGAATCTTGTAAGTATAAGTATTTTATTCATGACATTTATGATTTAATGTATCTTTATCTGAAGAAGTTGTACTAATGACAAATTATGAAGGCAGACATCGCCTCATACATTAGTAAACGTCTAACTATTGCAAAGGTCATCATCTGAATTTGATTCGATTTGGGTCATCGTCGACAGACTGACCAAATCTGCTAATATCATTCCTGTTAATGATAGATTCTTGATGAAGAAATTGACTCTTTTCTATTTAAAGGAGTTGTGTAAACATGGTGTGCCTGTATCGATCATCTCTATCAAGATCCTCGCTTCGCATCGAATTTCTAGAGATTTGCTCAGAAGTCATTGAGAACGAATCTTGATGAGAGTGTTGTGTACCACCCCAATCGAAGGGACGAGGTAAAGTAACGATACAAAATACTATAAGTGTTGTTTTATGCTTGAATGATTGAACTTTGGTAATGAACCGCATAATCGCTTTCCTTTGGAAAGATTATCAATGATAATTATCCTATTAGGATCAAAATCGAATCTTATGAGGATATATATTAGAGCATCTGTAAGCAGGAGTTGGGATGAAGACATCCGACATACACCCATTGTGAGTTGGACATGTCTTTTAGGTTTAAGGTTTCCTATGATGGCAAACCTAACCTTACAAAATACTCGACCCGCGAGACCTGAAAGGATTGTTGAAACTAGGATCTGATTATTGACTGCCGGTAGTGGGTAGGAGGTTATGTGAATATGAAATGTAGATCTTGAAGTGCCAGATGGGTAGCGAAGTTATGCCAAAAATTTTAACCATGGAAAAATGAATTGATGATCTGGAAGATCATGGGATATAAGTCCCCGTTGTATGGGACCATTGAGATGATGTAAAAGTTGGTTTGAAAGGCATATAAGCTGGATCTACCCTATGACTTCAAGGGCTGCATGAATTATGTTTCGTAAATCGAACTTGATAAATATCTATCAAGTGAAAATCTGAATTCTTCTTGGTAAAGTTTGGATCGGCGAAAAGTTGGATTCATCAAAAACCCGTGAACATCATGGATAGAGAAAGTAAGTCAACATTAAGCCTCATCTTATTCCCGTAGTTATGTTTGATGAAACTCGCGTATTGTAATGAATTACACTTGTGAGAAAAGACCGAATGTGGAGGAAATACCCACATGGCTTTAACTCTATAAGAAGCGAGTAGAAAGATAAGATGATCTTTGAGGACAAAGATCATGTTTAGGGGTAAATGCTGTGACAATCCGTCAATTTATGGTTTATATTTTATTCTCAAATATTATTTAAAAACATTATTTTAATGTTATATTATGAACTCACTTATTTTTGGGAACAAATTTGGATTTACATCTTGAGGTAGCATCGACTACGTCTAAACCGGAGGATTCTACGTTACGTGCTTACGTTTACATACACCGTCTTTGGTGACAGTCTGACATTTCAGGAAATAAATTTATCCGTGAATATTATTTTGGGATTTTAATTTTGAGTTGGTTCATAAACTCACAAATTTACGAAAAGAGATTAGGACTTACGATTATAATTTAACGTCCTTTACGACTAAACCGGAAACCTTAGGATTACGTATTTACGATTTTGAACTCCGTTTTTTATGAGACAATTTTTATTAGATTCGTTTTGTGCCGTTGATTCATAATTTATAAAAACGTTTTTCGTAAAACGACCCGAGGGCACGCAAATCGAGGAAACTAGAATCGAGGAGTACCCGTAAATAATTGGGGATGAGACAAAACAAGTTTTGCCCCACCCCCAATATGGGAGGGTTTAAATAAGTTACACAAACACACTTAGGTGTCATGCTTACAAAGTAAGCAAGACACATGTCTTGCTTAACTTTGCAAGCTAGCTACCAACATCAAAACTACACAACCTAAACCACTTCCTCATTTTCTTACATGCAAAACCACAAAACCACTCCTTTCTCTCTCTCATTTTCGTCCAAACACCACCCCAAATCACCCATCATCGTCATCAGTTTAACCATAAACTTCATCTATATTCAACATATGTTGATAACCCTTTGAAAAGATGAAGATTGGAGGTGATCTTAACATGTAAAAAGGAGTTTTCAAGGGATTTTGGGGCTGATTTCTCAAGGAGTTTTCATGAAGAACAAGGGCTAATTTTTGGAGGAATCTACAAATACTTGGTGATCCTAGAAGTGGTGTTGATATCTCATAAGATTGGTTACCCAAAACCATGTCTTGTTCATCCAAAAACTCATCATTTCATCACTTTGGTGGTTTCCGTGATTGAAGCACGTACCGTACATCCGAATTGCCGATAACCCGCTTTCCCACATCAACGTACTTGAAGGTAATTCTCGGGAAGACGACAAGAATTCATGGCCCGCACTTAAACAACAATTTCCATTCAAATGTTTTGTAAAACCTGTATGAAATACAGTGACTTGGGACCTATGTAAATTTGATATTTATAAATGGAAATGCTTTATTAATAAACGACGGGATTTTTAAGCGTTGTCTATGATGTGAGTAATGTGCTATCCCGTAACACCAACGAGTCTTCCGCTGTATTGAGTTGTATAAATTTGGGGGTGTTACATCTTGACTGTTGTCTGGACATGTATTTAATGGTTGAGTCTGAATAAGGTTAAGAATTTCTGGTAACTGCTAGGGTTGGCGGACGGGTTAGACTGCTGACCTCGGTATTTCTAGTCACGTCCGTTCTGGAGTTCCGATGGTTACTGAATGATTAATTATAAGTACGGTGGTTATCATTACCACCTTGTCTGTCAGTTTCCTGACGGTCGTTAACATGACCGTGATTCATGTAACTATTTCTGCTGAGTGGCCGGATGGTTATCGGTTCCCACTCTTCTGACTGAAAGATTAAATGAGTGAAGTGTGACATCTAACTGAGAATGTAAAAGCATGGAATGGAATGGTAGTGTCTGATGGTTGAAATTTATTCTTGTCAGAAATTTCAAATTTATAGTTTTCTTCCTTGTTCTGCAGAGTCTTCATATTATAAACAGCATCAGCATCTTGAGAATTCTCCAAAGTATCAGCAGCATCAACATTTGTGAGATCTTCAAGGTGTTATCAGCATCAACATCTGGTAAAATCTTCGACTCACGAGCAGCATCAGCACCTTGTAAAATATCGACAAGTGGAAATGACTGAGATGATTGAGGATCGATTAGCAATATCCATGGAGTAGGGTACATGGAGTACACCTGAAATACTGTACGCCAAATGCATGATGAATATTGTTCATGAAGTACCGCTGGATGGTTGCTGATATGATCGATACTGGTGTCAACCGTCTGACATGGTCAACGAAAGATAATTTGATTTTAAACGGTAGTAAACCGAACTGAAATGAGTAACATGATAGCCTGGTAATTCCTGCGTGGACTTAAAGCTGGTTGTATAGAGTTTCGAGAATGTGATTAAACGAAATTTCAACAATGGTCAGCATGAAGACATGACTAATGAAGATCAAACATGCTTTATTATGAAAACAGGATTTTACTGTAACCCTTCTGTATCTTAGCATGAAAACATCATCACCTTGCTGAAAACGTAATCCTTGTAAAGAGACATGAAACTTAATCAGCATGAAGACGACATCCGTGTGAGAGCATGAAACTTCACCGTTATAAAGAACATAAAAGTATAATCAACTGAGGTTTAACATCTACTGATGTGGATGACTATGGTTCAATCCACGGAATTTAAAGAAGAAAAACATGTGACTAAGTATGGGCTATTCTGGTTCGATCCATACTTGTCAAAATTTCATGAGAACTGTCATGTATAGAAATTTTTAATCTGGGATTAAATATGGTTGACTGTAGTCCAATCCATACTTGTCAAAGTTTATGAAATGTCCTGATATGACAAAGGTGAACAACTGTGGATCGGCTCACAAAACATCATTCGACTTAATAGAATAAAAATTTGATCTGAACATTGGTGAACGTATATGGGCTGGTTCACCAAGTAATATTCGAATGAAAACATGAATCTGACATGAGTAAGGATGAACGCCTATGGTCAGTTCATCTATACAAAATTTGAACACGCAAGGGAGAACGCCTATGGGTCGGTTCACCAAAACAAAATTCGCAGAAAAGCACATGCGACTAAATATGGCCAGTCATGTACCAACCTTTTACTTAGTAAAAAACTTTAAGAAAACCGACTGATAACTGAAGAAAACTGACTTATAAATGCATGAGAAACATCAACGATAACAACGCCAAAATCTAGGGAGTTCCTGGTGACTACCCACTAGTCACAGGTCAAGTTTTAGAGCCTACAGGTCGAACCTATAGCTCTGATACCATAATTGTAACACCCCACTTGGATAAGTGGACCGTTATGTGTATTTATGGCGTGTCATCAAAGCATAAGGTAAATGTCCTAAAACATTAACTGACCGTAAAGGAAATACCGGAATCAAACATCGGCAATCCAAACATAAGCCCAAACATGAAAAGTAAAATACCGAATGAAAGGACTAAACAATGTCCAAATAAGCAGGATAATGTAAGAAATGCATAAAGTAAGAAGTCTGGATTGCTTCCATCCAAATGTACATGCTCTTAAAATCCTAAGAGCGTCCTGGTGTACCTGTCGTTAGAACATGAAAGGGAACTACGGCTGAGCATAACACTCAGTGAACGGATATAAAGCATGATAAGGAATTACTGAAATGAAACAGATGATAAAATACTGGAGTTGTAAGACTGATAAGTAAAGTTGCAGCGGAAATCTGTGTATAATATGTAAAGTCTGATTTGTAAATAATAAAGCTGAATCGTTATCTGATAAATCTGAAAACATGCATTTACTGTATTTTAATTGCTAGAGCTTATATAGGTCACATGCTGTAACAACCGTGCATGAATAACTGGAGGGGTGACCTCGTCATGCTGTAGAGGGGTGACCTCTAAATAACTGTGCTGGGTGGAGGGATCAACTCTAATGTAAAGGATGTAGAGCACACACCACATTCACCCTGATAACTTGTAACACTTATAAGCCTAGGATGCATCCATACGCCCCACTAAACATACATATAAAAATGGCCAACCTGAACATGAGTGGGACGATGCAGGATATCACTCTCCTGCATGTGAGTCACGACACCGGTGCCTCTAGTGCCGTGGTTACGGTACCTCCGTAACTAGTACATAAACTGGTCGTGCTTGTATATAATGCTCAGGCAATTTATTTAGTTGTTAACATGATTACAATAAGCTTAAACATATACTGGGGAAAAAATTTGGCTGAAGACGGGGAATCCTAATCATGCATAGAAAGGAAGTCCTTACTGAAAGGACGGAAATACGTACCTTATGTCCAGTGAACGATGAAAGATGGAAAGTCCTACTCCGACTTCACTAGTGCTACATGAATAGGGAACATGAATGAGTTGTCTGTTTACTGAGTGTGTTACTGGTTCTTGTATGTTCTTAATGTATTTTATATGTCCTTGTCATGTTTTACTGTTTTAAATGTTATATTGTATCATTCATGGTTTAAGTGTAATCTGATTATGTAATTCATGTATTTCTTGTGTTATTATACTTGTAGTGTAATAATAAGTAACTTTTTAAAAATAGCAGATTTCCAAAAATAGACAGTTTCCTGAAATAGATAGTTTCTATGAATAGTAACTTTCCAAAAATAGCAGGTTTGTATAAACAGTAAGTTTCGATAACTAAAAATAAGCTCGTTTAATATACATAAGTAATTTATCTTGTTCATCAAATAAGCTAATTTTATATAAGTCATGGTTAATTATAAGTATTTTATTAATAGGTCATGATTTAAATAAGTCAAATAATTAAGCCTAAACATGATACTTAGTTTTACTAAGTCAACCTTAATTCAGCCCATATTAATCTTACGATTCATCTATGCCATTCGCATTAGTCCGATTTCATTTCCGTTTCGTTTGTAAAGTTTAACAGAATACATTATATCATGACCAAGTTTTTCAATTACTAGTAATAAGCATATAGTGTATTATATTCTTTTTTTAGCACAACATAGCAACAAATCATCATTCTTTAAGACCTCAATTTGTCATATTTCGTTGGTAATGAAAACGAAATGCGCATGTCCATATCAGCATGTTATTAACGTATTGTTATTATGAGATTTAGGTTTCAAGAATTTACCTCTACTTAAATTAAACGATGACTAGTCTAAGCTGAAAACACGAACACAAGTGAAACCAAATTCGAGGATTACCGAAAGGAAATAAGGATTGAGTGATGAACCAATACGAACACATCTTTACAATTAAGGTCAAACTGATTTTCTTTTCTTCTTCTTGTGTCTTTAGGCCGGCGGCTGCACTAACACCCAACTAGGGTTTCTTGATTTTTTTTTCTTTTTTCTAAACTTTATAAAATGAAAGTGTTTAGGTGTTTTGCTTGTTTAAATTTTCATGGTCCAGGCCTTGGGCTTAATTAAGTTGTATGATTTATTTACATAACAAAGCCCATTTATACTTAGTTTACATTATAACTTGTGTTCATATACATTCGTGAGTTCATGGATTTTATTCTGTATTATTTCTTGTCGGGTCGTAATTAAATACTTGTTACTTGTATCTGTCATGTTGTACTTATAATATACGTATTTACTTGTATTTTGTCATTATTTTTTATACGATATTACTTGTCGTAAATAAATTAAATATTAAAAGTTTTAATTTAATAGTATTTTTATGCGGGTTTTACATACATACAATTGGAATAAGTATCAAGTATTGTTTGAAGAAAGCTGTGGCTCTCACTTACATCATGGATGTTTTGAGTAAATAAAAGGGGTAAACTTACATATTATTCCCTTCTATATCTGATGTGCTCGGGGGAACTTGAGTGACCGGATCCACAGGTGCGGCCTGCACCGTTTCGGAGGCTTGAGTGGTGCTCCCAACAGATTGATAGCGGGGGTGGTCCTCGCGCAGTTTTTTTGGTGGGGCATTGTGTTCACCAACCTCGGCTTGGGCAACTCTTCTCACCCGCTTGTTTTTCCTGCGGGTACGCTTAGGGGCGGGATGCTGTTCTTCCTCATCTCCTTCTTCGTCTGCTTGATGCGTTTCCTCCTCGTCATCGCCCAACATCTGGCGCAGACTGGAGGTGGTCCTCTCAAGGTTGTCACCTTGCTCTTCCCCGTGTGCGGGGGGAGCAGTCTTGGGCAGCGAGGAGGGCCCAGCTTCATCTTCAAGCATAATGTGATCACCATCCTCATTGTCAAAATCTACGGGGGTTCTTAGGAGAGTTGTTTCCTCTTTGTCTGAATGAGGATCCGGTACGGCTTCTAGGGCAACTGTTACATTTCGGGTGTGCTCAAGGAGGGGTAGCTCGTTCTCACGTCGGGGTCAGGATCCTTCTGGTATAAGCTTTAGATCGCCTTGACGTAGGATTCCAAAGAAGTTCATTTCTGCCACAATAAACGAAGCATATTAGTTATAGGACATAAGTGTACGTACGTCTTTCATGTGCGGGTGCTATACCTACCTTCACTATGCCTCCTCCAAAACACAAGATATCTGTTGGACGAGCCGAAATAGTTGCGGCTAATCCCTAGCAAACAGAGGAATGATTCAGGAAGGTTTCTATGGAACTCTGTTCTATTCCTATCTATTTCTTGGGAATGTTGGGGATTATATGTACTGGCGTACGGAAGAGGGTCATGAGATAATCTATGTTTGAAGACATAGACGGCCGGCCACACTATCGAGTCAATGAAAAAGTAATGGTCGTACAAGTTTTTCAATGAGTCCATGGGCTTATTATGGGACTGGGGGCTATTGGGAGATCGTTTCTTAAAAGATAGCCAACCATTTACTATACTAGGGGTGTAAAATAGCTGGAATAGTTCTACGGTTGGAGGGATTCTTCTAGCGCGACAAAGGATTTCAAACTGACTAACCTTACATGCGCCTATACAGTGAAGCTGGCTAATATGTAAATCATAATATCCTAGGAGATCTATGAGGAAACGAGTGAAAGGAATGCGGTAGTTGGCCGCATCAAAAAGACGAGTATATACGCCAATCTTTCCCTACGGAGCCTCAGTTATGAGGTCTCCTGCACCAGGGAGAGACGAGTGTAGATTGGTGGGGATGAAGTAATTGGTGCAAAAGTGATCTAATTGCTCCTGGGTCATTACATTGAGCACAAATCCAATGGAGGGGTTGTTTCTTTGGGCCATTACTAAATAAAAAGTTAAGGACGTGGTATTCTAACCTGCGAAGGAAGGGATCCGTGCGTGAGAAAGTGGTGCTAAGGAGAAAAGCTTTAATGGTAGAAATGGAGAAAAAGACTGTGTGTTACACACAGCCGTAGGGGTATCTTATTTATAGGGTTGACTTGTGAGTCATGGTCTGTGGGATGCATGACACGTGTTTGCCACTATCCTTAATCGTGTGGCTAGGGTGTAAGTGGCAAGTGAAAAGTCAGGTGGGACCCACGGGTCACTTCTGACTCAGTAGTTTACGCCGCTCGAGGTTCTGCCTGTTTGCACTTTGTCAGTCAAGTGGCAGGTGAACAGTCAATTATGTCAGGATATGCGGTCTTACGTAAGACCAAATTCAATGCTACATTTAATTCGTCTCGGTCGCCACGTGCGGCTGAGGTACCATTGGAATACATTCCTAAAGTCAGGCAGCCACGTGTGCGGCCAAAAAAAACTTTTGATAATTATCATTCCCTCAAAAGATCTTTTCTTGGTACGTCAAGGGAGCTTCTCGATAGTCTAGAGGTTACGCATGCGGCTGTAACAACTAGACTAGGGGGACATGATGCCGTATAGTCCCCAGCCGGGTCATAAACCCGGCCCACGGGTACTACCCGTATCCGGCCCATCACAGATCGGTGGGAATAATGTTATTTGAGCTTATGGGCTTGGATGAACAGTAACCGCACACACGTGTGCGGCCCACGGCCCCGCATGCCCGGTGCAGGGTTAGACAGAATCATACTCCTACTATGATTAGGATTTATCCCAAAGAAGTAGATATTCACTCACCATAATTAGAAGATAACAATCAATCTAAAACTGGTGATTATCCTTGCCTTGGGGCCGAAGCATCAGTGACAGCCCATTAGGGTTTCACTGCCTATATAAGGAACCCCCAAGGGTTCCACAAAGGTATAACATTCTACACACTCTCAAACTCTCATCTGATTCCTATAACCCTAACCGATTAGTTACTCTCACGCTGGAGTCTAATCGTGAGAAACATTCCCACGGTAAGCCTAACGCGTGTTGTTTAGTGTGTAGGATCCCAACTATACGATTCACTTGGTCTAGTAAGGATCATCCAACTTTTGTATCAACAGTTTTGGATACTCAAAATCTAGTATATCTTGCATACTAGCCGAATGTCACACACACACATCTCACAAACACCCTCAAATCCCTCTCACTCTCTCTCAACTCTCGGATCATAAGGACTTCGACACCAAGAGGCATTTACTTCACCATTACTACACAAAATCTATGTCCTAAACATCTTAAATATCAATCATTGTCTACTCCTACACAAACTTGATCTCCAAGACAACTCCAAAGTACCTACACGAATCATCATAGGTCATGGCATGGGTTTTGTCTAGGGTTTTCTCTATTGTTGATTAGGTTCCCTTTGGTTTACTTATCCTCACTCAATCATTTTAACAAGTCCATACAAACCATATTTACCTTATTTACATTCACTTTTAATTCCACTTAATCCTTCCTTGAACACATATCATGAACTTATTAAAACTCAAAAACTAGTATATATATATATATCTATGTAGGTCACGACTTAATTATGTTTTCACAAGGATTTATGTAAAGTTTACTTATTTATAAAACACATGAACATATAATCATACAATTAACCTAGATAAAATCTTGAAACCCTCCAAATTTAATTGTAGCCGTGGGCTATAATGCTCCCTATGGAGTTTGTGGTTAATTTTGTTAAACTTATATTAAACTTAGTTAAAAACCTTAGATCTATAAATGTAACAACCCCATTTTACCTTTACGTATCAGAACATTGATCTGAGGTATTACTTCATGGAACACAAGTTATAATAATAGAAAACAACTTAAAAGAGTGATGAAATCAACTTTCTTTTATATTTCATTGAAAAATCAGAGTTTTACAATATAAGGTTCACAAAATCTAGAATAATTTCAGTCTTGTGCCTCTTCATGCCATCCTTGTGCTGCTCCATGCTATCAGTCACCATTTATCTGAGATATATGCTTAAAGTCAACATAATGATTGAGTGAATTCATAGGTTTGTAGTAACAGTTTTGAATATAAGTATATCCTCCGGGCTACGTTGTTATACACCCACATAAAATAGTCATCATACTGCACTATGCTCATGCATCGATACTTGACGTTCAAAAACCAAAAAATTGCCCTCATGCAGACAGTTTTCCAAACTCTTGAGTTAAGAAAAATAAAGTGTATCTGTTTAGCCTAGGTAGGAACCTTCAGCTGCTAGCAAGCGCGACTTACGCAGATAGGGGATGTCAAACCCCAAATAGTACTATTCACGATATTAGCGCTCATTTTCAAGAAATGATTAGCGGTTTACGATTAACAAGGGACTTAATGGCAGTAGTAAACATAGTGTCAATAATCATACCATAGATTTTTTAAAAGCACTTGCACCAATTTTAGCATATATCCCTCTCACGAGTTTTAAAATCATTTAGAAAGCATTTAAAAGTGAGGCTATGAACTCACCTT
This sequence comes from Glebionis coronaria, assembly GCA_025667525.1. Classification (NCBI taxonomy): domain Eukaryota; kingdom Viridiplantae; phylum Streptophyta; class Magnoliopsida; order Asterales; family Asteraceae; genus Glebionis; species Glebionis coronaria. The sequence continues at coordinate 92,600 of JANFOE010002148.1, forward strand.
ATGTCCATAGAATCCGAGCTCTAATCATATATATTTCATTCACAGATAAACAACTTGATCATTCAAACCACAACTTGGTCTCATAAACAACAACTTGATCTCACACAAACCTGGATTAATACATTGTGTATAGTATCAAGTCTTTGATTTTTAGTTCAATGTTGTTAAGCGTTGGTTTAATATTCTTTCATTAATATTTGGTGGTAATTCTAGCACCAGTGTTCGGGCCATCATACTCAGAAGCCATTCTATAAACGTTTGAGGAGCGAGGGCACTTTAAATCGCAAACCCAACCACTCAGTCAAAATGTAATATCGAGATGGAACATCTTTGTACAAAGCTCCCTACTAACATGATACTTTCATTACTTCCTCATGTTCATGATTAATCTTCTTTATTTTCAAAGTTGGCAAACATAGTCCTTTTGGTTACACTTTTGTATAATTACACTTTTAACCCTTAAAGTGTATAGTTTTAGTAATTGCATTTTAAACCTTCAATATTTAACCTTAGAACCTAAAACTTTCCAACATTTATTATTATTTTAGCTTTAAATTTCATAAAATGACACTTTTGGAACAAAATGTTAAATAGTTTCAAAAATGATAGTTTTAGTCCCTATACTTGTAAAAATCACAAAACAACCTCCAAAATGGACCAAATGATTTAGGATTTTAAAACAAAGTTTTTAAGCATGTTTATAATCATAATAAAAACATTTATTTAGAATTATAGCTATTGAAATGGATTTTTACTTATTATTACATTTAGATTACAAAACTAAGGTTTTAAGATATCTTTAACTTATAACTTTCATTTAAAATGATGAAATGAATTAATTTCTTTTAGATTATCTTTATAATATATTATTAACAGTATAACAACTCTAAGAAAGTATTATAGCAAGATCAAAGATTAGTTAACAAAATGATTACCTAGGATGCTCCAAAATGGCTCCTAATGAGGTATATGCACTATATCTTCCTCATAACTCTTCAAGACCTCCTGGAACTTCTTCCAAAGCTTTCTACTGATCTTAGGGACTTCTTAGAGCTTCAATGGTGGTGTTAGAACAGAATGTATGTGTGTTTAGGTAAGAAATGGAAGGATGATTCTAAAATTAAGCTAAAGGTTCCTTTTTATACTATTTTCAACACTTAGCCTCCAAGTTATGCCATGAAACATGCAAGGACCAGGTATTAGTGACTAAGGAAGTCTAGGAAAGATCTATGCAATTATAAGTATGAGTCAAAGAGGTCTAGGAGCAAAATATCTAAACATATGGCTAGTAATAAGCCACGGCTAGAAAAGATAAGACCAAGTATGTGTCTTTGACAAGTAGGTACATCAACTACTTGTAACATTTCTCCTAAATATCTACTAGTACTGATCCAATCTTTAAATATAGTAGGGAAATGGTTTTGAATCATTTTTTGAAGGAAAAACCAAAACTGGGTCCTAAATTAAGGCTTGTAACTTATGGTTTGTGTTTTTGGTGATTAGGGACTTGGGAAAGTGGTTAGTGAATGATTAAGGCTTAATTAGGGTTTTGAAATTCTATTTAATAGATTTGGGTCCTTGGTTTGAAGTTTAACAAAGGTTTGATGTGAAAATGGGAAGAAAACATATGTAGATTAGGGTTTTCTAATGATCTAGAGTTAAATCTTAGTAAATCTGATTAACCTTCAATTAGCTACTGATGTAAACTTAATTTAGGTCCTAGACATTGTGTTTTAAGTGTTAAATGAGTTCTCACACTTAGTTTAATAGCTTAGTTTAGGTAAACATGTCTAAAGAGTGAAAATACCCATTTTGACGTAATTTACAAGCCATGCATTGAAATCTTGTACCTTGTGCATTAGGGTACTTGTACATTGTCTTAATATCCCATAAATATTTATAGACTTGTCCAAAAAGAACTAGGTAGTGATTCCATGTAGATTTCTTAATATTAGGGTTTTTAGGTCAACACTTATTTTAGGGCTTATATAGTATGTTTATGACTTCTAGGGATTCTACATTTTTAGTTTAAGGGTTTGTATAGGTTGATCATATTCTAGTGACAATTATGGAAGCTTAAGATCCTATGCTTTGATAACTTGTACTTTATGCTTTACCAACTTGTAACTTGACTTGAAATGAATGTATAATCTTAATATGATGCATAGTTAAGTTTTTAATTTATGGTAAAATATTAGACTCTAATTCAATGTGAAATGGATTTTATATGCTAATCTTGGTTATTAGGTCTTATCTTGTAATTAGCCTTGGATTAGTGAATATTAGCATTTTGTGATCGATTAACTTTCCTTTATTTGATAGATTGTAATTAGTATATTGTTTTTCATAATAGTACATGGATTTTATGTAGTTACATTGCTTGAAATATTGTTTATCAAGGGTTTCTAGGTGGTGATCTAGACTATTATGTACAATTACTTGTACTTAGCTTTGTATGGTTTGTCCTTGCCATTATTAGGTATTATTAGGTCTTCAAGGTATAGTTTACAACTTGTTTATAATCCTTAATGACTTATTCATATGTGTTTTCCATTCATAGCTTAACATTCTTGAGTTTACAACTCATTTATTGGGATTCTAGGGTTTCTAAGGGAATTTAGGGCATCATAGTTACATTTGAGATGTTCTTATTAATATTGAACTTATTATATCATTTTTAGATCTTAGACTTGACATATACATTGTTGTAATGGCAGTTTAGGATGTGAGAAGCAGTTCATCTTACCAAGTAAGGCACAAAAAACAAAAATTTCTAGCCAAAATTTTATATTGAGACAGTTATAGCTTATAGCATATATGTGAAATTTGAGGATTGTCAAAGTCTCTCCCCCTTAAAGAAATCTTGTCCCGAGATTGTAAGGGTAATATAGCTTATCAAGGGCAAACATGGCTCTTAGGTGTTCAAATTCTATCTCAGAATTTTATTCACATATCAAGAAAACAGCTTTACGGTTGGTATTTTCGTTTCAAATCAATCATTTATCACATAAATCTTTCTTAGATTCCGAAATATGGAAAGGATTATGATTATTGCTGAGTTCTGTGGGAAACTATTGTCAATATGTCACTGCTCAATTCAAAATCTTAAATTGATTATCACATTTTTCAAAATCAATTTGGGTAATTGATAGAGAAAACATCCTTCTCACATAGATATTGTTTAATATGGCGTAGTTGCTTATTCACAGTGAGAGATCTATATCAAAACAGTCTTTCCAATTTACAATTTAAATCTAGCAGTTACCTAACGGTCACTATTCAACGTTATACGAAGCTCTATTCTCATATAACCTTCTCAAATAGTTTCATGAACTACTTTCGGTTTTGTAAGTTGAAAATCTCCAACTTTAGCCCAGCAAATATGTAAGTGGCACTTCTTTCGATAGAGTGCTTCAAGTAGTATTGCTTTGATTCTAGCATGAAAATTATTGTTATACGGGAGAATTTTTCCAATGGTATATGTCCTTTCCAAAACTTATAACACATACGTGGAGTATATAGTTTAGGTAGTTCTTCCACTTAACACATTAGTACCTATTTAAGTATAATACACAAATTTTGAGTCTACTTTTAGGATCTAGATGTGAAACACTCGTCACGATCTTAGATGATAGATATTGATTTTCTATGTTGATAGATTATTTCTTGTATAATCTCGTTAGAGTTTCCATATTATCAATTTCCTGGATAGGAATAGATCCTGTAGCCTTAGTAAAATAATCGACAATGATCCGGATGGCATCATGTCTATTTGAAGTAACAAAATCCTTATTGTTCTTTCCTATTTCCATGGAGGAATTCAGGTTGAACTAGTAAGTCAGATGACTTAATATTCTGCTTTAAAAGCATTGTATAAGGATTTTAAAGTTTCTTCGAGTTGAATAGAATACTTCACATTCCAAGTATTAAAAAAATTCTAAATCTAAGACGAACATTAACGTATCTTCCAATAGATCTATTCACCTTATTAGCGTACACGTAAGTGTTTAGTGACTCATGAAATTTGGGTAGCAAGTAATAGTTTGGGCACTCCATGTAATAACATATTTCAGTAAAATAATATAGTTCAAAAACACATGAATTCCAGTTTTATTAGGTCTATACTTGTCTTATATCAAATCTCTTTAAGTCCATTTATAAATTCTTACTAACATAAACATAAAGATGTGTCCAACTTTATGCAAGGAAGAAATTATAAATTTAGTGATTTAAATTTATTTATTTGACTGAGGAAGCGTCCTAATTCAATCAAATAAACAGAATGTAAATCATTGACTTAGAAATTTCCGACATAACCCGAATATAAATGAATATTCTACCCTTAAGTTTCCTTTTTACGTTGGCGTGTGTAAGACGTCTTGTATATAAAATCTAAGAATACAATTTTCTAGAGACGAACGACGTTGAAATAGAAGATGGTATTTTTATTCTTAATAAAATACAGAATAATCTTATCAAGCATATGATTTATAAGGCCACTTGCCCTTACAAATCCTAGTCCAATGATCCATTATGTTGAAAATCTGACACCAGATGGTGCAAATTTCTGTGTGATACAGGGTGCATTTCTTACACAGAATAAAATTTCCATCATATTCACCGTAGGTTGGATTCTAGTTTACTTGAATTATACAGACGTTCTTTCACTGCTGAATTTATGCTTAATATTTTTCTGATTTTTGCACAAAATTGTGCTTAATTACCTTGTTCATTAACTCTTTGGGTAGAGGTAAGTGACTTTTTCCAATATGTTGGGATTTTGGAAGTGGTAATCTTTCTTCAAAAATCTTCGATTAAGTTCCTAAAATCTTCTGATGAAGTTTTCTTAACAGAATTTCAAATGAAATTCCATGACATAATTCCATGATAAAATTTCTGGTGAAAGCTTTTATCTCTCTATGGAATAGGATCTAACTCTACTAACTCTTGAAATTTCCTTGTTTATGTCTCGAGGTTAATTCCTTTTTCATTAGATAGCGGAGTTCTTCTTTCATCTCCTCGATCATCTTTCTAAAAAATATTTGAAATTTAATCAAGCGATCTTATGTACTCCTTTTATCTCAATGGGTTGTGTATAAAGAATTTACCAAGATAACTGACGAAGTGGTATCTTCTTATAGCAAGCATCATTTTATAATTTCAAATACGATTGCAGCCACATCATCGGTTGATTAATTAGACTATATATACATCCATTGCTATACATAGGGACATAATATGTAAAGGATGGATAGTATAGTTTAGCTAGGCCTATAAATACCCCCCATGAATCTCCAAGGGGGTGTGGAAGTTTAGTGTCATTTTATTTTTGTTTTCATTCCACTTGAAATAAAACACACACTTTTCCTTCACCTCTCTCTAAGTTTCTCTCACTAGAACAACAATGGCTACCATGTTCTTTGATCATCCCCGACCCCCCGAACCAAGGTGGTTTTTTTATGCTTGTCAGTTGTAATGGTAGTTCAGGTTGTGAGAAGTAGTTCATCTTACCAAGTAAGGCACAAAAAGCAAAAATTTCTAGCCAAATTTTCATATTAAGACAGTTATAGCTTATAGCATAGATGTGAAATTTGAAGATTGTCACAATAAAATCCTTGAATAATTAATAACAACGCCTTAATTTATCTAGAAGCCTATATATGGTTAATGGATTTAGTTAAGCCTAATGCATAGTAGCCAAGCCTTTAGAAAGCCCATTTGGCCCATACTTGCTAAATAAGCCCATTTAGATTGCCTTTAGCCTATTTAGATTTAATAAAACGGTTAACGGGCCTTGTAAAGTCCATTAAGAGTATAGTACATTAATAAGCCCATTTGATATTTTTAAACTTATATAAACTTTTGACACTGAAAATATAACTTATAAAAGTTTTTGGACCAAAAATGTAATTATATAAAGTTTAGGGGCTAAAAACGTGACAAATATAACTTATTAGAACAAGGCAATAAATACAAGGACTAAAAGGGTAATTATCTGAAAGTTTAAGGACCATTTAATTCAATTTGACTATTCTTGGAATTTACCAAAAGTTAATACATGTTTTACAACCCTAAGGACTATTTTTGTAATTAGTAGAAACTTAATCAAGCCCTAGGGGCTGTTTTCGTAACTTAACCTAAGTTATAAACCCTAATTAAACCCTAGGGACCATTATTGTACATAGCCGAAACATATACGCGCCCTATGGGCTATTTTTGTCATTCTATAGAAGCCCTAAACCCTAATTATAACTTAAGGGACTATTTTTGCCATTTCTTGAAAGTTATATAAACCCTAGAGACTGAATATGCCAAGAACCGAAAGTTATATTTTATTAAAATGTGGAGGGACTGGTTTTTCCAAATGTCGAAAGTAAAGTAAGCCCTAAATCCTTTTTATTAATTATTATATAAAAATAATAATTAAACCCTAATCTATAAGGACTAAAACTGTCATTACCTAAAACTTTTAATCTAGGGACTATTTAGTAAATTATAGAAACTTCGGGGACTTTAATTTAAAATAAATAAAGTGTTATACATTTTATAAAAATCATTTATATAAGTTATATAAATTAAACGCGAATAAATTATAAAAGTAAAAATATAATAATTATAGGTAGAATACTATTTACTTAAATGGTATTATTAACCCCGTAATTAAAACGGATATTTTTACTACTTGTACAACGAATAATTAAAATACAGTAATCATAATAAATTGCTTAAAACCAGTATAAGCATGCACATATATTATTCAAAAACATCCATGCATTATTTTATGAATTTACCGAGACAATGCAATTACTTAGGTTGTTGAGTGTAGCGTGAGCATTTCGTTGGACTACTTGTGATTTGTTGCTGTTACTATTACCGAGGTGAGTTCGTGGCCCCACACTATATATTGACAAAATTTTCAATCTTTTATGGGGAAGAAAACATGCAACATATTTTGTGGACGTAAACTGAACTCTGTTAAACCTTGATTACATTTGCCTATTGTAGAATGCCGCATTACCCATGAACTGAAACTGTTAAAATTATTGAATTGCCTGAATGTTATATATTGATCTATTGGGGACTGACCATCCGCGTCTAGGTGAGTATCGCTCACTGTGCCTGGGCCAGGACAACAGATGTGTATCATGTCGGAACATTGTATTGGGTGCATTTTTATTAATGCGAAGGGTCATCATTTGTTGAGGGCTTAACGAGTTTAAGCGTCAGTTGCGGGCAATAGGAAATGTAGTTACCTTTAAGTGTTGATGCTATGTGCATTACTACTTCAGTGAATGTTTTACTGTCCAAACATATTTTATTAAACATGTGAATTCACCAACTTTATGTTGACTCTCAAGCATGTTTTTCTCAGGAAACTGAAGCAGGTATTTCATGTGCATGGAGTCAAGCATCATGATAGGCAGCATTTATAGAGCTCATCTTGGGTTTTATAAACTTGGGAATAACCAAACTGTTGAATAATGTTAAAGACAATTTTTATTACAATTTGTACTACGGTTCATGTAATATTTGATTTGATAATCTTTTATCTATTGCTCTACATACTATCTGATGTTGATCCACCTACGTGACACCCAATTATTATTTCTGCTGCATTTGACCTATTTGGGGGTGTCATAGAATGGTATTAGAGACATAGTTATAGATAACCAGACCAAAAATAAATACAAAAATAAAATTTTTTATAAACTGGAGTATAACTGAATAAAAATCTTTTTGGGATTTTTGGGACTAGAATAGTTGAGCATGTAGAATGTAGAGCATACATTTATTATGTGGACTAAGTTTGCATTGATTATTAACATCCGGTTGATTAATCTTATAAGTAATAACGTAACTTTTAACTTGCGATGTTAAAATGTCACTATTATATAATTTACAACTATGATTTCTAAAATTTTTAAAATTGAGTAAGCCTATATTTACGACAATTTAAAATGATATTATTTTCAGATTCATCATGACTTCACCAGTTGCCTCTCCCACTGCTCTATAACCGACTTCAGTACTACCGGGATGGTTGTCGGCCAACGAGTCTAAGGACAGCCAGCCTGTCGGAGACATCGCACTCGTTGATTCTCTTATTGTCTCTTCACCTGCTACACATGTTTCCCCCACTGGAGATATGAGGACCAGATGAATTTCACCGTGCCACCTTTACCACCAGCTTCCTCTCTTAAGGGCTATACTCCCGGGTCTCCGCCACCTCGTAAGAGGAGGCATGAGGCTCCTCCCGACTCTACTTTTGAGATCGGAGAGGGATCCAGGCGGGACGTGTTGACCCCGTCTAGGCCCAGATTTCTGCCTTGGTCGCACGCCAGGCTCAAGACATGGCATATGTCCACACTCTATTGATGGCTAGACAGGTCGGACACTCTGTTCTACAGGAGCGTCAGGACCTCCTTTCATGGACCGTTAGCGCGGAGGCTCACACTCTTCGGGGGACATGGTCTACAGTCTACCACTCCCTGTAGAGGCTAATGGAGGATAATCATTTTCTCCGTCAGCGAGTGTATACCTTGGAGGGTCAGCAGTACGAGACCCATACCTCTCTTATGACCATGGAGCAGACACTTGCGATTTTCTTTGATTTGGAGGAGGTACGCCACCAGGGCTTGACTGTAGAGACATCCCATCTCAGAGGATCCGACGAAACTTTCAGGGATCAGATCTTGGAAGCACTCCGACTCCTTAAGGAGATACGAGTCGCCATGATGACGATGCAGGATGCCATGCAAGACCGGTTGTTTCAGCTGCACCACTCGTACCGGCCGTTTCTGAGGAGTCAGTTAGGCATGAGTTGATTAGATGTACTAGATCTTTTGTACATCATGATAAGCTTTTGGGTTGCATCCCAGCTATCATGATATAGGACCTCATGTACTTTTATTTCCTTTCATCTTTTGTATCCTATCTTTGTACTATACTCTTCTACATAGGTGTTTGTAGATGATGTACTTTATACTATGTGTACCACTATCCCAGACAGGTAAGTTGTACTTCTGTCTTGGATTGGTCGTGCATTATGTTATGGTTATTCCTCATATAAATGACATGTACTCATTATCTTTTGCTATATTATGTGCTGTATTATATTATGAACTCTTGACATGTTATCTAATTTGTTGTGAATTCTATGCATGGACTTCCTCATGTATTTAAATATTAAAACTATACTAACACAAAAACTAATGATCTCATTTTTGTGTATGACTATAGACAAATGGTAATCACTAGAACGAACCCCAACAATGCTGATGCTACACAAAACGTCACTGCCGCCCAACTAAAGGAAATGATTGATCAGGGAATCGCAACTGCTATGGCCTCTAGAGATGCTATCATGAACATGAATGATAGCTAAAACTCCAATGCCCGCAGAGAAAACCGTACCACCAGGCGTTGCTTGATGAGACTGCAATTATACATAGTCTCATCGTCCAAATCGGGCTTAAAATGCTAAAAATATCATTAAAATACCCCAAAATATGCTTGTGTTTGTTTATTGTGTATTTTAGGTACGGATATCGTGTATTCACCAAAAGATTACAAGAATCAAGCAAAACCGAGCACGAGAACGAAGCCGCACAAAGAACCGGACCCGAACGATGAATTTCCAAAGAAGTCCTTGAAGTTTTGAAGATTGTCAAAATTGGTCCCTCATCTTTTGAAGACTTGACATTTTATACCCATGCAAAACTCAAATATTGCATTTGGGTACATAAAATGTTGAGAAATTACATTATGAGCCCTTGGAGAATGGTCAATTTGCATCTATGGTCCTTCAAACTAGTTTATCAAAGTTTTTGTGGCCAAATTGGAATAACACAAACTTTGTATACAAAGGGAATGGGATATATGCTGATGAAAACTTGGTTTGAACATATTTTGGGAGACAAGGGACTTATATTTCCAGACATTGAAACCACTCCCAGCCAATCAACATGCCATGTCACCCCCTCCTTCCACGTCAAACCCCACTCACTTTTTATTAAACAGATTTTTTAAACCATGTTTTAAATATACAATAGACATGGGAAACTAATCATATTCATCATCATCACCCTAAACACCCTAATCCAGTTCTATGACCCAAATCCTAATCTTTTACAAATCAAAGGGTTATACTTCCAATCTCTCTAGATCCCTAATATACATAATCCTCCTCATAACCCAACTTTCAAATACCATTCCAACACACCTATCTGATCCCTCTGGACCACCCCTGATCCATCACATTCACCCCAATACCCAAAACTCGAAAAGATGAATGGCCAGATCAATTTACTTGGACCCAAAGGAATATTAAACGCCCCTGATTACTCCTACAACTGGCATCCACAAGAAGTCACGGATTACCATCTTTTGACCAAGATTCAATTTTTCAAACCAAGGGCAACATAGGAATTCAACAGCTAGGGTTTTTAGTTTATTTACATTCTAGAACCTTGATAGTTTCAGTATAAAATGATCACTCAGATTGTAAGTTTGCCCTTTGTTCCGGATTTTAACTTGTAATTTTTTTATTGAATAGTCAAAGTGATATTAAACCTTGCAAGTTATCTCTGAGTTCCATCTTTATTTCTTGCAAAATTAGTTTAAGTTAATTTAAGTTGTTTGGTTTTCATATCAAAAAGTCCTTTTCAAAGGAAATTTGGCAAAGATTTTTAGATTCAAAAATTTGGATCCGAATCTTGCTTGTTGATTCAGACTTTTGTTATTTTTTTTGTTGTTTTGAAATATTTGATTTCAAATTCTGTTTCAAGGTTTTTGAGTAAAAGGTTATAATTCTCTTTTTTATTATTTTGCTTGATGATTCACTGTTCATTAGCTATCCAAAAGCTATAAGCCACAAGATTCTGATAAAAGCTTGTGACTTAGTTGTTGATATTTCACTTTTCTTGTTTTGAGTTTGCAGGTGTGCAAGATATTTCATTTTCTTTGATTGTTTGGACTGTTGTAGTCCACAGTCCTTAGTTTACCACATTTAGCCTATCTCTTGCTTCAAACAGCTTCCAACAAGCCTAAGTTCATGTTTTCTTTGCTAAAAGGAGATGGCATAAACCATTGTGGGGCCTGGATGTGGATCCCACTAGGTAAAAGTAGGTTTGAACCCTTTTTTAGCTTTAATATGTGATTTGTGGTGGATTTGTAACTTGCTGATTGTTCATGTGTTTAGTTGCTTCATCATTGTTAGTCTATGTTAGTTAATGTTCTATCAGTCATTAGGGTAATACTAGAATTGATTTATGAAAAATTTCTTTGTTAAAAATGTTCATCAGTTTTTAATGGGTGTTTGGTTGTGTAGGATTCATTGTGTATGTGACAGCTTGATTAATCATAGACTGCTCAAACATGTCCATCTAAGGTAGTTAAGTTAGTTTTGAGACTTGGTTAGTGTTCTATAGCAGAAATATAAATTTTACTATCTCATTTGTTTGTTCAAAATAGCATAAAACAGTCTTATTCATTCAGTTGGCCTTTATAGGTTTGATTTTGATTTTTAGTGTATAAAATTTGGTAATCAGTTAGAGTTAGTGCTAAACTAGGAGTGTGTGCATGTTAGTTATGATTTGGTGTGCTCTAGACTAAGTTCTGCCTGTTTGAAACTCACAGCATAACCATCTATATCAACAAGAGTCCTCCAGGCATTTTTCTGAGTACCCGTTAGTGTTTTTGCCCATTTGTGTGTTTATTTTGTACTTGTCTTTTTTTGTTTATCTTGACTCCCCACACTCCATTGAGTGTGGGGTTGCCCTTGGTTCCAAAGAACTCCAACAAACAAAGCAATAATCACCAAAGTCGTTTTTTCTGTTAAGGGCAGTGGGAACTAAGTTCCCACTGGAAGCATAATTGTAGCCACTGCTACACTACTGGACAAAAGTCCAAAGACTTGTCCATTTCAGTTTTCCACTATTTTGTCTTTAGTGGCAAAATTTCGACCTTTTTCCGTATTTTTAATTTTCATAGTTTGATTTAATTATTTTAAGATTTTTTAAAAAGTTAGATTTTATTTTCCTGTTTATTTTATATTTTTAGCATTATTTTCAGTTTTAATTAGTTTTAATCAAATATGTTTTTGTCTTCTAGTGGCAAAAAGTTGTAATTTTTAGTTTTTCAAATTTTCATAGTTTCAGTAAAATATTTTAAGATTTTTAGAACAGTAAATTCATTTTCACCATTATTTAATCATTTTTTGGAATTAATTTAAGTTTTAAATAGATTTTTAATTAAACTGTTTTGTCTTAGGGAAAAAAGTAAAATTTTCAAACTTTTTCATTATCTACTGTTTAGTTAAGTAAAATAGGATTTTTGAAAAACTAAAATTAATTTCTCATTATTTTTTTATTTTTATCATTATTTTAGTTTTAAAAGTGTTTTTAGCATTTAAAAAATAGAAAAATACTTTTGAAAATTTAGGAAAATTACTTTTTAGTGTTTAAATAATATAAGTAAGTTATTTGTTTGATAAAATAATATTTCGAGATTTTTCTTAATTATATTTAATTTTAGGGCTTTAATTAGCATTTAGAATTGAATATTTAAATAATAAAAGGTTTTAAAATTTATTTATTGAATTTTTATTCTTATTTATATTATTTTAAACTTAGTTTTAATTTTTAAATAATTTTTAGCTTTAATTTTAAATTTCGTCGCGTTTTACGTATTTATGTTAGCGTTTTACGTCATTCGTCGTAGTGTAATCGTAGTGTAACTCGTCTTTTAATTTTCTCTTTCTAAACCCAAAAACAACACTAATCCAAACATGATTTTTATATTATTGGCACATAACACATACACCTCCGCCAAGAACGAACTCGCATTTATCGGTTTTACGGATTTACTAAATCGTAAGACTTAGTACTTGCCCGCTTTATACTTGTATTTCCTAAGACTTGTATAGAAATACGCACATCATTGCTTTTACCCTGACTTCCTAAAATGCAAGCCCTCATACTACAAGGACAGGGAAGGCGTTGTGGAACTGATGCATGGTTTGAAAGACTGGAAAATATGTTCCGTATCAGTGACTGTGCTGATAAGAACAAGGTCAAATTTGCCAAATGCACATTACTTGAGAGTGATCTTACATGGTGGAACTCCGTTGTTGCTACTCTTGGATTCGATGCTGCCTATACTCTCAACTGGGTTAATCTGAAAGAGAGGATGACCGAAAAATACTTTCCAAGAGGTGAGATGAAAAAGCTAGAAGTGGAACTATGGGATCTCAGATGCAAGAACAATGACATCGTGACATACAACCAGAGATTCCAAGAGTTGACCCTGATGTGTACCAGAATGTTCCCTGAGAAGGAAGAAAAGATTGAGAAGTATGTCAGTGGACTCCCAGATGCCATTCATGACAGCGTGCTTGCATCTCGACCCACTACTATCGAGAGTGCCATTGAGTTCGCTACTGAATTGATCCAAAAATGAGTTCGTACCATGTCTGAGAGGCAAACTGAAAGCAAGCAGAAGGCAGATGAAAATTTCCGTAGTCAGTACCAGCATCCTCCTAGACGGCAAAATACCGGACAAGCTTACAGTGCTACCAACACCACAGGAACTAAGCCATATGCAGGTGCCAAACCTATGTGCCCAAGGTGCCGCTATCATCATACTGTTGGTAGTCTGTGTCAGTCATGCCACAAATGTGGACAGATTGGCCATTTTGCCAGTACTTGCCAAGTCAATGTTGTCACCCAGGTAGGACCTGACAACAACACTGGAAACAACCACAAGGGCAGATACAATGCCCGTGGGAATGGGAATGGACAGCGGGGAAACCGCAATACTACCAGAGGATATAACAATGGTCCGAAGAAAGGAGTTGTGTGCTACGAATGTGGAGCACCAGGACATGTGAGACCAGGTTGTCCCAAATTGGCCTACTAGAACAAGAACAATGGAGGAGCTTCATCAAGGGTGTACGTGGTAGGCAATGCAAAAGCCAACCCAGATTCTAATGGTGTCACTGGTACGTTCCTACTAAACAATCGCTATGCATCCGTTTTGTTTGATACTGGAGCATATAGAAGTCTTATATCCACTGAATTTAGTAATGTATTCGAAGTCGTCCCATCAATTCTAGAACACCGCTACTTTGTAGAATTAGCTGACGGTAAGACTGTATAAGACGATACTATCATTAGAGGTTGTACCTTAAATCTTTCTAAACATCCACTCAACATTGATCTAATCCCGGTAAGCCTTAGTAGTTCTGACGTTATTATTGGCATGGATTGGTTGGCAAGATACCACGAAGTCATTGTTTCTGATGAAAAGCTAGTCCGTATTCCATGGGAAATGAAACTTTGATTATTCGAGGCGACGGTAACACGGACCTTACTGACACTAGACTTAGTGTTATCTCTTGTACTAAAGCCTAGAAGTAATTGTTGAGAGGATGCCCTATCATATTAGCTCATATTTCCCAGACTGATGAAGAAGACAAACCCGATAAGAAGCAAATCAAGGATGTACTGATCGTTCGAGATTTTCTTGAGGTCCTTCCTGATGAGTTGCCAGGCTTACCAACGACCCAATAGGTGGAATTTCAAATTGACTTGATTCCGGGAGCTACACCTGTGGATAAAGCTCCATACCGGTTGGGGACCATCAGAAATGAAAGAGCTAGCCGAACAACTTCAAGAATTATCTGACAAAAGATTCATCCGACCTAGTTCCTCTCTGTGGGGAGCTCTTGTTTTATTTGTCAAAAAGAATGATGGTTCCTTCCGAATGTGCATCGACTACAGGGAACTGTACAAGTTAACTGTGAAGAATTGTTATCCACTTCCTCGCACCGACGACCTATTTGATCAACTACAAGGGTCAAGTGTGTACTCCAAGATTGATTTGAGATCTGGATACCATCAATTGAGTGTCAGGGAGGAAGATATTTCAAAAACAGCTTTCAGAACCCTACGGTCATTACGAATTCCAGGTTATGCCATTTGGGTTGACTAACGCACCATGCATTATCATGGACCTTATGAACCATGTGTGCAGATCCTACCCGCATAAATTCGTGATAGTCTTCATTGATGATATACTCATTTATTCCAAGAACGAACAAGAACATAGAGAACACCTTGCACAAGTACTAAAGGAACTAAAGGAGGAACAGCTATAAGCGAAATTCTCCAAATGTAAATTCTGGATCCCCAGAGTGCAATTCCTCGGTCATGTAATTGATAGTGACGGTATTCACGTAGATCCAACAAAGGTCGAATCTATCAAATATTGGGTATCCCCTAGATCACCGACAGAGATCCGCCAATGTCTAGGCCTTGTCGGGTACTACCGTAGATTTATCAAAGACTTCTCCAAGAAATCCAAACCGATGACCAAACTGATGTAGTGTTTTTACCACTCTTTAGGAAAAGAGAGCAAAATAGGGAAAGTAATAAGTGTCGGTTTAGGAAAACCAAACACTAATGACCAATGAAGTTCAAGTTCGTTTCCTAAAGAGGCAAGTGTGTTATGTTAAGAGATGATTAACTTTTGTGATTATAATTTATGAAGAAAGAAAATAGAAGAGAGATTAGAAGAGAATGACGGTTACGATTGTGGATTACACTAAGATGAATAGTCGTACACGTAAAACCGTAAAAAATGACAAAATTAAAAATTTACCCCAAAAATCCTAGAAAATTGCAATAAATCCTAAAATATGTAATTAGAGTTTACAAAAAATCAAAAATCACTCAAACCTTTTATTTAAATAAATACTAATTTTTTAATGCTAATTAAAGCCCAAAAAATCAATTTAAATAATAAAAAAGCTCAAAATGAGATTTTTTCAATTGTAAACCTCTAAATGACTTAACTAAATTTATAACTCTTTTTGAAATTTTTAAATTTAATAAAAACTATTTAAAAACAATTAAAAACTATTTAAACTTAAAATAATTATAAAAATTAATCTAATGACAAAAAAATATTCTAAAAATTGTAAAATTCCTAACATAGTGTATTTGAACTAAGAAAAATGAAAAAAACTTGAAAAATCTAAATTTTAATTTTTAATAATAAAATAATAATAAAATATTAATAAAAATCCAAAATTTATAAAAAATTCTAAAAAGTTGCAAACTAGCTTAATTTAACCTAAATAATACCAAAATGAAGTTGAAGTTACAAAAATACCCCTAATGGGCCTTGAAATGGGCCAAAAGTCCAAATAGACCCCTTAATGGGCTATTTAAGGCCCAATAAGAAAAATGTTGTCCAATTAAGCCCAGAAGCTCCTATCTGACTTAAAATTTGATTTTGAGAACAAAACTCCGAAGGCCCAAAAGCTGAAAATGTGTTTAAGCTAGCTTATCTCAAAGCAACTTATTCTTAATTGGCTTTTTGGCCCATTAAGCTATAAGCTGATGCCATAAGCTAAAATTTAACACACAAGCTTCTTTTGAGTTACTCAAGAGATCTGTAAAAATAAATTTGAAATAAGCATAAGAAATAAGCCTGAATAAGCTAAAGGCTATCTTCACAAAATGACAAAATAGTCATTTTCGAGTTCTAGGCCACCTCAAGAGCTGATTCAACTTTCAAAAGCTTTTAAATGACTTAATTAAGCTAAATAATCAAAAAGTTTTCCAATAAGCACAAGCAATAAGCTGAAATAAGCAGATAAGCACTTGTTTAAAAGTCAACCTTATGAGTTTTCTAGTAAAAAGTCAAAGGCAAGGTCTGATAAGCTCCAGATCAAATAAATGGGTCAAATGAGGAAGATCTATCACAAAAAATAAGTAGTTGCAAGTCTGGATAAGCCAAATTGGCTTATGAATAAGCTGGATGATAATTAACACTAACAGGGGCTAGTTTTGGGTGTTGAGCAGTGGGAACTTTTCCCACTGCTTGACTTTCTTGACTTTTTGTCTTTAGTGACTTTTTTGTGGATTCAAGTTAAGCAAAGGCACCCAAATGATCAGTTAATCATAAGGAGTTAATATCAATCACAAAAACACAATTACAAACAGCTAATCAGGGCAGTTAATTCAAAAGATCACCAGAACTCACATAGACATGAACAATAAGCAGTTATGAACTTAATAAGCTGTTTAATCAAAATTCAGCCAACCAAATTGCACCAAAAGCATACACAAGCTATATTTAATTCAAATGAACATAACTTAACAAGTTACATGCATTGGTTCAAGGCCTAAATCAAGATTCAAGCACAAAATAGTTACTGATGAACACTAAACAAGAAGATTTTTCACTTTGCTGATATACTTGACCAACAAGCCAATTTTAAACACTCAAATCTTTAAATTAGGTTACACAAACTTCGATTTAACACCTTTTAGCCCTAAACATGCATATACTCTACGTATTTCCAAAATTTTAGGTCAAAATCAGTCAAAACAAGTGAGATATAGCACAATCAAGGATTTGATGTTTTAAAGCCAATAACTTGTAGCAATGAGCACTCAACCAAGTGAATAGCAGATACAAACCATAAACAACAACTTCCAACAACACAATAACAACTTATGATCTCAAACAGGTTAACCCAAACACCCCTTATCTTTTTAAAATCATAATTTAAACAAGTATAAGTGTATTCCAAGGTTACCCAAGCCCAATCAAACACAATAACAGTTATATTATGTATTATTAAGTAAGATTAAGCCACAAA
Source organism: Glebionis coronaria (assembly GCA_025667525.1). Lineage (NCBI taxonomy): Eukaryota > Viridiplantae > Streptophyta > Magnoliopsida > Asterales > Asteraceae > Glebionis > Glebionis coronaria. The sequence continues at coordinate 110,271 of JANFOE010002148.1, forward strand.
TTTCACAAGAACACAAGCAATGCACCAAATCACCAAAAATCATGTATTTAAGCAGATTTTGGGTAAAAGGGTTCAAACCTCATGGATGTACATCCACACCCATGAATTTTAAGCTTATGAGCTAGCAAGAACAACCACAAGCTTCCACAAACAACCCTGCTAAGATTCAACAAAGTTAGAAGCAAAAATCATAAACAGAAAGGTGAAAAATGGCAAAATGAATCTGATTGATGCAACCTTGTTCCCACACTTGATTATCCCCAAACTATAAGCTCACAACACCTTGATAAGCTCCATATCAGGGTGTATAGATCACTTATAGCCCAATAATTCCAAGGTTTAAACCAAGCCTTAGCAAAATATCAGATTTTTAACTCTTGTGCAATTTCTTGCACAAGGTTTGAAAACACGTTTTGAGATTCAAGTTTAGCAAACATTAAACATAAACAAGCAGTAAATAAGGTTGGCACTTGACTTTCTTCAAAATTTCAAACACAATTCATTAACTTGAATATGAGATTTACAGAAAAGTGAACAAGGAAAAATTCAAGAGCAAAATGTAAATGTAGCAGGTCCTATGCCTTATATAGGCTACATTTAGAACTAAAAAGGAATAAAAAACGTAAAACCCTAGTTGGTGAGTTTCCAGATATGCCCTTACAGGTTTCAATATCTTGAAGATCATGTGATGTTTTCTTGGCTGTATATGTGAGTTGGCAAAGGTGAAATTGCATCAAGGGCTCACAAAGAGCTTAAGTTTGAAGCTACAATCTTGGACGTTGGATGGCTGACAGATTTTGGTAGTTTCTTCAACCTTTGTAGCAGGGGAATCTTGTGTGGGGTTCTTGGTGGGTGAGGTGTCCAATTTAAGAGTTGGGTTAGGATTAGGAGACCCCTAATCAAGATTCTGGATGTGGTAGAAGTTTAATTCTTGCTTAATCATTAATCCCCAATTCGTGTTCTTGAGCAAATAGTAACTTGTTTGATCTGTTTTTGTATTTAAACAAGTTGTTAGGCACCAGTTTATTTAACTAATATGGATTAGTTAAATTAGTTATGAGTGGGGTGTGAGGTGGCAGCAGGGTGAGTGGTGATTGGTTGATTTAAGTTAGTGGGGCAAGTGTCACATGGTGAGAGGTTTATGTATCTTTGTTTGTCTGCCAGCTTTAGCCCTCATTCTTTCTTTTTCCTTCCATTTCAGTTTAAATAGCCAAAAAACTGAATTCCTTTGTTAGCAAAGTTTCATTTTTCATACTTTTGCCCCAAATACATTTCCAAAGTATTTTCAGGGGTATTTCTTGCCAGTTGTTGATTCTTGAAGGATTGTTTTGGCATTTTCTTCAAAGATGATGGTATTGACTTGTTTGATTGACTTTTTAGAGGACTAATATTGACAAGTCATAATTGTTGAGGGACCATTCTTGCCAATTCTTCAAAGTGGAGGGCCCTTTTTGTAATTTTGACAAACTTTAAGGACCAATCTTTTAATTATGAATAAACAAGAGTATAAAGTGTTAATTATTCAATATTGGAGGACCCTTGTTGCATAATCTTCAAATCTTCAAGGGTTTTTCTTGAAAAATCTTCATTAGGGCTTGGTTCATTGTGCGGCTTCGTTTCCCGTGTTCGTTTTTGCATGATTCTTGTGATCTTTTGTCATTTTCTCAATATCCATACCTAAAATACACAAGCAACAGACACAAGCATATATTTGGCCATTTTCATGATATTTTATGCATTTAAAGCCCGTTTTGGACGATGAGACTATGTATAAAAGCAGTCTCATCACTCCCCCATACTAAACCATTGCCGTGCCCTCACGCAATGCTAGAATAAGTATCGTAGCACCTCCAAAATTCATTTTTATTCACTTTTTTTGAACGATAAACTAGCTACACTACTATTATTGATACTACTTGCGTTATAGACATAATGTACAATTTTCATCGCAAAATGGGACGTTTAGGTTCATAGAACAAGAACACGTGAATGCTTCGTTAGAAATAATTTCGTCGTCCTCGATTTTCACCCCAATTCCATGCTAAGCGTGCAAAGAGATCATTGTCATTATAAGTTAGTAATGCTAACACTACTCATATGCCCTAATCACGAACTTATCCTCCCATTTTCCTAACTTGTATCTCTTATTTTTTATTTTGTCTTGAATGTTTCACGAGGATACATTGTTTGACTTATGCGATAATAGAGATTTAGGTCTAAAAATAGAGTCCTAACGGTGTAACCAAGACCATCGAATTAATAACCCCTCCTAATAGACAACGATGTCAAAAAATTAAGTCAACAAGAAGGGTCGATAAACACGGTTTTATAACGGTTTTGAACATGATACTTATTACCAAGAATTTTATACGCCCCCTAACGGAAGGGCCTTATTATCATAGGTTTACCTCCATATTTTATTCAACTTCGCCATGAAGCTTTTATTATGACTTCGTTCTTGCATTGCCTTTTATTATACGCCTCATCGGTGGTTTTATTATGGCCAAAGACGTATATCCTCACGCTAAAAGCGAATTTGGATCTTTAAAGCTTCAAAGATTAAGGCTTGATTCAATTTCAATTTTGCATAGATTTTTCGACCTTCTGAGCTTCAAATTGTTTGCTTGATTTAGGTGAGCACTTGATATCTTATTATTGGGTGAAGCTTTCGATTATTCGGGTTGGCAATACTTCAAAACCGTGACGCTGGCGATACCTTAATGTCTTCCCAATTTAATTACATGGAAGCTACTAGAAAAGACTAGAAACCAACAATCAAGACTAAACCGCTAAGCCAATATTTATTAAGCAAATAATATTTACAAGCGAGGGGAGAATATGCAAACAACGAGAACACATGAGTTTTTGAAAGTATACGAGTACCCTACGTTTAGCATAGTAACTTATAATTAACTCTATCATTTCTCGTCCTCATTTAAGAGACTTAGCCTAATATAAAGTTAAGGAATCAAAGCTAAGTGCTCAACACGCACGATCGAGTAAAAAATTACTCTTATTCTCGCCATCAAAAAATCTACATTCGTGTCTTCACACTTATAAAACATGAGAAAAAATTTAAAATTTTGCAATTTTTAACCTTATTTGCAACAAAACGATAAACAAAAAGATAAACTTTGGAAAGCGTGAAGGTTTGGCAAGGCAAGTATCTATTCACCCCCATACTAAAGTTAAACATTGTCCTCAATGTTTCGAGTCTAGGGGTGCAAACACCCCCATACTAGAGACAAAGTCGAATGCATAATCTAGTATGGAAAGGGTGTAACCGTTAAATTTAAATCCGTTTATAAGGTGTGCAAAAAACCTAAGGTTAGAACATAAAAGGTCATGGATATTGAGAATGTCTTCAAAGAAAACGATAGAGTGCTCCCATAAAACAAACACGAGAGGCTCCAATCGTGAAGATAATGATCATCTAAAATCCATAATTCACAAACAACCACGGAACAAGGGTTGGAAGGGCACAAATCCCCACACGTTACTACATTAGAAAGCGATAATATATACATAAGATAAGCTTGGGACTCCCCCACGAGGCACCTCGTTTTTGATTACCGAGTCATGAGCTCGACTCGATCCCCTCAATACTAATTATCATTGGGGAAGGTGATTTGGTCGAGGTAGTTCAAGGATGGAACTTCCCCGCCAAAGTAGTGCTTCAACCTATGTCCATTCACCTTGAAATTGGGGCCATCATTTTGAGCTAGCTCGATGGTCCCATATGGAAAAACTTGAGTCACGGTGAATGGACCGGACCAACGGGATTTAAACTTAAAGGAAAAGATTTTCAAACGAGAGTTAAAAAGCAACACTTGATCCCTAATGTTAAAAACCCGGTTTTTAATTTTTGAATCATGAAACTTTTTAGTATTTTCTTTATAAATCAATGAATTTTCATAAGCAATGTCCCTTAATTCATCCAATTCATTTAATTGCATTTTCTGGTGTTTTCCAGTGGTCTCCATATCATCATTACAATGCTTAAGGGCCCAATAAGCTTTGTGTTCAAGTTTAATTGGCAAGTGACAATTCTTCCCATACACAAGCTTATAGGGAGTGCACCCAATGTGTGTCTTATGAGCGGTCCTAAAGGCCCATAAAGCATCGTCTAATTTATCCGACCAAGATTGTCGGTTTTCCCCAATAGATCTCTACAAGATCCTCTTTAATGCTCGGTTTGAAACCTCGACTTGCCCACTCGTTTGTTGGTGATAAGCCGTAGAAAGTGAATGTGTAACCTCATATTTCCTTAGGACCCTTTCGAATTGGTCGTTACAAAAATGGGTTCCATGATCGCTTATGATCGTACGAGGGGTTCTAAACCGAGAAAACAAGCTTTTAAAAAACTTGACTACCACACAAGCATCATTGGTGGGCAAAGCCTTAGCTTCCACCCACTTAGATAGGTAGTCAACAGCGACAAGGATGTACTTATTACCACGAGATGATGGGAACGACCCCATAAAGTCAATGCCCCAAACGTCAAAGATCTCACACACTTGGATGATATTTTGTGGCATTTCATCTTTTTGTGAGTCTTTTCCTTGTCGTTGGCATGAGTCACACGACTTCACAAGCTCATGTGCATCTCGGTAAATAGTAGGCCAAAATAAACCGGCATCAAAAACCTTCTTAGCCGTGAGATTATCACCGTGGTGACCACCCGTTGGTCCCTCGTGACAAGCTCTAAGGATGTTAGAAGCTTCGGTTCCAAACACAAAACTTCGAATGATTTGATTCGCACAAGTTTGAAACAAGTAAGGTTCGTTCCAAAAATAGACATTGACGCCACGAAAGAATTTTTGTTGTTCTTGAGTCGTCATACCCTTGATGATGAAGTTGCCCGCATGGTAATTTGCGATGTCCGCAAACCATGGGGTGGAAGAATCAAGCTTGGAATTCACTAATCCAAGTGTCTCGAGCGGAAATGTTTCAGTGATTTCCTTGGGCTCGTAAACACTTTGGTGAGGATCTTTCAAACGAGAAACATGATCGGCCGCTAGATTCTCGGCTCCTTTTTTGTCAACGATTTTGTGATCAAATTCTTGAAGGAGGAGAATCCAACGAAGTAATCTCGGCTTTGCATCTTGTTTAGCCATAAGATACTTGATAGCCGAATGATCCGTATACACTATGCATTTAGTCAAGACGAGATAAGGTCGGAATTTCTCAAATGCATACACCACGGAAAGGAATTCCTTCTCCGTTGTAGTGTATTTTAGTTGAGCCCCGGTCATCGTCTTGCTAGCATAGTGAATAGGCAAGAAGTGTTTTTCATGACGTTGCCCCAATACGGCCCCAATAGTGTAGTCACTAGCATCACACATGAGCTCAAAGGGTAGGTTCTAAATGGGAACAACAAGAATGGGAGTTTTGTTAAGTTTCCTCTTAAGGATTTCAAAGGCTCGTACACAATCTTCGTCAAAGACAAAACGTGCATCTTTTTCGAGGAGATGTGTAATAGGTCGAGAGATCTTTAAAAAATCCTTGGTGAATCGACGATAAAAGCCGGTGTGGCCTAGGAAACTACTAACTCCCTTAACGGTTTTGTGATGAGGTAATTTGGCGATGACGTCTACATTAGCTTGATCTACCTCAATCCCCGCTTTTGAAACCTTGTGCCCTAAGACGATTCCACTTTTAACCATAAGATGACATTTTTCCCAATTTAGCACAAGGTTGGTTTCCTCACAGCGCTTCAACATTCTCTCAAGATTCGACAAACACGAAGTGAACGAACTACCAAACACGGAAAAGTCATCCATGAAGACTTCCATCGTTTTCTCGATCATGTCATGAAAAATAGCCATCATGCACCTTTGAAAGGTTCCAGGTGCATTGCAAAGTCCGAATGGCATTCTACGATAGGCAAACGTTCCATATGGACACGTAAACGTAGTTTTTTCTTGATCACGAGGATCGATGTGAATTTGGAAGTAACCGGAAAAACCATCTAAAAAGAAATAGAAATCGTTTACCGCAAGACGCTCCAACATTTGGTCCATGAAGGGCAAGGGAAAATGGTCTTTTCTAGTGGCTTCATTCAACTTACGATAGTCAATGCACACTCTCCATTCGGTCATGAGTCTAGTGGGAATTAACTCGTTGGCATCGTTTGGCACAACGGTCATTCCTCCCTTTTTAGGGACACAATGGATAGGACTCACCCAAGGGCTATCGGAAATAGGGTAAATCATTCCCGCGTCAAGGAGTTTTAGGACTTCCTTTTTGATGAAGTCGTGAATTTTTGGGTTCACCCTCCTTTGACATTGGATTGCGAGTTTGTAATACTCCTCCATTAAGATTTTGTGGGTACAAAATTCAGGATCGATCCCCTTAAGGTCGGATAACTTCCACGCAATTCCCCCTTTGTGATCCTTTAGAACATCGACAAGTGCGGTTTTTTCATCATCCGAAAGATCTTTCGCAATAATAACCGGCAACTTGTCGTCCTCTTCCAAAAATACATATTCGAGATGAGGAGATAAATCTTTAAACTCGAGGATAGGTGGTTCCTCAATTGAAGATTTGGGCTCGATACTCATAACCTCCTCGGGTGGAGGGAATGGGAAATCGTTAAGAAAATCCTTGATAATCGAGAAGTCCTCATCATTGTCGAGGTCTTCGTCACAAGTACGTGGAACATCGAATTCTTCCAACGTAAAACCACCGCCTTCAAATGGAGTGAATGTTGGTGTCGAGTTATCAGGAATGGGAACTTCTTGTGAAAATTCCTCGCAAACAACGTCAATCATATCAACGAGGTTTATGGTTGCAACGGAATAAACATGAGAAATTTGAGAATTTTGAGTTACGTTTATAACAAGTTCCTCGTCGTTGAAACGTAAGGTGATCTTTCTAGCATGCACATCAATTAAAGCCATAGACGTATCTAAAAACGAACGACCTAAAATTAGAGGAACTTGAGGATCCGTGGGAATATCGACAACGATAAAGTCTACCAGATAATAGAACTTTCCCACTTTCATAAAAACGTCTTCCGCCAATCCACATGCGGGAATCGTGGAATGGTCGGCCAACTCGATAGACATTAGTGAAGGAGTAAGATTAGGAAGATTGAGAGACTTGAAGATTGCAAGTGGCATCAAGTTAATACTAGCACCAAGATCGGCCAAGGCATAGCATTCTTCCATATCTTGGATTGCACAAGGAATTAAGAATTTACCGGGATCACCGACTTTTTGAGGTATGCGGTTAAGATAAACCGATGAACAACTAGACAATTGTTGCAATTTCTCCTTGTTGTTCAACATACTCTTGAAGTTAGCAGCAAATCAGGGCATCATGACCAAATCATCGGCAAAACTCACATTGAAATGAACGTCACGAAACATTTTCATAAAAAGCTCAGTTGGTAGTTATCGCGCTCTTGACGTTTCTCCTTTCTAAGTCTCGATGGATAGGGCAAAGGTGGTGTGGGTTGAGGCATAGGCATAGCCTTTGGAATCTCGGGTTCCAAATGTGGTAATGGGTCAACCGTAGGTGTGGCATGAGCGGTACTTCGTGGGATTGGGACATGCTCCTTTTTGACTACCACCTCGGGTTCTTCCTCAATTGCATCCTCCGTAGGAGCAATTGGTGGAGGAGTCGGTTCCTTAAGTGTCTTACCACTACGTGTGGTAATCACTTTCATCTCTCCCTTAGGGTTCGATATGGTGTTACTAGGAAGACTACTCGAAGACGGTTTACACATAATAGCCTCAAACATAGATGAAATTTTATCCTCAAACATGGATTGCCTCTTCTCGGCCTTAATCATCTCTTGTTTTATTTCATGTTGCCCTTGTTCAATTTTTTGTTGGTTTTGTTGTAACCTTGTTACATTCCCTTCCATTTTGTTTGTATGGATTTTTAGCTCATCTGCTAACTCGTTTTTCAACTCCTTCTTCAAGTCGTTCTTAAACTCGGATCTTAGGCTAATGATTTCTCTTTGAATGTTGTCAAACCTAGCATCGTTTCCATTGGCGTATTCAACAAATTCATTTGGAAAATCTTTCAAAGTTTGCAAACCCTTGTTGTTTTTTTGAAAATCATTATTTTGATTTTTGTTTGAAACTTGATTATTAGCCCCTTGATTCCCATAGTTTCCTTTGTAATTGTTTTTAAAACCAACTTGAATGTTTCGATAGTTGTTGTTAGCTTTTTGATTGGGAGCAAAACCCGGTGGAGTCAATTGATTAGAGCGGGTAACTTGACCGTTTTGGTTGTAAGTTCTCGTGGCCGCGTAGGCACTCAAAGTGTTACCACCGTTGGTAATGCACTCGGAGAAATCATGACCTCCACCACAATATATACATGAAACCTCAACCGCTTTAGCCGTAGCGGGAGCACTTTTTTCTCCAACTTTGAATTCAATTAAAAGACCTTTAAGCTTATCAATGATTTTGTTTTCCAAATTCGCCTCAATTTGGCAAGCATCGATGGTATTGGACAAAGAAGGTGAAGCCGAAGACCAAGCCTCACGAACACTCGATATGTTACGAGGACTATACACCTTAGATCTATTCTCAATTATCAACAACGCTTCCTCAACCGTTTTACACAAAAAAATTACCACCGGCGACGGCATTTGGATAATCCCTTTCATGATCATTCAAACCATTGTAAAACGTGTCAATTTGATGCAAGTCAGAAAAACCGTGATGAGGACATTCATGTAACATTTCCTTAAACCGATTCCAAGCCGTTGAAAAACTCTCATTAAATTCTTGTGAAAATTTTGAAATCTCGTTTTTCAAATGCGTTGTCTTAGAGGGCGGAAAAAATTGGTTCACAAACTTAGAAACGAGATCCTTCCACGTCAATATAGAATTGGGTGGCTATTTCTCTAACCATATTTTAGCGGGCCCCGCTAAGGAATATGGAAAAAGCATCATCTTAATCAAGTCATTAGCAACATCCTTAAATTTACAAGTGGCGGTAAGACGATTGAATTGGCGGATATGGTTGTGCGGGTTGTCCTTTTCATCACCACGGAATTTTTTGTTTTGGATCATCGACAACAAACCCATTTTCACTTCAAAATATCTCCGCAAGGATAGCGGGAATCACAATAGCCTCTCCATAACCCTCGGTGGGTGCCTAAAGTAACTCCATCATAGTTCGATTCGCCATGGTTGGTTCTTCTCTTACGATAGGTTCGTCAATAGGAGATTCCTCACTAGAAAGATTAGGAGTAGGTGTTGACTCCTTTCGGTTTCTTCGTTTATGTGCACGTCTTGGTTGCGAGTTTGCATAAACGTCACGTACAACGTGGGGATGAGCAAAGAAGATTCTTTTTGGTGTTTTTAATTTTTCCAATTTTTTTGTGGTTTTTGATTGTTTTTACTTTTTTGGATTTTTGTGATTGTATTAAATAGACAAAAATCTACAAATCTCCTCCTTAATCAAATATCTTGATTAAAGAAGCCTCAAGGAATGAAAACGATCACGTGAAGTGAATGCCTTCGGTGACTTTAGAACATTGGTGGAACACCAAAACGTTCAAGAGGGTTTAATCAAATGAAACCAAGAAAAAATATATATATGTAGATAATACTTTGGGCGGCAAAACCCTCGATTAGCTTTCAATCTCAAAATACTCACAAGCAAGCGGGGAAACGAGGCAGCGCGAAGCAATTAAGAGCCTTTTTCCTTAGGGTATATTTTATAATACCCGCCTTATACCCACCTTATAGTTTGTATTTTTCAAAATCGAGCTTCATGAAAGTATTTATCTATTTTTGCCTTTGATTTCTTGTTTGAGATTCGAATACAATGATTGAGAAATGACCTCCCAATCAAGGTTGTGTTTTTATACTTTTGGAGTACTTGTGAATTTATTGTTCTACGTATACAATATAGTAATAGTAGCCAAACAAAAAAACGAAAAACCGATAATACGTATTAGTAGAGTTCTACTAATACAAATAGATATTATGGCTATATATAAAAACAACAATTTCCAAATCAAAACACAACACGCCTCCCCGGCAGCGGCGCCAAAATGATGTAGTGTTTTTACCACTCTTTAGGAAAAGAGAGCAAAATAGGGAAAGTAATAAGTGTCGGTTTAGGAAAACCAAACACTAATGACCAATGAAGTTCAAGTTCGTTTCCCAAGGAGGCAAGTGTGTTATGTTAAGAGATGATTAAATTTTGTGATTATAATTTATGAAGAAAGAAAATAGCAGAGAGATTAGAAGAGAATGACGGTTACGATTGTGGATTACACTAAGACGAATAGTCGTACACGTAAAACCGTAAAAAGTGACAAAATTAAAAATTTACCCCAAAAATTCCTAGAAAACTGCAATAAATCATAAAAAATGTAATTAGACTTTAAAAAAAATCAAAAATCACTCAAACCTTTTATTTAATTAAATAATAATTTTTTAATGCTAATTAAAGCCAAAAAAATCAATTTAAATAACAAAAAAGCTCAAAATGAGTTTTTTTTCAATTGTAAACCTCTAAAAGACTTAACTAAATTTATAACTTTTTTTGAAAATTTTAAATTTAATAAAAACTATTTAAAAACAATTAAAAACTATTTAAACTTAAAATAATTATAAAATTAATCTAATGACAATAAAAATATTCTAAAAAGTGTAAAATTCCTAACTTAATGTATTTGAACTAAGAAAAATGAAAACAATTGAAAAATCTGAATTCTAATTTTTAATAATAAAATAATAATAAAATATTAATAAAAATCCAAAATTTATAAAAAATTCTAAAAAGTTGCAAACTAGCTTAACTTAACCTAAATAATACATAAATGAAGTTTAAATTACATAAATACCCCTAATGGGCTTTGAAATGGGCCAAAAGTCCAAACATACCCCTTAATATTTAAGGCCCAATAAGAAAAATGTTGTCCAATTAAGCCCAAAAGCTCCTATCTGACTTAAAATTTGATTTTGAGAACAAAACTCTGAAGGCCCAAAAGCTGAAAATGTGTTGAAGCTAGCTTATCTCAAAGCAGCTTATTCTTAATGGGCTTTTTGGCCCATTAAGCTATAAGCTGATGCCATAAGCTAAAATTTGACACACAAGCTTCTTTTGAGTTACTCAAGAGATATGTAAAAAGAAATTTGAAATAAGCATAAGAAATAAGCCTGAATAAGGCCACCTCAAGAGCTGATTCAACTTTCAAAAGCTTTTAAATGACTTAATTAAGCTAAATAATCAAAAAGTTTTCCAATAAGCACAAGCAATAAGCTGAAATAAGCAAATAAGCACTTGTTTAAAAGTCAACCTTATGAGTTTTCTAGTAAAATGTCAAAGCCAAGGTCTGATAAGCTCCAGATCGAATAAATGGGTCAAATGAAGAAGATTTATCATAAAAAATAAGTTGTTGCAAGTCTGGATAAGCCAATTGGCTTATGAATAAGCTGGATGATAATTAACACTAGCAGGGGCTAGTTTTAGGTGTTGAGCAGTGGGAACTTTTCCCACTGTTTGACTTTCTTGAGTTTTTGTCTTTAGTGACTTTTTTGTGGATTCAAGTTAAGCAAAGGCACCCAAATGATCAATTAATCATAAGGAGTAAATATCAATCACAAAAACATAATTACAAATAGGAATCAGTGCAGTTAATTCAAAAGATCACCAGACCTCACACAGACATGAACAATAAGCAGTCATGAACTTAATAAGTTGTTTAAGCAAAATTCAGCCAACCAAATTGCACCAAAAGCATACACAAGCTATATTTAATTCAAATGAACATAAATTAACAAGTTACATGCATTAGTTCAAGGCCTAAATCAAGATTCAAGCACAAAATAGTTACTCATGAACACTAAAAAAGCATATTTTTCACTTTGATGATATACTTGACCAACAAGCCAATTTTAAACACTCAAATATTTAAATCAGGTTACACAAACTTTGATTTAACACCTTTTAGCCCTAAACATGCATATACTCTAGGTATTTTCAAAATTCTAGGTCAAAATCAGTCAAAACAAGTGAGATATAGCACAATCAAGGATTTGATATTTTCAAGCCAATAACTTGCAACAATGAGCACTCAACCAAGTGAATAGCAGATACAAACAATAAACAACAACTTCCAACAACACAATAACAACTTATGATCTTAAACAGGTTAACCCAAACACCCCTTATCTTTTTCAAATCATAATTTAAACAAGTATAAGTGTATTCCAAGGTTACCCAAGCCCAATAAAACATAATAACAGTTATATTATGTAGTATTAAGCAAGATTAAGCCACAAATTTCACAAGAACACAAGCAATGCACCAAATCAAAAAAGATCAAGTATTTAAGTAGAATTAGGGTAAAAGGGTTCAAACCTCATGGATGTACATTCACACCCACGAATTTTGAGCTTATGTGCTAGCAAGAACAAGCACAAGCTTCCACAAACAACCCTGCTAAGATTCAACAAAGTTAGAAGCAAAAATCAAAACAGAAAGGTGAAAAATGGCAAAATGAATCCGATTGATGCAACCTTGTTCCCACACCTTATTATCCCCAAACTATAAGCTCACAACACCTTTATAAGCTCCTTATCAGGGTGTATAGATCACTTATAGCCAAAGAATTCCAAGGTTTAAACCAAGCCTTAGCAAAATATCAGATTTTTTAACTCTTGTGCAATTTCTTGCACAAGGTTTGAAAACACGTTTTGAGATTCAAGTTTAGCAAAAACATTAAACATAAACAAGCAGTAAATAAGGTTGGGACTTGACTTTTCTTCACAATTTCAAACACAATTCATTAACTTGAATATGAGATTTACAAAAGAGTGTACAAGGTAAAAATCAAGAGCAAAATGTAAATGTAGCAGGTCCTATGCCTTATATAGGCTACATTGTGAACTAGAAAGCAATAAAAAACGTAAAACCCTAGTTGGTGAGTTTCCAGATATGCCCGTGCAGGTTTGAATATCTTGAAGATCATGTGATGTTTTCTTGGCTGTATATGTGAGTTGGCAAAGGTGAAATTGTATCAAGGGCTCACAAAGAGATTAAGTTTGAAGCTACAATCTTGGACGTTGGATGGCTGGCAGACTTTGGCAGTTTATTCAACCTTTGTAGCAGGGGAATCTTGTGTGGGGTTCTTGGTGGGTGAGGTGTCCAATTTAAGAGTTGGGTTAGGATTAGGAGACCCCTAATCAAGATTCTGGAGGTGGTGGAAGTTTAATTCTTGCTTAGTCATTAATCTCCAATTCGTGTTCTTGAGCAAATAGTAACTTGTTTAATCTGTTTTTGTATTTAAACAAGTTGTTAGGCGCCAGTTTATTTAACTAATATAGATTAGTTAAATTAGTTATGTGTGGGGTGTGAGGTGGCGGCAGGGTGAGTAGTGATTGGTTGATTTAAGGTAGTGGGGTACATATCACATGGTGAGAGGTCTATGTATCTTTGTTTGTCTGCCAGCTTTAGCCCTCATTCTTTCTTTTGCCTTTCATTTCTGTTTAAATAGCCAAAAAACTGAATTCCTTTGTTAGCAAAGTTTCATTTTTCATACTTTTGCCCCAAATACTTTTCCAAAGTATTTTTAGGGGTATTTCTTGCAATTTGTTGATTCTTGAAGGGCTGTTTTGGCATTTTCTTCAAATATGATGGTCTTGACTTGTTTGATTGACTTTTTGGAGGACTAATATTAACAAGTCATAATTGTTGAGGGACCATTCTTGCCAATTCTTCAAAGTGGAGGGCCCTTTTTGTAACTTTGACAAACTTTAAGGACCAATCTTGGAATTATGAATAAACAAGGGTTTAAAGTGTCAATTCTTCAATATTGGAGGACCCTTCTTGTATAATCTTCAAATCTTCAAGGGTTTTTCTTGGAAAATCTTCATTAGGGCTTGGTTCATTGTGCGGCTTCGTTTCCCGTGTTCATTTTTGCATGATTCTTGTGATCTTTTGTCATTTTCTCAATATCCGTACATAAAATACACAAGCACAAACATAAGAATATATTTGGCCATTTTCATGATATTTTATGCATTTAAAGCCCCTTTTGGACGACGAGACTATGTATAAAAGCAGTCTCATCACAAACTCACTAAGAAAGGAATAAAGTTCGATTGCGGAGAGAAGGAAGAATCAGCTTTTCAGCTGATCAAGCAGAAGTTGTGTAGTGCACCCATTTTGGCCTTACCTGAGGGCGACGATGATTTAGTTTTATATTGTGATGCTTCACACAAATGTTTCGGTGCAGTATTGATGCAGAGAATGAAAATGATGGCTTATGCTTCAAGACAATTGAAGAAACATGAGATGAACTACACGACTCATGATCTAGAGCTTGGATATGTAGTATTCGCTCTAAATTTCTGGAGACATTATCTTTACGGAACAAAGTATACAGTGCACACTGACCATAAAAGTTTGCAACACATAGAGGATCAAAGGAGCTGAACATGAGGCAACGCTGTTATATTGAGTCGTTAAGTGACTACGACTACGAGATCAAATACCACCCCGGTAAAGCAAACGTGGTTGCTGATGCTCTAAGCAGTAAGGAAACGGACCCTCCTATGAGAGTCCGAGCACTAGTTATGACAATCAACATAGACCTACCCAAACAAATTTTGGAAGCTCAGACCCAAGCCCAGATACCAGAAAACCTTATGGAGGAAGACGTCGAGGGAATGCTCAGAACCGACCTTACAAAGGAAAAATTAAAACCAAGAGCAGATGGAACCCTGTGTCTTCACGGGTGGAATTGGTTACTTTGTTATGGAGACTTGAGAAGCGTGATCATGCACGAATCCCATAAGTCTATATATTCTATCAATCCCGGATCTGAAAAGATGTATCAGGATATGAAGAAGCTATACTGGTGGCCGAATATGAAAGCTGACATTACCACCTATGTTCAAAAGTGCTTGACATGCTCACGTGTCAAAACCGAGCACCAATGACCATCAGGTTTGCTTGTACAGCCCTAGATACCAAAATTGAAGTGGGACAACTTCACCATGGACTTTATTACCAAACTCCCAAAGTCATCTCACGGTTACGATACTATTTGGGTAATCGTCGACCGATTCACCAAATCTGCTCACTTCCTAAGAATTAGGGAAATCGATTCCTTGACAAAGCTAGTGAAAACGTAACTTAAGGAGATAGTGACCAAACATGAATAATCTGTGATCGAGACGGTGGGTTCACATCAAACTTTTAGAAGGCTTTCCAACGAGCCATAGGTACAAGCTTGGACACGAGCACTGCTTATCATCTACATATTGACGGTCAAATTTAACAAATCATCCAGACTCTAGAAGATATGCTACGAGCATGTGTGATTGAATTTGAAAATGGACGGGTTGACCACATACCTTTACTTAAATTCTCCTACAACAACTATCACACCAACATCAAGGCTGCCTCTTTCGAAGCACTATATGGTCAAAAGTGTCGTTCACCTGTGTGCTGGGTAGAAGTAGGTGAATTTCAGCTCACCGGACCTGAGTTAATCCAAGAGACTACCGACAAGATCGTCCTCATAAAGGAAAGAATTCATGCTGCTCGTGATCGACAAAAGAGCTACGCGGACCTGAAACGTAAACCTATGCAATTTGAATTAGGTGACCGCGTCATGCTCAAGGTATCACCTTGGAAGGGAGTTGTGCGATTTGGTAAACATGTAAAACTGAACCCACGTTATGTCGACCCCTTCAAAGTGATAGCCAGTATCAGGGAGGTAGCGTATCGTTTAGAGTTACCACAACAATTGAGCTGGGTACACTCTACCTTCTACGTATCTAATCTGAAGAAGTGTTATGCTAAAGAACCATTGGCTATGCCATTGGAAGGAGTTCAGTGCGACGACAAACTCCAGTTCATAGAAGAACCAGTGGAAATCATGGAGAGAACGGTTAAGAAATTGAATCCCAGTCGCATCCCCTTGATCAAAGTATGTTGGAACTCGAGGAGAGGTCCTGAGTTCACCTCGGAACGAGAAGACTCGTTCAAAACCAATTACCCGCTTTTGTTCATCTGACCGGTGACGTCATCTTAAGATTTGATGACAAAGCTAAAATAACGAGAATTTACTATAAAACCTCTGATTTAACCTATTTGACTTTGTCAACTATTGTACTCATCAATCCTGGAACCTATTTATTACCACTGTTGCATGACTAATTAAAGCTTTATTTTCAAATTTATCATACTATCATTTCATATTTATTTTTAATATATATGTACCCTTAGTCTTTTCTGACTACTCTGGCAATTGGCTAGCCACATGATAAACAAGGACTCACCACCTCAGTACACATCTAATAATTATAACAGTCTGAAAGCATGATCTCACATACTTAATTTCATTAAGTATCTAGACTTACTATTATATGTATATATATTTACATATCTCATACTATAAGAAACCATATGACTCTATAAAAAAAATATATGTTACCTCACCTTAACATTTTAATTTATTACAAACAAGTATAATATTTTTAATATTACATACATCACATACATTCATCAAGTTATCTAAAACCTTAACTAAAGTACCTACAAACTTCACAAGTGCTTACAGTATATTACCTATACCTATAGTAAGTCCCTAAATTTAAATAAGTCAAACTCATTTCTACCCTAACTATGTACACCAGCCAAAATATATACATATGCACATTTGATAAACCCTTAGATATTTTATGTTGCCACAGAATCGACTGTGCACCATACCACTCAACACCTAATACTATTTCAAGTAATCACTTGTCCCGTTTGATTTCCATACACATGGCAACATGAAGGAAAATATGGAGATTGTACATGTTTGTAATTAAGGTAACATGTGAGCAAATCTACACAAATATCTTCCATATCCTATGCAATCTAGGCAAGGATACCTTAGTACTATGTTTTGGATACTCAAAATCTATTATATCTTGCATACTAACCAAATGTCACACACACACATCTCACAAACACACTCAAATCCCTCTCACTCTCTCTCAACTCTCGGATCATAAGCAATTCGACACCAAGTGGAATTTACTTCACCATTCATACACCAAATCTATGTCCTAAACATCATAAATATCAATCATTGTCTACTCCTACACAAACTTGATCTCCAAGACAACTCCAAAGTAGCTACACGAATCATCGTAGGTCATGACATGGGTTTTGTCTAGGTTTTTTTCCATTGTTGATTCATATAAGCTTAAGGTTCCCTTTAGTTTACTTATCCTCACTCTATCATTTTAACAAGTAAGTCCATACAAACTATATCTATCTTATTTACATTCACTTTTCATTCACTTAATCCTTCCATGAACACATATCATGAACTTATTAAAACTCAAAAACTAGTATATATATATATCTATGTAGGTCACGACTTAATTATGTTTTCACAAGGATTTGTGTAAAGTTTACTTAGTTATAAAACACATGAACATATACTCATACAATAAACCTAGATAAAATATTGAAACCCTCTAAATTTAATTGTAGCCATGGGATATAATGCTCCCTATGGAGTTTGTGGTTAATTTTGTTAAACTTATATTAAACTTAGTTAAAAACATTAGATCTATAAACTCCTTGAATAATTAATAGCAATGCCTTAATTTATCTAGAAGCCTATATGTAGTTAATGAATTTAGTTAAGCCCAATGAATAGTAGCCAAGCGTTTAGAAATCCCATTAGGCCCATACTTGCTAAATAAGCCTATTTAGATTGCCTTTAGCCCATTTAGATTTAATAAAATAGTTAACAGGCCTTGTAAAGCCCATTAAGAGTATAGTAAGCCCATATGCCCATTTGACTTAATTAATAAGCCCATTTGATATTTTTAAAATTATATAAACTTTTGACACAAAAAATATAACTTACAAAAGTTTTCGGACCAAAAATGTAATTATATAAAGTTTATGGGATAAAAACGTGACAAATATAACTTATTATAACAAGGACATTAAATAGAAGGACTAAAAGGGTAATTATCCGAAAGTTTAAGGACCATTTAATTCAATTCGAGACCTAAAGAAACCCTAAGGACCATCCTTGCAATTTACCAAAAGTTAATACATGTTTAACAACCCTAAGGACTATTTATGTAATTAGCCGAAACTTAATCAAGCCCTAAGGGCTCTTTTCGTAACTTAACCTAAGTTATAAACCCTAATTAAACCCTAGGGACCATTATTGTACATAGCCGAAACATATACGAGCCCTAGGGACTGTTGGTTTCATTCTATAAAAGTCCTAAACCCTAATTATAACTTGAGGGACTATTTTTGCCATTTCCCGAAAGTTATATAAGCCCTAGGGACTGAATATGCCAAGAACTGAAAGTTATATTTTATTAAAATGTGGAGGGACTGGTTTTGCCAAATGCCAAAAGTTAAGTAAGCCATAAATCCTTTATATTAATTATTATATTAAAATTATAATTAAACCCTAACCTATAAGGACTAAAACTATCATTACCTCAAACATATAAGCTAGGGACTATTTAGTAAATTATAGAAACTCCAGGGACTTTAATTTAAATTAAATAAAATGTTATACATTTTATAAAAATCATTTATATAAGTTATATAAATTGACGCGAATAAATTATAAAAGTAAAAATACAATAATTGTAGGTAGAATACTATTTACTTAAATGGTATTATTAACCCCATAATTAAAACAGATATTTTTACTACTTGTACAACAAATAATTAATATACAGTCATCATAATAAAATGCTTAAAACCAGTATAAGCATGCACATATATTATTCAAAAACTTCCATGCATTATTTTATGCATTTACTGAGACTATGCAATTATTTAGACAGTTGACTGTAGCGTGAGCATTTCGTTGGATTACTTGTGATTTGTTGTTGTTACTATTACCGAAGTGAGTTCATGGCCCCACACTATATATTGACAAACTTTTAAATCTTTTATGAGGAAGAAAACATTCAACATATTTTGTGGACGTAAACTGAACTGTGTTAAACCTTGATTACATTTGCCTATTGTAGAATGCCTCACTTACCCATGAACTAAAACTATTAAAATTATTGAATTGCCTGAATGTTATAAATAGATCTATTTGGGACTGACCATCCCCTTCTGGGTGAGTAGCGCTCACTGTTCATGGGCTAGGACAACAGATGTGTATCATGTAGGAACATTTTATTAGGTGCATTTTTATTAATGCGAAGGGTCCTCATTTGTTGAGGGCTTAACGAGTTTAAGCGTCAGTTTCGGGCAATAGGAAATGTAGATACCTTTAAGTATTGATGTTATGCGCATTACTAAATCAATGAATGTTTTACTATCCAAACTTATTTTATTAAACATGTAAATTCACCAACTTTATGTTGACTATCAAAGCATGTTTTTCTCAGGAAACTGAAGCAGGTATTTGATGTGCATGGAGTCAAGCATCATGATAGGCAGCATTTATAGAGCTCATCTGTGGTTTTATAAACTTGGGAATAAACAAACTGTTGAATAATGTTAAATATAATTTATATGACAATTTGTACTACGGTTCATGTAATATTTGATTTGATAATCTTTTATATGTTGCTCTACATACTATCTGCTGTTGATCCACCTACGTGACACCCAATTGTTATTTCTGCTGCATTTGACCTATTTGGGGGTGTCACAAGTAAATGAACAGTTGTTAAGTATGTTTACTTATGACTATCCTCTTGATCCTCTTCTTTACTTGTTCAAAGAGAAGATCACTCACATGTTTATGATGTGATTAAAAATGAAGCCTTAATGAAGATCATCCTTTCTTAGATCTAGTCATGTTCATCATTTTGTATGCTTGAGTCTTGTGTAGATCCAAGGTATATGTGAATACTTGGATTAGTCTTGTGTAGATCCAAGGTATTTGTGACATCTTGGATTAGTCTTGTGTAAATCCAATGTATATGTGTATAGTTGGATTTGCCTTGTGTAGATCCAAGTTATATGTGTATACTTGGATGTGTCTTGAGTTGTAATGAGTCTTGTGTGTTAGTTCTCAATAAACTACTAAGTGATGTATGTTTGTGTCTTGTAAGTTCTCACTCAACTTGAAAGTGAGGAGTTGTGAAGATTAGTTCTAGCTTTGGATTAGGTCTCGACATCTAGCCATGTGTCAGAAAAGAAGATGGGCGACGAAGATTTGTTCTAGCTTTGGATTAGAAATCGACATCTAGCCTAGTGTCAGAAAATTGTGAAGTAGGCTACGTGTATAGATTGTTCCTAGATAAGATTAGGTCTCGACATTTAGCTTAGTGTCAGAAAAAAATGTAAGCGACGTTGTAAGGTTTTCTCTGCCAAGAAGGAAGCTTGTCGATATAGTGGAAATCTCAAGTAAGGTGTACTCTAGGAGTGGACTAGGAACGAGAACTAAGCTTCATTTCGAAACCACTTTAAATCTTGGTGTCTTGTCTTAGGTTGCTTCTTTTCTTACTCTTTACCTATCCATAGTTTCTTTCATTGCATTTCATTATCACTAGATGTAGTTAATGTATTAGAAATGAACCTAGCAACTATGAAATTAGTTTTCAAGTAAAAGGTAATTTTGGGACAAACCTAATTGAAAGGAGTTTTAATTAGGACCTTAACAAGAGATATTATTCAACCCCTCCTTCTAGTTTCGACAATTGGTATTAGAGTGATGGTCACACAATATCTTTGAAATATATTTTACTTTGAAGCTTGATTGATCCATTGTGTCCTCAAATTAGAAGGGTTAGTTGTACTAAAGTTTCTCTTTGGTCAAAAATATTTTTTCAATAAAAATAGACCTTTTAAATAGTAGCTTTTATGCATTTTAGATTTTCACTTGAAATGTATCTACTAGTTTGTATGTTGCTATATGGAGGTACTCATGAAGATTAATCATTTATTTGATTGTGGATTGAGTTACTTACACTTGTTGAAGACTCATTTCCTATTGATCTCCAACATCATGGGATGATGATATCAAGATTGGTGATAGTGATACTAGTTCTTGAAGACTTAGTATGCACTTTTGTCTAGTTCGGATGTGGCATTGTTGTTTGTGATTCTTTTCTTTCACCCTCTCAAACCTTCATGGTCTTGGATACTTGACTCACTTATGGGTTGTAGAGTGATTTAGTAGTAGCGTAAATTATAAAGCATGATTTTCATAGTTTATAACTTATATGGTTACTAGGCCCTATATCATGTGTAGTATGTGAAATTGAGCTAATCTCTTAGTTTATTGATTAATACTTTGAGATACCAAACTACATCATATGTTGTAGTTAGGATACTACACATTTGGAATTGAAATAATCCAAGGATATTGTCATTGTGACCCTCAACGATGATATTTTTTGTGACAATACTCAAATTTCACTTATGTGTTATGTGTTATTATTGTATGAATATTAAAATTCACAAGAAATGTTTTCTTTTAAGTCTTACTTATTAAGATGAATGTGTTCTCACAACCTGAACTCCCTCTTCAACATATTCCTATATGTTGTAAACACTATGTATATATCAAGTCTAAGTTTTAAAAGTAATTATATAAGTACCATATTAATAAGAACTTCTCAAATATAACTATGGTGCCCTAAATTACCTTAAAAACCCTAGAAACTCTATAAATAAGTTGGAAACTCAAGTTTGTAAAGAATGAATGTACAATACCTAAGTATGAATCTCAAAGACAAATTTACAAGATGTAATCTATCAGTTTTAAGTATAATTTCATCCAAGAATACTAAGTACAAACCATTTAAAGCTAAGTACAAGTGTTAAGGCCCTTAGTAACCAATATTAGCACCTAGAATCCATTTCACAATGAACTAGAACGTAATCTGTTGCAACCAATTATAGAATTCAACTAAGTATCATATTAAGGTTATACATTCATTTCAATTTAGGTTACAAATTATTAATGCACAAAGTAGAAGTTTTCATAACATAGGAGTCTAATTAAGCCTATTACCTCCTAGAATATGATTACCCTATATAACTCATTAAAATAAGTGTGTAGACTCTTTAGAAACCTTAAGCACAATATAAATCCTAGAATAAGCCAAGACAATGATCTAAAGACAAATAACCTAAGGTACAAGTCACTTAGACACAGTAACCTAAAAATCACTATATTACTCATTTCACTTAGAATCAATGCATAGTCTTTTAGGACGAGCGTACAAACTTCAATAGCATTACCTTTAGGCTATAATATCATCATACGATAAGGTACAAGTACCCTAATCCAAAATGTACAACATTTCAATACATGACTTATAAATTAGGTATGTTCACACTTTAGACATTTTTACTTGGTATAACTTAGTAAAATAAGTGAAGAGACTTCATAAAAAACATAGAGACAATGTAGGATATATAAATTGAGTTTACATCAGTAGCTAACGTGAAAATAATGGCTTTAACAAGGATTGAACCCTAGATCACTAGAAACACTAACCCGACTAGGTTTCTTCCCAATTCACATCAAACTTACGGAAAACATCAAGCCAAGGATCCAATCTTTCTAATTATAATTTGTAACCCCTAATTACACCCTAATAAATCCTTAATCACTTTTATAAACCCTTAATTAAAATAATTACAAAGTTACAAGCCCTATAAATGGCTCCGACTAGGTTTTCCCTCCAAAAACTTAATCAAACGCCTTCCCTCTTAAATTTAAACTTAGGATCATATATTTCGGGATATTTAGACCATGTTACAAGTAGGTGCATCACCTCCTTGACAAGAACACATGGTATTGTACTTATAAAATCTAGTGTGTCATTATAAGGAATTTTTCACCATTTTTTTAGGTTCTAGCTACCAAGAGTCATCCCTAGACCTTATGAATCATCCCAAGCATACCTTTGTAACTTCTCTACTGTTCTTACACATTTTTACCCTTTTCTTGGAGGTTAAGTGTTGAAAAGGGATAAATAGGAGCCTTTAGGTTCATTTCAAAATCATCCATTCATTTCTTACCTAAAAACACATACATTTTGTTCTAGAGCCACCATTGAAGTCCTATTTGTTCCTAAGATCATTAGAAAGATTTAGAAGAAGTTCCAAGAGTTCTTAAAGAGTTGTGAACAAGATATAGTCCATATGCCCTTTAGAAGCCTTAGATTCCTGGTTTTCATGTTTGTAAGTATCCACCTTTTTTAATAAGTTCTTTTTAAGTTATAAATCTTTAATAAGCTTAGATATAATCTAAATAACCTATTCCAAAAAGTCTTGGTTCTTATAACTATTTAAAATTGATGTTTATAAGCTAAGTATGTAATAAAACCCTGGTTTTGTAAGTTACATTAAATAACAAGTTAAAATCCATTTCAAAATATATATATGTTGAAAACTAATGTTATTATGATTAGAAATATGTTTATAAGCTTTGTTTTATGTTTCTAGATCATTTGGTACATATTTGAAGTTGTTATGTAATTTTAAACAAGTATAGAGACTAAAACTTTCATTTTGAAACTTATTACTATAAGGGGTGAAAATGAAATTACATAAACTATAGATACTATATGTATCATTTGAAGAAAGTAATAAGCATTTTATGTTAGTAGGGAGCTTTGTACTAAAGATGTTACATCTCGATAGGTTCTGACTAAGTGGTTGGGTTTAGGATTTAAAGTGCCCTCGCTCCTCAAACGTTTATAGAATGGATCTTGAAGTATGATGGCCCGAACAATGATGTTACATTTTAATAAACTATGAACCTTAGTAAAATATCACAAAAGAATACTTAAAACTCTGAAATGAAGATAAATAATTGATATACATATATATATATGTGTTGACCCAGGTTTGTGAGACCACGTTGTTTGTTTGTGAATGAAATATATCTGATGTAGCTCAAACATTAGGATGCCAGGTTAGTTCATAATCCCACTTTTAATGCTTTCTAAATGATTTGAAAACCTGTGAGGGGGATATATGCTAAAACTAGAATACATGTGTTTTTGAACTGTATGATTTTACTAAAATACGTTATTGCACGAGTGCCTGAACTGTTACTTATTTCTAAATTTCATGAGTCATTAAACACTTACGTGTGCACTAATATGGTGAATAGATCTTATGGGATTAACGAATCATGTTTTTGTTACCTGTTCGAGTGGGTAATCGAGCAAACTTTATTAGAATTAATAGGTAACTTGGACTTGTAGGTTACTTGTCATGATATCCCATTATGACGGTCACTTAGGTGAATTCTCGTTAGTTCTGATGTCATGAGCTTAGTGCAATAAAATATTATTTTATGTGACTGTATAGTAATGTAGCTCGAAGTGGTATTCATGTATTCAAAATTGGTTGAATTTTAAGCATATATTTCAGGAATTTGAGACTGATAGCATGGAGCAGTACAAGGATGGCATGAAGAGGCGATAACTTGAAATTATTGTTATAGATTTTGAGAGCCTCATGTTGTAAAACTCTGATTTTTGAATGATATATAAATAAAGTTGATTTATACACTCTTTTGGTTTTTTCTATTATTAAGTCTTGTGTTTAGTTTAACACCACCAAATATATTGCGCATCAGAATTACACATTTGGGAGCTAAACACAAGCATCATCACACAAGATACAACGAATGACCTCAAAATGAGACGTTTGAAATATAAAAGGTAATAAATTCGACAGTTGTCTAAAACCTTCAATCCCAAATAAAACATAAGTTTAGAAAATTCAGAGTAGCGTCTAGGTCCCCCCCAAAGATCTCAACCAACCAACCTAACATCTTTGTCACAACAATACCAAACATAAATAGTTTATAACAAAAGGGAAAGAAAATAAGTTTTAGACCAATCCACCACGAAAGCAGCCCCACAACCTTCCCAAGAAAGCTCCGCCATCATCATCATCAATTACCTAAAACACATGCTTAAAAAGGTCAACAAATAATGTTGAGAGAGTCCATAGGTTTGTCAAAACATTATTTGAACAGAAGAGTAAAATCATTCGTAATCATTTAATAGAATTTTTGATCATACAATCTATTATTCAGGCATTCCATCTTATAGCAAAAGCTATACAATTGTGTTTAATCTCATGACACCGACCCCTTTTAACTTAATCTCATGACACCGACCCCATCTTATAGCAAAAGCTATACAATTGTGCCTGTATCGATCATCTCTATTAAGATCCTCGCTTCGCATTGAATTTCTAGAGATTTGCTCAGAAGTCATTAAGAACGAATCTTTATGAGAGTATTGTGTACCACTCAAATCGAAGGGACGAGGTAAAGTAACGATACAAAATACTATAAGTGTTGTTGACCTTTGGTAATAAACCGTATAATCGCTTTCCTTTGGAGAGATTATCGTTGATAACTATTGTATTAGGATCGAGATCGAATCTTGTTAGGATCTAAATATTAGAGCATCTGTAAGCAGGAGTTGAGATGAAGACACCCGACATACACCCATTGTGAGTTGGACATGTCTTTTAGGTTTAAGGTTTCCTATGATGGCGAACCTAACCTTACAAAATACTCGACCCGCGAGACCTGAAATGATTGTTGAAATTAGGATCTGAATATTGACTGCCGGTAGTGGGCAGGAAGTTATGTGAATATGAAATGTAGATCTTGAAGTGCCAGATGGGTAGCGAAGTAATGCCAAAAATTTTAACCATAGAAATTGAATAGATGATCTGAAAGATCATGGGATATAAGTCCCCGTTGTATGGGACCATTGAGATGATGTAAAATTTGGTTTGAAAGGCATATAAGCTGGATCTACCCTAGGACTTCAAGAGTTGCGTGAATTATGTTTCGTAAATCGAACTTGATAAATATCTATCAAGTGAAAATCTGAATTCTTCTTGATAAAGTTTAGATCGGCGAAAAGTTGCATTCATCAGAAACCCATGAACATCATGGATAGAGAAAGTAAGTCAACATTAAGCCTGATCTTATTCCCGTAGTTATGTTTGATGAAACTCGCGTATTGTAATGAATTACACTTGTGAGAAAAGACCGAATGTGGAGGAAATACCCACATGGCTTTAACTCTATAAGAAGCGAGTAGTAAGATGATCTTTGAGGACAAAGATCCTGTTTAGGGGTAAATGCTGTGACAATCCGTCAATTTATGATTGATATTTTATTCTCAATACTTATTTGAAAATATTATTTTATGAACTCACTTATTTTTGGGAAGAAATTTGGATTTAAGTCTTGAAGTAGCATCGACTACGTCTAAACCGGAGGATTCTACGTTACGTGCTTACGTTTACATACACCGTCTTTGGTGACAGTCCGACATTTCAGGAAATAAATTTATCCGTGAATATTATTTTCGAATTTTAAATTTGTGTTGGTTCATAATCTTACAAATTTACGAGAAGAGATTAGGACTTACGATTTTAATTTAACGTCCTTTACGACTAAACCGGAAACCTTAGGATTACAAATTTACGTTTTCGAACTCCGTTTTTGATGAGACAATTTTTATTAGATTCGTTTTGTGCCGTTGATTCATAATTTATAATAACGTTTTTCGTAAAACGACCCGAGAGCACGCAAATCGATGAAACTAGAATCGAGGAATACCCGTAAATTAGCGGGATGGGACAAAACTAGTTTATCCCACCCCACTAACTAGGGACACCACATCAAAAGATGTGGCATCCTTACACTAAACTAAGTTACACTTGTAACTTAGCTTCATTTTGAAGCTTCTCTTCCCACTAAACTAACAAAACCACTGGACATTACCATTTCCTTCCATTTTCACATGCAAACCACCATAAACACTCTCCTCTCTCTCTAAATTCGTCCCATATTCATCAAGAACAACCCTCATTTGATCAAATTTAACCATGAAATCATATGTTATTTACATATATGATGATGCCCTTTTGAAAGCCCTATAGATTGGTGCAAGTTTTAACAACCAAGGAGGAGTTTCCATGGAGTAGTAGGGCTGATTTTCCACAAGGAGTTCATGAAGAATGGTGGTCTTGAAGATGGTATTGGTTATCTACAAGTATCTCCATCAAAAACCATGTCCAAATCATAACCTACATCAACTTGGTGGTATAAAGATTGTCCTCCTCATCCTCTTGTTATTTTCGATTATGTAATCTTGTATTTCTTTTACTTATGTATATGTATATGATGATGAATGATGATTAAAAGTATTGTGTGGGGATTTGGTGTTGATAAACATGATAAAAAAAGGTGAAAAACTATAAGAAACAAGGCTAAAATCTTGCTTAAAAATGATGGCTGTATAAAAAAGTAAAGAATCAAATGGTGAACTGATAAAAATGGCATAGATTAATGAATAAACAATAAGCCATGGGTCTTGTACACATGTGAGAGTTGGCCATGCAATGGAATCATTGTAATGAGTGAGATATGATCAAAACAAGTTTAAAGTACAAATCTGAGTTCACTGTTTTGGAAGATTTTTAGAAAATACTTAGAGGATGATTCAACAGTAGCTATAGTAGAGTTAAATGGAGAACATATCATTTAGTTTATGTGATAAAAATATGAGCTTCTATCTCCATATAGAACTCTAGATATGGCAGGTTT
Source organism: Glebionis coronaria (assembly GCA_025667525.1). Classification (NCBI taxonomy): domain Eukaryota; kingdom Viridiplantae; phylum Streptophyta; class Magnoliopsida; order Asterales; family Asteraceae; genus Glebionis; species Glebionis coronaria. The sequence continues at coordinate 137,815 of JANFOE010002148.1, forward strand.
GGTGAAGATGAAAATAAAAATCAGATTTTGAGAATTAATGTTTATTATTATTATATAAGCACTCAAAAATATATTGTATAAAATGTAAAATAAAAACCCACTAACTTATGAATTTTATTTATATAAATATGTAAAAGGTTAAATAAGTGTATAAATTATAAAAATGGTAGTGGAATAATACTTATAAGTAATAAAAACTATAAACTTGATTTTTACGACTTTTTCGGCTATTACCGTAAAATTAACGTTTTTCGCCAATTAAAACTTAGACGATCAAACCCGTCTAATGTAAAGTTTTTAAAAGTCATATACTGATATATATAAGTATCTAAAACAAGTAATAACCGATAAAACCCGAACTATAGGACATACGGACATTAACGAGCCAAGTAAACATATTGGACAAATAATTGGACTAAACAAGTTAAACACTTATAAAAAGAATTTATTGATTTAACCCATTTAGGCCCAACTTGTAAAGTGTAGATACTTATAAAAAGAACTTATTGGACTTAACCCATTTAGGCCCAACTATTGATATTATGTTCGTGTTTTGGTTTTCATAACCATATTCATATAACGGTTTTTACTTTCATACAACGTCCTAAGACGTATTGTATGATGTTTTTACGACATTGGCTCGTATAATGACTTTTATGGCAAATGCCTATATTATGATTTTCGATAAGGATTTGTATAAAAATGACTTTGGCTATTTTATGGCCTATTACAAAGATTTGTACAAAATGATTTTCAGTAATATTTTATACTGATATTATTTTGATGGATTTTACTAAACTCTATGAATTCACTCGGCGTTATCGCTGACCTTTTCTTTCAACATGTTTTATCTCAGGTACTTGAAGGTAATTCTCGGGAAGACGACAAGAATTCATGGCCCGCACTTAAACAATATTTTCCATTCAAATACTTTGTAAAACTTTGTATGAAATATAATGACTTGGGACCGATGTAACTTTGATATTTATGAATGGAAATGATTTATTATTAAACGACGTGATTTTTATGCGTTGTCTATGATGTGAGTAATGTGCTATCCCGTAACACCAACGAGTCTTCCGCTGTATTGAGTTGTATAAATTTGGGGGTGTTACAGTTTGGTACCAGAGCTCTCGTTATAGAGAACGAAAGATTTTTAAAACCAAGGTTTTGAATAAACATTTCAAAATCTTTAAACTATAAACATTTTTCTAAAAATGTCTAAAAATCTTTTGACTATAACGGTGCCGAAGAATTCCCGAGTTACCGACAAGGCCAGACTGAGAAGTGTTATTTTAATATATATATAACTTGGATTATATATATATATATATATATATAATTTAATTTTATTACATGATTGTTTGATGATTATTTTGATTTTTATACGAGGTATTTATACGACGTCGATTGTCACAAGTAACCCTAAATCCCCTAGTAAATTAATCGAAGCTATTCTCGTAGGAATTCTAGCTATCCTAGATCTAAACCAAGTTGTGGATATTTATGATCCCAACAAATGGTTGATATTCGTAGAAATGTAGATATTAGTTGATTGTGATATTGAAAAAGAATTGGCGAGATTAAATTTTATATCGATGTCATGACGATCTTTCCTTATAGAGTGGAGTTTTACAAAACGTTACCACCTAGAAAGATGTCATCTGATTCGTTGTCACCCAATTCTTAAACTTGAAATCGAAAGGGTGAATGTTGCACTTGAGGCTGTTATTGGAACCATTACCCAATAGCCTCATGCACTAGTACCTTTCCGAGAAGTCTAGTTGAATGATCAAGTCATTTCATACTAGTGACTCATTTGATAATTATTGATAAAGGAGTTATAGGATTGGAAATTAAGTGTTGATCCATATCGAGCATTTATTGCCCTATTAAGGTTTATAAATAAGATTGAAAGTATTGGAATATGAGGTAGGATATTGAATTGAGTATAAAATTGGTTGAAACTTGAATAAAGTAAATTTTAACCCGTATGAAATATGAGATTGATAAGAGGAAGTCGTTAAGTCCTGTGATTGAATTATAAGGTTTTAATTGATTTTTAGTTTGTGTTAAGGGCTGTTCCTAGGCCATTGTCCACTGACGAGGATGCCCAGTGTCCAAGAAATAAATTGAAGAAATCTTCTTCTGAATTGAGACCGATGGATCTTTCGGGACATGTGGAACACCTAATGACTCTTGTAGATTAGTATTCATTGTGGTATATTTTAAAAACAATCCCTAACTTAACTGACATATCAGTTGGTAGGATGAGTTCTGAGAATTGTATGACATAGTGACACGTAATGTGTTACGGTACAATTTTGACTTGTTTGTGATTAATGAAAAGACTACCTTTTATTGCTAAACTCTACATGTATCGATGTTATCTATCTCTTATTGCTTCATCCTAATGTTCGCATTAGTGATGCAACCATTGAACAAGTACTCATCTTGATTTGAGTTACGTTGTGGATTATTCTTCTTGTGTGCCATCGAGGTCATGAACCTCATGATTATTTGGCTAAAGCTCATTTCCTATCATATCGTAGTTAGTTCTTGGTGAACAACTTTTCATCACTCCTTTGCAGATCACTCATTGTCTTTATAAGATAAAACAGTATCCCTTGAGAAAAAATAAATTTTCATCACTATAAGGATTATTCAAAGTGAGATTTATGAGTAATCGTTATCGAAATGAAGTTGGTTATAAAACACCTGGGAAAACTTAATTGTTTTCATAATAAAGAAAATCTTTGTAAATTTATTTTTGATTCTTATCTAAGAATTAAGCATGAAAATGTTTTTATTATAAACATGATGATAAAATTTTGACGAACTGAGTATTGCATCGTTAATCTTAAAATTGTATATAGTTGCGTGCCTACATACAATTTGGAATGGACCATGCAAGGCTGACTAGTAGTCACCATAAAACTGATTAATAAACACTACATTCTCTTTAAAGGTTGTGGAAGATTAAATTTTAATGAGATCTACAAGAAGTAAAAAATAAGGACATAATGTTAGGGACACCTACATATGTGCCTGTAGCATCTATTCTTCTGAGTCAAATTTACTCATCTGTGGAAATTGTCTTATTTGACAATTGACAATTCTTTCTTGTCCAATTCTCCTGTAGTGAGATTCTTAGGAAAAGTATCTGATTACCGAGTGTTGATATCCGACTGGATGTATCGACGTTCCTATCATTTCTTTTGATTTGATTTCATTTGAATGACCTGGGTAACGATCCGAGGAGCTTTCGAATGCGTACTCAAATTAATGAAAACATGGGATATATTCATATTCGTTAATGTTTTCGTCTGTATCTGATTTGAAATTCTCTCGCATCGATTATGCGTTGACCTTAATGTTTTAATAGTAGTTGTGTCTCCATATATCCCTGACTTTGTGAAGGATTATGAGTTATTATTAGTCTTTTTAGAAGTTCACATCTTATCAACGGCAATAAAACTGAAAAGTTGATAGTGCCAGTAGAATAGATTGATTGATTATGACATGTCGACATTGTCTTAATTGATGGGAACCCGAATAGAATTCCCCTAAAAGATAAGATGTTGATCATCAAAAGTGATCTAAATAATTCTTGATGGATGATTATATCCTGCATTTAGAGTTGAAATTATACCATGAATGGCTGTGAATTAGTCATAGATATTATAATATAGAAAGAACCTAATATGAATTTATTAAAAGATGTTTCTGTTATCTGAAATTTTAGAAGGTATTTGTTGGTAAATTACCTAGACTTTTGCCATTAAGGCAAGTTGAAATTGATATTGATTATATTTCCGGTGCTGCACCTGTGGCGTGTGCACTGTAGGTTAGCACCATCTAAATTAAAGGAATTACCGTACAACTGAGAGAGTTGTCGGAGAAAGATTTTATTCTACCGAGCTCGTCATCATGAAGTGCTATGGTGTTATCATTCCTTATATTCATAGATTACTGTGAACTGAGTAAATTGACGATCGAAAACGATATCCATAACTCGAAATGGAAGATTTGTTCGATCATTTACAAGGTTCTAGCGTATGTTTTAAAGATTTGATCCACGGCATGGTTATTATCAACTTCGCGTCCGCGAAGAAGATTATGTATTCCAATCACTACATCCGGTACTTGTAATGAACATTATGAGTTTCACGTGATGTCGTTTGGATTAACTAATACACATGTAGCATCCATAAATTTGATGAATCACGTGTGTAGGCTGTAATTTGGTAAATTCATGCTTGTGATCATTAAGAACCATTTGTTTGTTTATAAGAATAAGAATGAGTTAATAATTAATTATAGATTGCCCTGAATTGGCCGAACAATAAAAACCTGTACCTTAAATATTTAACATATGATTAAAGACTAAATCCTTCACATGATTTAACCGTGTGATTAATAAGATAATGGAATATATATTGACTCTTCAAAAATTAGAGCCATTTAAGACTTTGGGTTTTACCAAAAGGAAAGTGCAAATGTGTTTTGACAAATGTTTTCACAAAGAACTTTTGAGGGATTATTCCCTTATACACAAATAATTTAACTAAACTCCTGTTTAGGGGTAAATATTTGTGTATACCTCAAGACAACCTAAGAGGGATTGAGGAAACCATTTAAACCATGACTCGAAATTTGAAATGACAATTTTTGCTTTTCAATCTAAGAAAATTTTGACCAAAATATAAACAAAGATTTTTCGAACATTTACGAATCTTATTAGTTATTTTCGATAAATCAACAAAAATCATGTTAATTAAATTAAAAACTAATTTGAATATTTTCATGTAATTGGAAAGACTAAGAAATTAAAATCTTTATGTTTACGTTTCATAAAAACTAAATATTTATTGTTAATTTACGTGTAATAATTATCGACGCTTTAAACGACGAATTGAGCAAAACTGATAAAAACAATAGCTGAAACGAAACTGAAACTTAGAGAATATGAAGAAAGGTGAACGTAATTACTGACACATAATATAGGGAGGATAAAGAACTAATTAGGACATGTTCCTTAATAATGAATATGCAAAATAAATTGACGAACAATATAATAATAAATAATGCTGTAAGAAGGATAATATAGATAATAAAAAGGGGTTCGCGGCTAATGTGAACCATTAAAATTGAGAAGCCGATAGCGTTAAATGTTTTAAAGGCCACCTTGTGGTTGCCTAAATATGGAGATTTAGAAATATAGTCATATTGAAAGCTTGTAAGTATAAGTATTCTATTCTTGTCATTTCGGATTTAATATATCATTATCAGAAGAAGTTGTACTTATGCTAAATTATGAAGGCAGACACCGCCTCATACATTAGTAAACGTCTAGCTATTGCAAATGTCATCATCTGAATTTGATTCGATTTGGGTCATCGTCGACAGACTGACCAAATCTGCTAATATCATTCATGTTAATGATAGATTCTTGATGGAGAAATTGACTCTTTTATATTTAAAGGAGTTGTGTAAACATAGTGTTCTTGTATCGATCATCTCTATTAAGATCCTCGCTTCGCATTGAATTTCAAGAGATTTGCTCAGAAGTCATTAAGAACGAATCTTGATGAGAGTATTGTGTACCACCCAAATCGAAGGGACGAGGTAAAGTAACGATAAAAAAATACTATAAGTGTTGTTGACCTTTGGTAATAAACCGTATAATCGCTTTCCTTTGGAGAGATTATCGTTGATAACTATTGTATTAGGATCAAGATCGAATCTTGTTAGGATCTAAATATTAGAGCATCTGTAAGCAAGAGTTGAGATGAAGACACCCGACATACACCCATTGGGAGTTGGACATGTCTTTTAGGTTTAAGGTTTCCTATGATGGCGAACCTAACCTTACAAAATACTCGACCCGCGAGACCTGAAATGATTGTTGAAATTAGGATCTGAATATTGACTGTCGGTAGTGGGCAGGAAGTTATGTGAATATGAAATGTAGATCTTGAAGTGCCAGATGGGTAGCGAAGTTATGCCAAAAATTTTAACCATAGAAATTGAATAGATGATCTGAAAGATCATGGGATATAAGTCCCCGTTGTATGGGACCATTGAGATGATGTAAAATTTGGTTTGAAAGGCATATAAGCTGGATCTACCCTAGGACTTCAAGAGCTGCGTGAATTATGTTTCGTAAATCGAACTTGATAAATATCTATCAAGTGAAAATCTGAATTCTTCTTGATAAAGTTTAGATCGGCGAAAAGTTGCATTCATCAGAAACCCATGAACATCATGGATAGAGAAAGTAAGTCAACATTAAGCCTGATCTTATTCCCGTAGTTATGTTTGATGAAACTCGCGTATTGTAATGAATTACACTTGTGAGAAAAGACCGAATGTGGAGGAAATACCCACATGGCTTTAACTCTATAAGAAGCGAGTAGTAAGATGATCTTTGAGGACAAAGATCCTGTTTAGGGGTAAATGCTGTGACAATCCGTCAATTTATGATTGATATTTTATTCTCAATACTTATTTGAAAATATTATTTTATGAACTCACTTATTTTTGGGAAGAAATTTGGATTTACGTCTTGAAGTAGCATCGACTACGTCTAAACCGGAGGATTCTACGTTACGTGCTTACGTTTACATACACCGTCTTTGGTGACAGTCCGACATTTCAGGAAATAAATTTATACGTGAATATTATTTTCGAATTTTAAATTTGTGTTGGTTCATAATCTCACAAATTTACGAGAAGAGATTAGGACTTACGCTTTTAATTTAACGTCCTTTACGACTAAACCGGAAACCTTAGGATTACGAATTTACGTTTTCGAACTCCGTTTTTGATGAGACAATTTTTATTAGATTCGTTTTGTGCCGTTGATTCATAATTTATAATAACGTTTTTTCGTAAAACGACCCGAGAGCACGCAAATCGAGGAAACTAGAATCGAGGAATACCCGTAAATTAGCGGGATGGGACAAAACTAGTTTATCCCACCCCACTAACTAGGGACACCACATCAAAAGATGTGGCATCCTTACACTAAACTAAGTTACACTTGTAACTTAGCTTCATTTTGAAGCTTCTCTTCCCACTAAACTAACAAAACCACTAGACATTACCATTTCCTTCCATTTTCACATGCAAACCACCATAAACACTCTCCTCTCTCTCTAAATTCGTCCCATATTCATCAAGAACAACCCTCATTTGATCAAATTTAACCATGAAATCATATGTTATTTACATATATGATGATGCCCTTTTGAAAGCCCTATAGATTGGTGCAAGTTTTAACAACCAAGGAGGAGTTTCCATGGAGTAGTAGGGCTGATTTTCCACAAGGAGTTCACGAAGAATGGTGGTCTTGAAGATGGTCTTGGTTATCTACAAGTTTCTCCATCAAAAACCATGTCCAAATCATAACCTACATCAACTTGGTGGTATAAAGATTGTCCTCCTCATCCTCTTGTTATTTTTGATTATGTAATCTTGTATTTCTTTTACTTATGTATATGTATATGATGATGAATGATGATTAAAATTATTGTGTGGGGATTTGGTGTTGATAAACATGATTAAAAAGGTGAAAAACTATAAGAAACAAGGCTAAAATCTTGCTTAAAAATGATGGCTGATAAAACAGTAAAGAATCAAATGGTGAACTGATAAAAATTTCTTAGATTAATGAATAAACAGTAAGCTATGGGTCTTGTACACATGTGAGAGTTGGCCATGCAATGGAATCATTGTAATGAGTGAGATATGATCAAAACAAGTTTAAAGTACAAATCTGAGTTCACTGTTTTGGAAGATTTTTAGAAAATACTTAGAAGATGATTCAACAGTAGCTATAGAAGAGTTAAATGGAGCACATATCATTTAGTTTATGTTATAAAAATTTGAGCTTCTATCTCCATATAGAACTCTAGATATGGCAGGTTTGGTGAAGATGAAAATAAAAATCAGATTTTGAGAATTAATGTTTATTATTATTATATAAGCACTCAAAAATATATTGTATAAAATGTAAAATAAAAACCCAGTAACTTATGAATTTTATTTATGTAAATATGTAAAAGGTTAAATAAGTGTATAAATTATAAAAATGGTAGTGGAATAATACTTATAAGTAATAAAAACTATAAACTTGATTTTTACGACTTTTTCGGTTATTACCGTAAAATTAACGTTTTTCGCCAATTAAAACTTAGACGATCAAAACCGTCTAATGTAAAGTTTTTAAAAGTCATATACTGATATATAAGTACCTAAAACAAGTAATAACCGATAAAACCCGAACTATAGGACATACGGACATTAACGAGCCAAGTAAACATATTGGACTAATAATTGGACTAAACAAGTTAAACACTTATAAAAAGAACTTATTGGACTTAACCCATTTAGGCCCAACTTGTAAAGTGTAGATACTAATAATATAAGTATAACATGGATTAATACAAGTTAAAGAACTTATAATAAGTTTATTGGACTTAAAACACGTAAATAGGTAAAACTAGTAAACTAGTATAAACGTTACCGACACATAACACTAAAATGAGCAAACGAGAATATGTAAACCCACTTGATCATCATATATATAAAATCATCATATGTATAAATAATTGTTATTTTTATAAAGTAATTGGACATGAGTCTAAGACGAGTATTATTTGTCTAGGTTTCCGTGATTGAAGCACGTACCGTACATCCGAATCGCCGATAACCGCCTTCCCACATCAACGTGAGTTCATAGCCTTGCACTCTTTTAAAAGTTTTTATGAAATGATTTATAAACCCGCGAGGGAGATAACATGTTTGTTTTTATAAAATAGGACACCATTTGTCCCGATTTTTTGTTTATTGATTTGGACCCAAATGATTGTATGACCCGATTGTATGACCCGATAAATGATTAAAGGACCCGATAGATGAAATTACATGGATTATTAAAGTTAGGTTATGTCACTAAAAGTCCCATTAGCATGAATTGTGAACTACCAGGATTTGGTAGACGCTTATGCATATAATAGTACTATTTGGGGACGATCACCCCAGTTCGCGCCTTGACGGTTGATCCCCGTCGTGCCACATTGATTGGTAAGCGAATTTATGTATGAGAAGATTTCCATAGCATGACCTTTGTGACGACACGCTACTTTAGATGGGAAAATTGAGTATCGGGTTAGCTACCCGTTGTTGGTTTAGTAAGGTAACAATGTCATGCGGCTTATAATAATCCAAAATTAACGAAATACTAATAGACGCACCGAATTACGATGTATTGCCTGACTAGCAATAAAGGGTCATACTATTGATATTATGTTCGTGTTTTGGTTTTCATAACCATATTCATATAACGGTTTTTACTTTCATACAACGTCCTAAGACGTATTGTATGATCTTTTTACGACATTGGCTCGTATAATGACTTTTATGGCAAATGCCTATATTATTATTTTCGATAAGGATTTGTAAAAAAATGACTTTGGCTATTTTATGGCCTATTACAAAGATTTGTACAAAATGATTTTCAGTAATATTTTATACTGATATTATTTTGATGGAATTTACTAAACTCTATGAATTCACTCGGCGTTATCGCTGAACTTTTCTTTCAACATGTTTTATCTCAGGTACTTGAAGGTAATTCTCGGGAAGACGACAAGAATTCATGGCCCGCACTTAAACAATATTTTCCTTTCAAATACTTTGTAAAACTTTGTATGAAATATAATGACTTGGGACCGATGTAACTTTGATATTTATGAATGGAAATGATTTATTATTAAACGGCGCGATTTTTATGCGTTGTCTATGATGTGAGTAATGTGCTATCCCGTAACACCAACGAGTCTTCCGCTGTATTGAGTTGTATAAATTTGGGGGTGTTACAATTCGGGTGCAAACAATTATTCATGACTTGTGTTCCATTTATTTTAAATAGCATGTATCCCCCTCGCGGTTTTAAAATCATTTAAAAAAAAGTATAAAGAGAGGCTATAGACTCACCTTAGCAAAAGAGTAGTAGTAAGACGGTCGTCAACGATAGATGATGCCCGATGAACACGAAAACCGCAACCTATCAAATAAGGCTCACACTTTAATAACATGATTCCCTTAATTACCTTAGAAACCCTATAAATAAGTTGTAAACTCAAGTTTTGTAAAGAATGAATGTAGAATACCTACGTATGAATCACAAAGAAAAATGTACAATATGTAATCTATCAATTATAACTATAATTTCATCCAATCATACTAAATACAAACCATTTAAAGCTAGTTACAAGTGTTAAGGCCTAGTAACAAAGATTAGCACCTAGAATCCATGTCACAATGAACTAGTACCTAATCTTTTGAAACCAATTATAGAACTCAACTAATAATTATATTAAGGTTATACTTTCAATTCAATTTAGGTTACAAATTATTAATGCACATGTTAATGCCAAACTTAGATCGATTTAGCTTTGGGTTAACGAGATTGAATCAAGTATAACACGTAGAGAAACTTTGTGTATTCAACAATCTAAGTGTCATGCGAAATTAACACTTAGAACGAAGAACAAAGCAAAACAATGTAACCTAAACTTTCACCTTTATTAACGATGAAACTTGCGTATAATGAAAGTGTAATACTTGTTATAAAACTGATAATAAACTAAGAACCCTACGACCTCCTTTTATAACAAAAGGAGTCGTGTACAAAGGTCTACCTATCAACTATTCTAGGTAAAGATAAATATATAAAATTCAATATTGAACATATCTTTACTAGAAATACAAAACGTATAGACTAAGTATTCCATCAATGGTTAAACTTCTCTTTGTCATCGCACAAATATGCTTTGTTAGTGTTCACCTGTCAGTGCCTCTTTTACTCTTGTCAGCGTCCAAGTTCTTCTTGTCAGGGTCCCGGTGATTTAGTTAATTTTATTCCCAATAATCCTCCCCTAAACTTGATATCTACTCTAGTAATCAAGTTTATGAATAATAACTAAGTACAAGGAGGATTCTTACAAATACAAACTAATTCTGAATTTGAGAATAGATAAATAAAACAAAATCCTTACTAACATCACTGGTATAATCAACATCTACCTTTGTGGATACCATCATCTTCAAAACATCTTGAGACATAGGATATGGAACATCAACCACAAGATATTATGCAAATTTTGAAGTACTAAGATAGTATACACCAGTAGATGAAAACAAACGCCGTTTCAACCCACTAAGATCATCCAAATCCAACCATATTGGATAAGCTTCATCTGGAAAAATCATTCTCTTGAATGTGGTCCATATCTTTATTCCATTTACTGAAGAAGGCTCTTCAGCTTCATACTTAGCTTTTATCATATCCCATAAAGCTACGAAATCCTCTCTATCCATACTTGCAAACAAAGAAATCAAAGAAGTGAATGTTTGTACCTTGTCACCAGCTCTGGTGACCACCCAGAAACCACTTGCATCTTCCTCATATTTTGCAGAAACTAGAAGGGGGGGGGGGGGTTGAATAGTTTCTCTTCGATTAGTCACCTAATTAAAATTACTTTCAATTAGGTTTGTATCAAAACTATCTTTTATTTGAAGCTAAGTTGCATAATGATTAGGTTCAATTCAAATGTATTAGCAATGGTAATAGGTAAGTATAATGATAATGAAATAAGTAAAGAGTAAGGAAAGAGAAAACCTAATGACAAGACACCAAGATTTATAGTGGTTCGACAACGAGGCTCTATCCTCGTTTCTACTCCACTCCTCGAGTACACCTACTCGAGATTTGCACTATATCCACAAGCTCCCTTCTTGGCGGAGAAAGCCTTACATCGTCCCTTACATTATTTTCCGACACTAAGCTAAATGTCGAGACCTAATCTTTAGCCAGGACAAATCTACACAACGTTGCCTACTTCACAATTTGACGACACAAGGCTAGATGTCGAGTTCTAATCTCAAGGTAGAACCAATCTTCACGACGTTGCCTACTTCACCATTTTATGAAAAAAGGCTAGATGTCGAGTTCTAATCCAAAGCTAGAACCAATCTTCACGACTCTTTACTTTGAAGCTAAGTGAGAACTTTACACAACACAACTACGAATCACTTTCAAGTTTAGTGAGATCTCACAAGACACAACCACATCAGTTTATAGTTTAGTGAGAACTACTACACAATCTATTACAACTCAACTAGACATATCCAAGTACATACATGTAGCTTGGATCTACATAACATAAATCCAAGCAAACACATATGCAATGGATGTATACAACAAATCCAAGTATTCACAAATAGCTTGGATGAACACAACTAGTCCAAGTATTCATAAATACAAATGGATCAACATAAAACAAAAAGGCTAACATGATGAACATGACTAATTCATGGATTTATCTTTATCACAACACTAGTGAGTGAGTGATCTTCTCTTTGGACAAGGTAAAGAAGGGGATCAAGAGGATAATCATATGTAAACATACTTAACACATTAAGTGATCATTTACTAATGATTATGCTATAGAAAAGAGAAAGGGGGCTGAGAAAAACGTCCAAGAGGGTTATTGGAAAATGAGATTTGATCCACTATTCATAGAAGAGTAAGTGAAACGGCTATCTGGGCGCGGTTCTTTAACTAGCCCGGCGGTTCCATATCGCTAGAGAACCGCCTAGCTATTTAAGGTACCGCCGAGTAGACTACGCTCCTTTTTTGTCTTTTAGTGGGGTAGGAATATCTGAGGTTCTTTAAACCTTCAAAGGATATTCTTATGGCATATGGAATATGCTATTTTCAAATTTACATTTTCCATTTTAATAAAACATTTTCTTAAAAAGAAAGTTTATTAAAAAATCTTTTGTCATATTAACAAAAGTGAGTTTTAAGGATAATCACTTTGATGATCACTAAGTATGATTAAGAAAAGTTAGTGATATGATTATTATCTTGATGATAGTGTTAGTTAAAGAATTCGTTTTGTGTTTTACTAATAAGTGTGAAAATGATTATCCTTTTACCACTTAATTACATTAATAACCAAGCCAAAACATGTATTTTATGTCGTAAATGTCGAAATTATGTGTGGTTTGTGTTTTTGTTGTGATTTAGGATCAAAATGAGAAAAGGGAAGAAAACACGGGCTTTCACGAGCTTTTATCGAAGAAAAAGACAAAAGACGAAGTCAAGAGATCAAGAGTGCAAAAAGAACGGAAGTCCTAGACCTATTCTAAAGATTTATCGAAGAAAAAGTCTAATGACGGAAGTTTAATAAAAGCCGAAGAACTCAAGTCTAATTTATGAAGAAATTACAAGACGAGTTTAATTAATCCCGAGACAAAGTCAAGAAAGTCGAAGAACTTAAAAGACGAAAGACGTGAAAGAAAGAATGGAAGAAGCAACACATGCTTAACCTCCCTAATCACTATAAATACCCTTCATTTTCACCACATTTAGTTTTGTAGGCTATTTTGAAAAACTAGTCTTCCATTTTAATTACTTGCACTTTTCTTAATTGCACCTTTAATTTCTTGTCTTGCACCTTAAATTTGTAAGTTTAATCTTTACTTTTAATTGTTGAATCCTTAATCTTAACCAAGTTTTAATTAATCTCTCATTCTACCTTTCTTGTTTTGCTTAATATTTGTGCTTATTATCCTATTGTCATGCTTATTTGATTACTTATTATGTTTTTATGATTATGATTGTGTTAGCTTATTGATTTGATAGCTTATTGTGCTTTTTAGTTAATTTTTATAAAAAGTCGATTTTAAACATTTTTATTATTTAGTGTTTTTAAAAGTTTTTAAATTTTGGTTGATTAGCTTTTTCTTAAATTTAATTTGGTTAATTTTTTGGTTAAGTGCTTATTAGATTTTAGCTTATTTCTAGTTTTTAGCTTATTCTCTTTTTATTGTTATCCGGGTTTCGGTAAAACCCTTTTATTCCGGATAAGTGTCCAAAGCCATATTCCGAATAGTGGGATTTCCAGTGATTCCGGATAAGGGGTAAAGTACTTATTCCGAATAAAGGTAAGTTCGATTTATTCCGGATAGTCACGAGTGAAATATTCCAGATAGCTAACTTGGAGGAATTCCGGATAAGCCTTTGATTGCATATTCCGGATAAGGTGACAGGAATTATTCTAGATAGTGATTACAGGTGATTCCGGATAAGGATCCGGAGTAGTAGTATTACGGATAATCTTCGAGTATAATTATTCCGGATAAGGAATTTGTGAGGATTCCGGTTACGACGCAGGACATCGAAGATTCCAGATAGTGGTCTTGACAGGATTCCGGATAAGCCATCGGAATATTATTCCGGACAAGGAGTTAATCTATTATTCCGGATAGCTAGCTTGGGCAGGATTCCAGTTAACAAGTCGAACGTTATTCCGGATAAGGGCTAAGTTTGGATATTCCGGATAACCAGGGTATTCCAGATAAAGATTGGGAGTAGATTCAGGATAAGGGTGACAGCCTTATTCCGGATAAGCTTTACTTTGTTGGGTATTTCGAATAGTGACAATATATTGGATCCCGGCTCAGGTTTTGTTTATCCTTTGTTTTATTCTCAAGCATTTTTTTCCGCAATATTTTTCTTTAATTGTTATTTTTAATTGCTTAGCTTTACTTTAAATTTCAAGTTTACATTTTTATTACATTGTCAATTTAATTTTTCGTCACACTTTAGTTTTCTGTCATTTAATTAATTTACTTTTAAAAGTTTTAATATTGCACCATTTAAGTTTTAATTAGTTCTAGATTTAATTTACCCGTCATTTACGTTAACGTTTTGCAAATTTATTTTACAACGACCAAAAATATTCTTTTTCACCAAAAGAGGACTGACTCGCACTTAAACCAGTAATCAATTCGAAGAGACTGGTTCAACGATATTTTTAACTGAGTAAAATCCAGTTATTAAATGGCGCCCCTGCCGGCTCTTTTGGTAAAGATTAACGGTTTTCTGTGAGAGACGCATTGAATTTTGGGACACGTTCACTCGTAAACGTTATTTTTCTTACTTAAAAATTTCCAAAACTCCATAAAAATTAAAAAATTATTAGAAATCCATAAAAATTAAAATTTTTCAAAAATCTAAAAAGATTTTATTTTTATAGTGTATATATATTGTCTATTTCTTTGGTATCTGTTTCTTTTGCTTTTGCAGGTGTATGCGTACTAGATCTTCAACTTATCTAGAGCCCGAGACTCGTGAAGATTTAGCTATGGCAGGTGTGAACAACAACAATAACCCACCGCACCTCAACAATAACAACAACAATGTTCCCCCACCCGATCTTCGGACTATGGAGGAGCTTTGTCTACCCACCATGAATGGACGTGGAGGACCGATTGCGCCGATGCAAATCACGGCTCCTGAATTTTCGTTGAAGCATCACATGATCCAACAAGTTCAAAACGCTTGCCCATTTAGCGGATTACCGGATGATGATGCTAACAAACACCTCGACAAATTCATTACCGTTACTCAAAGCATGAAGTTGCCCGGGGTTACTATGGATTTTCTTCGCCTTCCCCTATTTCCGCGCTACTTTCCACCATCCATGGTCACGAGCCTTCGGAATCAAATTAGTGGATTTATGCAAGAACCTGATGAATCACTTTTTGATGCTTGGGAACGATATTATGTTTTGATCGATCGATGCCCAAACCACAACATGCTTCCCGTTACTTTGATCGATACTTTCTACAACGGTTTAAATTTTCGTGATCGTGATACGATTAATGTAGCCGCCGGTGGCATATTTATGAAAAGGAGACCCGAGGAGTGTAGAGAGCTTATAGAGAACATGACCACTCATCACAAGACTTGGGATTCTTCTGCATCTTCAAGGAATAACCCGAGAGTCATTGTTTCTTTTACTTCTTCAAACCCTGATATCACCGAATTGACCCGCGCAATGGTCAAAATGAGCAAAAACATGCAACTTTTGGCTACAAATCAACAACAAGTTAAAGCTGTTGCAACTTCTTGTGAGACTTGCGGTGGTCCTCATTCATACACTGATTGTCCTTCTACTCATGACAATACGGAAAACGTGTATGCGGCTTATGGTAACTACTCAACGGACAATTACCAAGCCCGACCTCAAGGTGATCGTAACATGCTAAGTTACCGTTCTAACAACTTTCTTTCGCCCGATTTTTCTCCTCAAAACCACAACCCCAACAACTACAATATAAGCAACCCAAACGCACCTAGAGCTTCTAATCCTTATCACCCACCCGCTCCACAAGACCCACCCATCAATCAAGATGTTGAAACCTTAATGAGAACCCAAGGAGAGAAAATTAAGAATCTGCAAAGCCAAATTATCAACATGAAAGGGGATATCACTAAGCAAGGTAATGACATTAGATCCGAGCTTCGACATGATATACAAACCTCTTTTAGCACTCAAACAAATGATTTGAAGAATATGCTGGCTAGTTTCTTACCAACCACTCAACCCTCTACTTCGGGCTCTGTACCTTCAAATAGCGTCACCAACCCAAGAGCGAATGTGAGTGCTATTACTACACACAGTGGATCAACCTTAGTAGGACCATCTATCCCTCCCCCAGTTACTCCAACTACACCTCCTCCACCACCATTTATCCCTCCTACTCCCACGCCTAGTATTAGTTCTAAATTACCGTCTCCACCTCTTACTAAAGTACCCAAGAAGAAGAACCCTTCACCAACCCCACCTTCCACCTTTAAACCTTCAACATCTCAACCTTTACCTGCTACACCTACACCTTCCACCTATAAACCCAATATTCCTTATCCATCTCGCTTAGACAAGGCCAAATTGCAAACCAAGGATGACATTCAAGTGTCAAACTATTTGAAGAAAGTTTCGGAAATGACCATCACTTTTAGCCTTGTTGAAGCTCTAGCACAAATGCCTAAATTTGTTAAGATGTTTAAGGAATTGCTTAGAAAGAAGGAGAAGATGGCCGAGTTTGTTAATACTCGATTGAATGAAAATTGTTCTGCCGTCCTTCTTAAAGAACTTCCGGAGAAACTTGGAGATCCCAGTCGTTCTGTGCTACCATGTACTTTTCACCAAACCGAAGAATTTACTGCCTTAGCCGATCTCGGGGCAAGTATAAATCTGATGCCTTTAAGTGTTTGGAAAAAGTTATCATTACCCGATCTTACTGCAACAAAGATGACTCTTGAGCTAGCAAATCGTACTCTTGCTTACCCCGTTGGTATTGCTGAAGACGTGTTTATTAAAGTTGGCACCTTCACTTTTCCGGTCTACTTTGTTGTTGTTGACTATGAAATGGACCCTCGTATTTCGTTAATACTTGGTCTGCCATTTTTAAGAACCAGAAAAGCATTAGTCGATGTTGCCGAAGGTGCGTTAATCTTAAGGGTCGGGAATGTTGCACAAGTGTTCAAAATGGGGAAGATCACAACCAAATCTAATGGAAGAGAATCAGCGAATATGATTAATGTGTTTGATGATTTTGTCGTCTACAACAATCCTCTATTCGATTCTTGCTATGATAATCCAATGTTCTAAGATGATGTGGATGATTCTCTATCCAATTCTGATCCTCCACCAATTTATGATTCTCCACCGATCTTTGATGCTTATGATGACGATTCTAGTTCCAATGGAGATGATTATGATGATTTTACTTCTGAGTATCCAGACATGCCCACTTATGATGATTTTGATGAGGCTGATACTCTCTCGAGTGATTCTTCACATGATGAAGATCCTCCGCCAACAACACTTGATCCTACTTTGGATGACTACTCATTTGAGGAAGACTTTGCTACTTTTCTCAACACTTACTTCCCAAATGAGAGTGATGCTCCTCCTTTGGATTTTGATGATTATGGTCTTTATCCTACTTTGGATATGAAGAAACCCGCTTCAAAGGAGAAAAAGTCGGACGACACCGATATTCGCAGCACTTATGTCTTGACACCTCTATATCCACCTTCTGAGGATGAGATGGCGAGATTTATGATCGGATCTTCTTCAAGATATGCTGAACCTGAGTGTTATTTTCCCCTAAAGGAAAAGGTGTTCGACCCCGGTATTGCAATTTTCAAGCCATCTCAGTATCCATCTGATGCAATAAAAGAAAAGTTCTTTCGAATTTATGAAGATATGATTGCACCTCACCATACTTGCTTCCACCGTGCTCAATTTTTGCTTAAAGGAACCTTGTCTACTCTTCTTTGGATTGCCTTGTTCGCCTTAAGCTTGTGCTATTTGATGGATGAAAACCAGTATTTGATCCAGGTGGATGTTCTTCAAGCTTCTTCCTATGCTAATCAAGGTCGAGTCAGGCTCACGACTCGGTTAACAAAAACAAGCGCTTCTCGGGAGGCAACCCGCAGTATCTATCCTTTTTCTTTGTTTTTATAATAAGTGTAGGGGAGACCCTAGTATGTGTTTGTTGTTTTCTTTCTTATCATGTGCAGGGATTCGAGCTTTCAAAGATCCATTTTTGATGACTTTTGATGACCCGTGATTCTGTGTACCCGTCTTCCCCTTTCTATCCTAAACTCTTTTCATTCTCTATTTTATATTCTTCAATATTAAAATAGGAATCACTTTAGTTGTCTCTTCCTTAGCAAGATATAAACAAAGTGCACAATGTCCTAAGTGTAGGGGAGTTTACTTCCACATGCTTAAACATTAGGGACAATGTTTATATTAAGTGTAGGGGGACTTCTATCGAAGTTAAGTGGGCTTTTCCTTGTATTTGTCCTCATTTCAACCGGAAAATTGATTTTTCGACAGTTTTCCAAATTTTTAATCTACTTTGGCCTATTAGTTTTTCCTTTGTTATAGTTATTTTCCTTCCTTGCTAGAATAAATTTTAATAAAGTGGTTTTAATTTTCAAACGTTGTGAATCTTTTGACTCAACCCGAGTTTACTTATCCAAATTTACTCTAGCTAGTATCCTTAACGTGTTTAAGTCAAGTTTTGCTAGGCTTTTATTAGGAACTTTAAAACGCGAAAGTCTTAACTCTCACGGGTTAAGAACAAGAACTTTTCGCAAGTTCCTATAACTGATCCTAGAGAGTCGTTTATCAAGGGAACTTTAAAATGAGAATTCTAAACATGAAAAAGTCTAAGAGTTTGCAAGATCCTATATACGACTCGAAAACCCAAAACTTTGATTTAATTGGCTAAGCATCCACGAGTCTCATTCCTTGAGATTTTAAATTGTGGAGAACGAGAGATGATAGAGTCAATTATAAGTTTGTTATTCTTTCGTGAATTCATGTGAGTTGATTATAAGCTTTTTCTCCCATAGATTGCTAATAAATATATTTGCAATAAATATGGTTGTACGATTTTGATGAGATGGCATTTATACATGATCTCATCGTTCTTTTCGGGCTTTAAATGCACTAAAATGTCATAAAATACCATATATATGCTTGTATTTGTTTACTTATGTGTTTTAGGTATGGATATCGTTAAAAAGACAAAAGATCACAAGAAACAAGGAAAAACGGACACGAGAAACGAAGTCGTACAAAGAACCGGGCCTTAGTTCATGATTTATCCAAGATTAACCCTTGAAGACTTGAAGAAATACAAGATTGATCCTCAATGAATGAAGAAATGACACTTAAAACCCTTGTATATTCATAATTACAAGTTTGGTCCCTTAGTTTTGTTTAAATTGCAAAAAGGTCCTTCAACATTGAAGAAATGGCAAGATTAGTCCCTCATCAATTCTAATTTGTCAAATATGGTCCCTCATGAGGTCAAAGATACATTGAAGACCTTTGAAGATCAAGAAAGTCCAAATTCAGCCCCTCAAATATTCAAACATGGCAAAAATAACTCTTGAAAACCTTTTGCAAAAGTTTGGTGGCAAAAGTGTGAAAATCAGAACTTATTTAACAAAGGAAAACCAAGTTTGTGGCTGAAAAACGTTTTATACAACTTTTGCCAAAACACAAGTACTACTAATATCATTTTCCTAAGTTTAAACCACACAAACACGCGCCAAACACTTTATCCCACAAAAAATTGATCAAAGTTACTACTGTTCACCCTTCATCCACCCAGACTTACCACCCACTTAAACAAAGGGTAAATCTCAATTACCCATACCCACGTGTGATTCACACATGCAGAAACCCATCCCAACGTTAAATCCCTCATCTCCACTCACCCTTGGACCCCACACTCAACCTCATCTACCAATGAAAACACAACTTTCTCTCCAAGGAATCTGACGTGTCAAGATCAACAGCTTAGAGTCATAGCTTAACTCTAAAGCTAAAATGAATGTCCCTGATGCATTTGGACAACTCACACACATCAAACGGCATCAAGCACTCAACGTAAATTTTGAGAATTCATAGCTAGGGTTTTTAGCATTCTAGAATCATATGTTAGTCCTATAAAAGGAGACCTCAACTTGTGAGAGTCCCTTTTTTCCAGTTTTACCTTTTAAACATTGTAATTCCTTTTTGAAATTTATAAAAGTTGGTATTTTGAGAAAACTGTAATTTCTTTTTATGTTTTTGAAAGTTGGTGTTGTTTAAGGGTAATTTTGAGTTCCATGTGATGTTATAAGTGTGCTTGAATCATTTGGTTCAAGGACGTTTATGTTTGGTAAGGTTTTCAAGTTTGAAAAAAGCTTGAAAAGAGGTTTCTGATTTTGCTATTTTTGTTGTACTAATCCTTAACCAAAAGCTATAAACTCTTACAAGCTTGTTGACACCAAGCTTGTGAAGGGATTGGAACCTTTGGTTGGGCTGTTTGTTCATTGTGTTGAAGAAATCATGCCTGATATGAGTGATTTTACTCATATCAATAGTATCTAAAAACGATGAATAAATGCTTAAATTGTATAAAATTGGCATTGTATTTGTTTGTTTCTTGTTTTAATGTGTGTAGGTACCAAATTCACGAAAACCGACAAAACCGGCACGAGTTTGAAAAAAGATCAAGAGAGCCAAAATCGAGTTCGATTTAGAGGTTTTAATATTCAAATAATTGATTTGGGGTTTGTGGGCCCTACTCTTGGTTATTGGGCTCAAAAGCCCAATAAGGGATATATATTTACTCTTTGTAACCAAACCAAAACATAAGCCCATTGTCACTTATTAAATGGACGGGTTGATTTAATTTGGGCCAAAAGCCCAAATTAACAAATTAATATGAAACGTGAAGGAGTATAATAGGTTTCAAAACCCATTAAGACTATGTTATCTATGAACTGTTATAACTCATCTATTCATTTTGGTCAACGAGAAAAAACAAAGAAACCTCACACCTCATTTTACTTTCATTACAAACAAAGCACAATATTTTTCTTTCTTTCTCACCTCATCACCAAACCAGACATCCCCATTCCCTAACCCTAGCTTAAATAATAAAATTGGGGCTTAATTAATTAAGGCGCGTAATAACACACGCGCCTCTAATTAATTCCCATGTATTCCGGAGTTTTAAGATGGAAGCATTTAGTAACGTGGCAGCCTGTGATTGGATCATACAGCACATCCTCACCAATCCATCAATTAAAAGAGGACACATCAGCAAAGAAGAAGCACAGGGAATGCCATGTTGGCAATCCGAGTGAAAGGAACTGATTTCAGCTGTTGGATGAAAACAGAAAGGAGAGAGAAGAAGATGAAGGGCTGTGATCATCATCTCATCACCAACAACGCACCCTCGTTTTAGCTATAAAACCCCCATTCTAAAATAAGTAATAGCTATCCCTTTTTCTTTAGTTTTACAGTTATGTTGTCATTTTTTTAGTTAGATTGTATTTTTATTTTCAAGTATTGTAATGGTTATTTTTTTTTAATTAATGAAAGTTGATTCTCGGTTTTAATATCTAATATTATCAAGTTGGATTTATTTTCTTTTATAAAAAGAGTTTGCAATCTAATTTTTAATCGGATGATTAACTGAGATTATTCATATTAGCTTTGTTCGTAGTTGATGTGAATAATTTAAAAGAGATAGGGATAATTATTTATTCTACCGAATAAATATAAAAGAAAAACAAAGCTGCTGGTCGATAAGTCAAATAGATAAATCAATTTATCGATTTATTGATTAATGGTTCGAGAATGTTTATGGTGATGCCAAAATTTGTTCGTGATCCGTGGGTTTAGATAAGTAAAATAATGATGTGGGTAAGTTGCTGAGTTTAGATGTTTGTTTGGAATCGTATTTATTAAGCCAGCTCAGCGCTGTGCTTCGTCATCAACGGGTCATCATTTCGTTATGGTTAAGCTCAACTTTTAAATTCTCGCATACTTTTAGCTATACTAGGGTTTTAACTGTTATGATTAGCATTCTGTTTGCATTATATTTGAGATCTGACTGTATATGCTTTTAGGTGATTGAATCTATTTTTATGAATATGTTATCATTGTGGTCATTATTCTCTCAAGTTGCTATAATTTCTACTTCGGATTTCGCTTGTGAAGAGTGTGTAGTTTGTTTGATTAAAAATAAGTCGTAGGATTTGTAAGGTTCATTTTAACTGTTGTAGATCTTAGGTTGCTTGCGTTTTGATTATGTCATATTTATGTATGAATCTAAGTTGTTTTGATTGGAAAATAGGTAATTTATATGTTCACTGTATCTGGTTCTGCAAACGTAAGCTCGGTATGTGGGTTTGTACTTCGTAAGTCTGTTTTTTAAGTATTCACGGAATTTGCTGATTTTTGGTTTCATTACTGAATAATACAATGGTGAACTTGAGTTTGTTTTCTTGATAGTTTCCTGTACTGATGATGTGATTTCAGTTAAACTCGTTAGAGTAAATACTGAAATAATGAACTGGATGTAAATTTTGGCATTGCCTGCTCAAATTAGAATTAAGATTTTAGTTCATCTGTTGTTCATTTGATCTGTTTAGATTGCATGAAATTACTAGTATGTGCTGCTAATCAATCTTGATAGACTGATGAGTTACCTTCATTAATGGGGTGTTTGGTAATTGATATTAATTCTTAATTTGTATATTTTGAATTGCCTGATTTGATCTTGATTTAGTGATATGCTAGTGTTTGTTCTCAGTAATCGGAATGCTTAAGAGGCTGATTATTCGTTTATACCTGTATGTTTCTGTTTTGATATATGTCTGTTATTTTGTAGTACTGCTTTATATGGTTACCATATATACAAGATTTGGTTGAATAAATCTTTTTCTACCTTCCAAAAATTTAATAACATAAATTTGTCACTTGTAGGTCTCGAACTCGAGACTTGCCCTTCACACGCCAAACGTGTTAACCAATTATTCTGTCCACTTGTTTTTGTTAAAATACATATTAGGATTTTAATATGACTTAGGTAATAAGGCTGGCAGTTTTATTCATTAGATTTAAATACAAAGTTTTTATTTTATTAAATCATTAGTTTTATAAAACTTTATTTTATGATGTTTTTAAATAATAAATAAAAAATAAAAAAATATATAAAAAAAAATGTTTTATTAATTTTAGGAATTTTAAATTAGCTATAAAACTAGTTTTAAAAATGATTAAATTTTAATTAAGTTAATATTAAATAAATTAGCTTTAAAAATAGAATTTGTTTAATAAAAAGTAAAGTAGATTTTAAATAGATTTATTTAATTTTGAGATTTAAATTTAGTTCTAAATAAAGTTTTTTTTAGTGTAAAAGTATTTGTATTAAATTTTAATAGTCTAAATTTTATATAATTCTTTTAATTTTTAAATAATTGTTTTAGATTTAATTAATTCGGGTTTATAATTCATGCACTTAGGTTTTAAAATTTGTAGGATTAATATTAGTTTAATAACCGACAACCAATTCAAATCAATTGTCCAAATCGAATCAAAACGTCTCAAATTCACTCGATCTTCGTGTACAACGAACTTGGTTCATCCACGTGTTTAATTGAATTCTTCTTTGGCGCCGCTGCCGGGGATCTTGTGTACGACTCGTCTTTGTGGAGATTTGTTGATCGTTGATTTGAAGACCCTTTCCGTCCTCGGAAAGTTTTGTTTTCTTCTATTATTATAGTATGTATCGTTTTTCTTGATATATGAAAAATACCAAAAATAATCTTCTTAATCCTCTATCATGTTTAATTCTTTTTCTCCTCACCCTCTAAATTTTAATTCTTCCATGAATTCCTTCGTCGATTGTGTTGGGTGTGGAGAACCGTTATATGGTTTTTTACCATGTCGGTGGTGCACGTGTGAGCGTTGTGGAAATGACTTACGAAACGATTTACGAGTTGGATTTTGTCCTTTTTTAATGAGATTACTTCATGTGGAAATCCGAATTTTTCTAATAATCCTCTCGATTTCAATCCACCTCCACACCCTACATACGAGACACCCTCGTGTGAGTTTTGTGGAAATAATTCTCATTTTGGTGATGATTGTTCGCATCGATTCTCGCTTAATTACGAGCAAGAACCGAGCTACAATCAAAACTTTAATGATACTTGTTATCCACAAGATTTACCGAGTTTATCACAACAATATCTTTGTTGTGAGTATTGTGGAGGTCCTCACGAGAGTTTTTGTTGTCAACCGATGGATCAAAATTTTTATGAGCCTAGTCCTTGCTATAATTCGATTCCTTCCAGTTTTGACCAATCTCCACAATATTCTTTCGATATTGAACGATTTGAAACGATGTGCCAACAAATAATGAATCAAAGAAATGTTGAAGTTGTTGAAAAGAGTATTGAAGATATGTTGCTTGAAAAGAGACAAATTAATCAAGAGATTAATGATATAACTAATGAATTGGTAAGTCGACGATTTCATGGAGAAATAATTGAGGAGGGATTTAAAAGAGATTGTGAACTTAAGATTATACAACTTTCGAAAGATTATAATGGTTTAAGCATTGAAATTCAAGAGAAAGAACGAGCTCAAGCGAAAGCAAAATACCTTGCTAATCGTGAACTCGAGCGTTCTCTTCTTTTGGATGATGACGAGGATAGTGCTATTTCTTTGCGAGATCTTATTGCTCTACATCCTTCGTCTAGTGCAATCGTGCTTCCTTTTCGTAACTTGCCGGCTAAGGAGCCCGAGGATTCTCCCATCCTAGATGATGAGGAAATCTCTGATGACATCACCACTCCTATTCATGATTCTTCCACCGTGGAACCTGAAAATTCTCTAAGCAAGGGGGACGAGCATATTAGCACTATACTTGTCCAAAACCCAAGAGAGTTTGACGGTATTTCCAATGATATGTGTGATTTGCCGCATTGTGATGACTCTACTTCTTCCATTCACTTTGATATTTTGTCCAATTCTAATGATGAAAATTGTGATGGAAATGAAGATTTTGAGAATGATTCGACTTCTAGTGAATTTTCTAATGAGGATTTCTCCGATGAACTTTCTTATAAAGATGATATTCACGACTCGGATTTTGAGGGGTTTACCGATGAA
The DNA here is from genome assembly GCA_025667525.1 of Glebionis coronaria. Classification (NCBI taxonomy): domain Eukaryota; kingdom Viridiplantae; phylum Streptophyta; class Magnoliopsida; order Asterales; family Asteraceae; genus Glebionis; species Glebionis coronaria. The sequence goes on from JANFOE010002148.1 coordinate 163,224, forward strand.
CCTACTCTTCTTCACCCATTTCCACCGGGAAATGAGGATGATAGTAATCCGGTTTTTGAGAGGTTCACTTTTGAACTTGCTCCTTTAGACCCATTTCCACCGGGAAATGAGGTTGATTTGACTATTCCGATCCTTGAGAAGTTCTCTGATGAACTTACTCATTTAGATGTGGAAGACGTGGTTCTTCGTGAAATATTATCCAACGTCTATCTTCTCATATCTAAGATCGAGGCTTTAAAATCTAAGCCTAATGCCAAGTCTTTCTCTTCATCTCCTATTCCCGTTGAGGATAGTGATTCGCTTATGGAGGAGCTTGACACTTTTCTTGCTTCTAATGATTCGATACCACCGGGTGTTGATGACATCGACCCGGAGGGGGACGCTCTCTTTTTAGAGAATTTACTTGATGATGATTTCGTCCCATGTCCTCCTCCCATCCACTTTGACCTTGATGTGTGGGTTTTTCATGTGTCTCATATTGAGTACCATGACCCGATTGATCACATTTCTAAGGGTGAAATGGTCGTTAAAGCTAAGAATGTTGATTCCACTATGGATGAAACTTTTATCCCACCATTACTATGTGCTTTATATGATCTTAGATTAGCATGGGGGGATGACACCGTGTTATTTATTCCTTTCTCCACCGAGGACGAGGTATTCGACCCCGGAATTTTTGATTTAGGAAAATCTCGGACTTTCACCGATGTAACAATTGAAAGATTTTTCGATCATCTTGGTGCGAGTTTATCTCGGGGAGCATGCTATATCCATACTGTGATTTGTGAATTCTATCTCTTCTTAGAGATTTGTGTTGGAGTTTTATCCTTTCGTTTGTCATTCCGATAACAAGGATGAGATCTTTGACCCCGGCATCGTGCTTCATGTTGGATTACACTATGCCGGTTTTTATCATTTTCCCTAAGGACCAATGAATGTGGGGATCGAGTCGAGCTCATGACTCGGTGAAAAAAACGAGGTGCCTTGTGGGGGAGTCCCATACATTCTATCTTCTTTTTATTTTATAACAACTAATAAGGCTTAATCTTTCAAGCTCGTGCTCGTGTTTTGTTTTGTTGTGAATCTTAGGTATGACCCTAATCATTGAAGACTATCGTTTTCGGTTTTTTCCGGTCCACTTGATCTTCCAATCTTTGATTTCCAAAAAGGGGCACACTCTTTATCCCTTGATTTTTATCGACTAACGTTTTATCTTGAGGCATAATTAATATACGGCTTATAGATTTGCGTGCTCTTTCCATGTTAGGATTTTGCATTAGACTCTTCGTATTTTAGCAAGGGGGTGTTACTCTTGAGCTAAGAAACATTAAGGACAATGTTTGGTTTTAGCATGGGGAGTCAATCGATGTAATCGCTTACAATTGCTTTTGTCGTGTCCAAACGTAATTGTTATTCTTGTTTTTCATAAAATTTTAAATTTTTTGTGTTATTTTTAAGTTTTAATAAAGGAAATAAGTGCTTTTGACACAAATGTAGGCTTTCCGTTGGTGAAAATGAAAATAGTTTTTGACTCGACTCGGTTTTTACCTTAGCTTTTCCTTAACGTATTTAAATTATGTTTTGCTAGGCTTTTATATAGGTAGCTTTAAAACGCGAAAGTCTTAATTCATACGAGTTAAGAACAAGAACTTTTTGCAAGATCCTATAATTGATCCTAGAAAGTCGTTTATCAAGGGAACTTTAAAACGCAAATTCTAAAACTTGAAAAAGTATAAGAAGATGCAAGATCCTATAGATGACTTGAAAACCCAAAACTTTGATTTAATAGGCTAAGTATCCATTGATTTCACATTTTTGGAAATTTACAATATGGAGAACAAGAGATGATAGAGTTCAATCATAAGTTTCTAAAATTAACTCTTCTTTGTGCAAGTATTTTTGTGTTTGAGTTAATCTCCTCGTATTTACTTTCCATGCTTGAATAATAATTGCTTAATAAATGAAGTTTTTAGCGGTTTAGGCTTGATATCTTAACTCATAACTCCTTCTTTTTCTTCCCTTGTAATTAAAGTGAGAACACATTAAGGGTGTCAGCGTCATGGACTTTTGATCATAGGATTGCGGAAATTTGGCTTACTATAAATATCATATTAATAAGAAGAATAAATAAAAACATGTTCTCTAGGAGCCTTCGGGTGGGAGTCATGTAGCACTAACCTTGTCATTAGAGCCTTCGAGTGTATGATAAGGGGACGTGTTGAATAAAAATTGCTTCATCATCATGAGCCATAAGGTGAGATGGTGATGTCAATTCCTTTATTTTTGTCCAAGGAGCCTTAGGGTGTGGATTTTAAATAAGGAGCACAATTGCATCTTAAAGAGCCACAAGGTGTTATGATGTAATTGTTGCTAACTCCATTAATTAGGTCATAATTGACTTTGGAGGTTTTATTTTTGCTTTTAAGTAGCCATATTAGCCAAATTTCGGGTCCGGGATTTATCCCTCAAATCGTGTTAAGTTATCCTTGATGTGGGCTTTCTTTAGTGACAACGGTTTTTGAAGTCGAGGTTAGGTTTTGAGTGTTGAGTTTACACCGTTCTTGCCTTCATTTTTGGACTAATAAATATCAAAAATAATGTCAAATGAGCCTTTGGGTGAATGACAAATAAAATCTAGAGATACAATTAGGAATAATAGGAGATTGAGTTTAACACAAATTACTTGTACGAGTTGGTTTAATTTTGGGGCTTATGATTGACAATAATCTTGTTTATGCACTTGGCATAGAAAAGTGAAAAGTCGAGGACGATGAATCTATTTGATTTTTATGATCCTAAACGTTATTTTTCAAATAATGAAAGCAATACATTATGTCTTTGCAAAATAAAAGTCAAAAGTTGAATAAGGTATAACTAGTGTTTTATTTTATCATTACGTGAGGACACGGAAAATGTTTAGCAAGGGGGAGTTTGATATGAGTGATTTTACTCATATCAATAGTATCTAAAAACGATGAATAAATGCTTAAATTGTATAAAATTGGCCTTGTATTTGTTTGTTTCTTGTTTTAATGTGTGTAGGTACCAAATTTATGAAAACCGACAAAACCAACACGAGTTTGAAGAAAAAGATCAAGAGAGCCAAAATCGAGTTAGATTTAGAGGTTTTAATATTCAAATAATTGATTTGGGCTTTGTGGGCCCCACTCTTGGTTATTGGGCTCAAAAGCCCAATAAGGGATATATATTTACTCTTTGTAACCAAACCAAAACATAAGCCCATTGTCACTTATTAAATGGACGGGTTGAGTAAATTTAGGCCAAAAGCCCAAATTAACAAATTAATTTGAAACGTGAAGGAGTATAATGGGTTTCAATACCCATTAAGACTATGTTATCTATGAACGGTTATAACTCATCTATTCATTTTGGTCAACGAGAAAAAACAAAGAAACCTCACACCTCATTTTACTTTCGTTACAACAAAGCACAATCTTTTTCTTTCTTTCTCACCTCATCACCAAACCAGACATCCCCATTCCCTAACCCTAGCTTAAATAATAAAATTGGGGCTTAATTAATTATGGCGCGTGATAACACACGCGCCTCTAATTAATTCCCATGTATTCCGGAGCTTGAAGATGGAAGCATTTAGTAATGTGGCAGCCTGTGATTGGATCATACAGCACATCCTCACCAATCCATCAATTAAAAGAGGACACATCAGCAAAGAAGAAGCACAATGAATGCCATGTTGGCAATCCAAGTGAAAGGAACTGATTTCAGCTGTTGGACGAAAACAGAAAGGAGAGAGAAGAAGATGAAGGACTGTGATCATCATCTCATCACCAACAACCCACCCTCGTTTTAGCTATAAAACCCCCATTCCAAAATCAGTAATAGCTATCCCTTTTTCTTTAGTTTTACAGTTATGTTGTCATTTTTTAGTTAGATTGTATTTTTATTTTCAAGTATTGTAATGGTTATTTTTTTTAATTAATGAAAGTTGATTCTCGGTTTTAATATCTAATATTATCAAGTTGGATTTATTTTCTTTTATAAAAAGAGTTTGCGATCTAATTTTTAAATCTGATGATTAACTGAGATTATTCATATTAGCTTTTTTCATAGTTGATGTGAATAATTTAAAAGAGATAGGGATAATTATTTATTCTACCGAATAAATATAAAAGAAAAACAAAGCTGCTGGACGATAATTCAAATAGATAAATCAAGTTATCGATTTATTGATTAATGATTCGAGAATGTTTATGGTGATGCCAAAATTTGTTCGTGATCCGTGGGTTTAGATAAGTAAAATAATGATGTGGGTAAGTTGTTGAGTATAGATGTTTGTTTGGAATCGTGTTTATTAAGCAAGCTCAGTGCTGCGCTTCGTCATCAACGGGTCATCATTTCGTTATGGTTAAGCTTGACTTTTCAATTCTCACATACTTTTAGCTATACTAGGGTTTTAACTGTTATGATTAGCACTCTATTTGCATTATATTTGAGATCTGACTTTATATGCGTTTAGGTGATTGAATCTCTTTTTATGAATCTGTTATCATTGGGGTCATTATTCGCTCAAGTTGCTATAATTTCTACTTCGGATTTTGCTTGTGAAGAGTGTGTAGTTTGTTTGATTAAAAATAAGTCGTAGGATTTGTAAGGTTCATTTTAACTATTGTAGATCTTCGGTTGCTTGCGTTTTGATTCTGTCATATTTATGTATGAATCTAAGTTGTTTTGATTGGAAAATAGGTAATTTATATGTTCACTGTATCTGGTTCTGCAAACGTAAGCTCGGTATGTGGGTTTGTACTTCGTAAGTCTGTTTTTTAAGTATTCACGGAATTTGCTGATTTTTGGTTTCATTACTGAATAATACAATGGTGAACTTGAGTTTGTTTTCTTGATAGTTTCTTGTACTGATGATGTGATTTCAGTTAAACTCGTTAGAGTATATACTAAAATAATGAACTGGATGTAAATTTTGGCATTGCTTGCTCAAATTAGAATTAAGATTTTAGTTCATCTGTTGTTATTTTGATCTGTTTAGATTGCATGAAATTACTGGTATGTGCTGCTAATCAATCTTGATAGACTGATGAGTTACCTTCATTAATGGGGTGCTTGGTAATTGATATTAATTCTTAATTTGTATACTTTGAATTGCCTGATTTGATCTTGATTTAGTAATCTGCTAGTTTTTGTTCTCAGTAATCTGAATGCTTAAGAGACTGATTATTCGTTTATACCTGTATATTTCTGTTTTGATATATGTCTGTTATATTGTAGTACTGCTTTATATGATTACCATATATACAAGATTTGGTTGAATAAATAATTTTCTACCTTCCAAAAAGTTAATAACATAAATTTGTCACTTGTAGGTCTCGAACTCGAGACCTGCCCTTCACACGCCAAACGTGTTAACCAATTATGCTGTCCACTTGTTTTTGTTAAAATACAGATTAGGATTTTAATATGACTTAGGTAATTAGGCTGGTAGTTTTATTCATTAGATTTAAATACAAAGTTTTTATTTTATTAAATCATTAGTTTTATAAAACTTTATTTTATGAATTTTTTAAATAATAAATAAAAAAAATATAAAATTTGTTTAATAAAAAGTAAAGTAGATTTTAAATAGATTTATTTAATATTGAGATTTAAATCTAGTTCTAAATAAAGTTTTTTTAGTGTAAAAGTATTTGTATTAAATTTTAATAGTCTAAATTTTATATAATTGTTTTAATTTTTAAATAATTGTTTTAGATTTAATTAATTCGGGTTTATAATTCATGCCCTTAGGTTTTAAATTTTGTACGATTAATATTAGTTTAAAAACCGACAACCAATTCAAATCAATTGTCCAAATCAAATCAGAACGTCTCAAATTCACTCGATATTCGTGTACAACGAACTTGGTTCATCCACGTGTTTAATTGAATTTGTCTTTGGTAATTTTAGACTATTACTTTTTCCTAAAGGTAATTTTCTAATTTACCCTATAACGTATCTAATTATCACTATACTATCCACGACACATCAAAGCCCTTGAGTTTCTGCTTTGAAACATCAACCAAGGCAGTCATCCATCTTTCTTGTTGAAGTACCTTGGTCTTTTTCTAGTTGTTGAACAAGGTCCAAGGAGCATTGTTGGTCCTCCTAGGATGTTGTGGAGGACAGGTATAAGCTCTTGTTTAAGTTTCCCCTAAAAATCACATGATATTGTCTATTTTATGATTTGGTATGTGATTTGGTGATTTTGTTTTTGTGCTTTGTGTTTTATGGTTGCAATCTGCTAGTTGTCACCTAGTATAGCTATTTGATCTATAAAACCAGTAGGTTGTTTGAAGGATTAAGAATTTTGTTTGAAAAGTTCTTAATAAAGGATTGTTTGGGATTACTGATTCATAAGGACTTGTGGCCTTGTGCCCTTGGTTCTTAGGGTTTGGGAAGTCTAAACAAGTCTTAATATATAAGTTTTAGTCATTGGTCAAGTTTCTGAAAGTTTGGAAAAGGGATTTGAAGTTTTACAAAAATCTGATAAAAGTGTTTTTTAAATTGGTCAAACACATCAGATCCAATATCTTCTTTGTTTGTTGGATCTAAGGGCTGAAATCAGGTTTGGGAATAGTTTAGGCGATAAGCTATCTATTGGTTATCTGGTTGTTGAATTTGGTGGCTTATTGATTGTGATATAGCTTATCAAAGTTGGCTGAAGTGGTCATTTGCATCAGCAAAGTTACCACCTCATTTGGTGCTTGCATTTGTATTTCTAGTGTAAGGCTTGTTGTTTTGTTGCTTGGATCCTGTTTATGTGCTGCTTGTGAGGATATTTGGCTATTTGGATTGCTTTGTTGATAGCTTATAAGCTTACTGGCTTATTGGCTTATTTGTGCCAAAACGTATCAAGTCTACCCAACTGGTAGACCTTGATTCACAAGCTTTGTACTCAAGCCTTGACCAGCAGGGTGAAAACAAAGCTTTAACACTTCTTTAAGTCTGTCAAAGTCCAAAATTGTGCTTGTCAGCGTTTGATTTTCTCTTGTCAGCGTTTGACTTTTGGTCAAACTTGGTCATATAGCTTATTGAATCTGTTTTGCTTATTGGTACATGCAACAACTTGGTTTTTGTAATAGAACTCATTTTTCTCAGCTTAATAACAAGTCTGGAAGGTTACAAATCTTTTGGTTAAGCTTTCGCTAGAAAAGTAGCTTATTTGGCTTTTTCAGCCAGCTTATTCTACTTGGCTTTTTGTGATTTTCTTGATTGATTATTCTTAGTTAAGCTATTTGTGAGCTTTTTCAACAAACTAGAGCTTCTGAAACAGCCTAGAACTCTATCCCGACTATTTTTTCATTTTGTTGAATTGTTCTTTGCTTATTTCTGGCTTATTGAGTGTGCTTTTTCAAAATTTCTTTTTACAGATCTCATTAGTATCCCAAAAGAAGGTTGTGTGTTAAATTAGAGCTTATGGCATTGGCTTATTGCTTAATGGGCTTATTGGCCCAATAAGGATAAGCTGTGATAAGCTCATTTCAGCTTTTGGGCCTTCAGAGTTTTGTGTTTAGAATTGAATTTTGAGTCGGATAGGGCTTTTCCAAGTCATTTGGGCTTATTTTGACTTTTTGGGCTAAAAAGCCCATTAAGCTTGACTGTTTTTTCTTTTAGCCCATTTGGGGGCCCATTAGGGGTAATTTAGTAATTTCACTTTCATTTTATGATTATTTAGGTTAAAATAAACTAGTTTGCAAGTTTTTAGAATTTTTTATATTTTTTGGATTTTTTATATTATTTTAATATTATTTTCAAATTTCACATTTTTGCACTCTTTATATTTTTCTTAGCTTAAGCACATTAAAATAAGATTTTTGCAATTCTTAGATTAATTTTATCATCTTTAGATTAATTTTTATAATTATTTTAAGTTTTAATAGTTTTTAAATCATTTTAAATAGTTTTTATTAGTTTAAAAATTTATAAAAACAGTTTTTAATCTTTTTAGGTCATTTTAGAGGTTTACCAATTGTAAAATCTTTATTTGGGCTTTTTGATAATTAATTTTATTTTTAGGGCTTTAATTAGCATTTGAAAATTAATATTTAATTAATTAAAAGGTTTGAAAAAGTTTTGATCATTGGTAAACTCTTAGTTTATTTATTTTGATTTTGGTAAACTTTTGGTAATTTTAGAATTAATTATTTTTGCTCTTTTTACGGTTTTTACGTTTAGGCGTCGTAGTAATTAATTTCACATCTTCGTCATTCTCTTTTCTCATCCCCTTCTTGCAAATATTAATCTCAAACCAATTACGAATTATTCACACACATATACCTCCTTGGGAAACGAACTTGGAACTTCATTACGGTCATTTGTACACGGTTTTCCTAAACCGTCGTACTTAATACTTTCCCTATTTACCTCCTTTTCCTAAAGGTGTGGTAAAACACTACAATCATTTTTGGCGCCGCTGCCGGGGAGGTGTGTCGTGATTAATTTGACTTGTTGTTTTTAATATTAATCATAAATAGTATTTGTATTAGTAGAAATCTACTAATACGTATTATCGGTTTTTGGTTTTTCTTGTGAAATTATTATTACTATATTGTATTAAGTATCACAATAAATACAAAATATCTCCAAAAGTGTGAAAACATAACCTTAATTGGTATTTGATCTCCTAATTATTGTATTCGAATTTCAAACAAAAGAAAAAGGCAAAAATAGATAAATACTTTCGTGAAGCTCGATTTTGAAAAATACGAACTATAAGGTGGGTATAAGGCGGGTATTATAAAATATACCCTAAGGAAAAAGGTTCTTAAGTGCTTCGCGCCGCCTCGCTTCCCCGCTTGCTTGTGAGTATTTTGAGATTGAAGGCTAATCGAGGGTTTTGCCGCTCAAAGTATTATTACGTATAATATATTTACTTGGTTTTCTTTGTGATTAAACCCTCTTGAACAATTTGGTTTTCACCAAAGTTCTAAAGTCATTCGAAGACGTTCACTCCATGTGATCGTTTTCATTCTATTGAGGCTTCTTTAATCAAGAGTTTGATTCGAGGAGAGATTTGGTAGATTGTTTTCTACGAAGATACACCAAAATCCAAAAAAATTAAAAAAAATCAAAAACACAAAAAAAATAAAAAAAAATATTGAAAATTCACAAAACACCCAAAAAGAATCTTCTTTGCTCACCTCCCATTATTCATGAAGTTTATGATCACTCGTAATCAAGCAAAACGAGCTCGTAAACGTCTTCAAAAGCAAGCAAAACAAGAGACGTTGATTGAAGAACAAAATCCAATTGTTGAACCTATTGTAGAACAAGAAGTCGTCATGGCTAATCGTGCTATGATAGAGTTGCTTCAAGCACCCACCGAGGGTTTTGGAGAGGCTATTGTGATTCCCGCTATCCTTGCGGAGAATTTCGAGATTAAGAGGAGTTTAATGTCGATGTTGCAAGCTAATAAGTTTAGAGGTCATGAGAAAGACAACCCACATTACCACATAAGGAATTTTAATCGTCTCACCGCAACTAGCAAATTTAAGGATGTTCCACATGACACCATTAAGATGATGTTGTTTCCATACTCGTTAGATGAACCCGCTAAAATTTGGCTTCAGAAAGAACCGCCAAATTCAATTTTGACATGGGGTGATCTCGTTTCTAAGTTAGTGAACAAATTTTTTCCACCATCTAAAACAACACATTTGAAAAATGAGATTTCAAGATTTGTACAACGAAATAATGAAAGTTTTTCAATGGCATGGGAACGATTTAAGGAAATGTTACATGAATGTCCACACCATGATTTTTCGGAATTACATCAAGTTGATACTTTTTATAATGGGCTTAATGATCATGAACGAGATTACTTGAATGCCGCCGCGGGTGGTAATTTTTTGTGCAAAACGACCAATGAAGCTTTAAAGATTATCGAGAATAGATCTAAGGTTTATATCCCTCGTAACACACCGAGTGTTGCCAATTTGGGTTCGTCATCGTCTCGTAGCATTAATGCCTTACATGAGAAGCTAATGAGGAAAATCGGTTTTTCGATAGATTTGCTAATCTTATGACTCATTGGAAAGCACAAGAGGCTTTGAATTCCGATTCGGTTAAAGCGGTTGATAAGAGTTGTTTGTCTTGTGGTGAAGCTCATGATCTTTCCGAGTGCATTACCGCCGGTGGTAACACTTCGAGTGCTTACGTAGCAACTGGAACTTACAACCAAAACGGCCAAGGTTCCCGCCGAAATCAAGCTCCACCAAATCAAAATGCTAATAACTATCGAAACAACAATCAAGGTGGTAATTATCAAGGCAATTCACGTAACTACAACAAAGGGAATTATCAAAGTGGGAATGGACAAGTTACTAATCAAAACCAAAACCGTGATTTTCAAAACACTACACAAGGTTTTCAAAATGCTCACACTAAAAATCTTCAAGGAGAATTTTTGGATTATGCGAAAGCAAATGATGCTAAGTTTGATAACATGCAACGTGAGATGATTAGCTTAAGATCCGAGTTGAAAAACGGGCTTAAAAACGAACTTGCTAATGGACTTAAAACTCATGCTAATAAAATAGAGGGAAATGTCCAATGTCTTCAACAAAATCAACAAAAGATGGAACAAGGACAACATGAGATTAAGCAAGAATTGTTAAAAGCGGATTTAAGGCAATCAAAATTTGAAGACCGAATGGCAAAAATGTTTGAAGCAATCATGTGTAAACCCTCTTCCTCGGGTGGTCTTCCTAGTGATACCATTGCAAACCCGAAGGGAGAAATGAAGGCTATTACTACTCGTAGTGGTAAAACTTTCAAGGAACCAATCTCTCATCCAAGTACTTCTACGGAAAAGGAAATCGAGAAAGAGCCCGAGGTGATGGTCGAAAAGGAGCATATTACAAGCCCACGAAGTACCGCTCATACCACACCTACGGTTTAACCAATACCAATCATGGAACCCGAGATTCCAAGGCCGTTTCCTAATGTCCAAACCACACCACCCTTACCTTACCTTTCGAGACGAAACAAAGAGAAATTGCAAGAACGTAAAAAACAACAAATCGAGCTTTTTATAAAAATGTTTCAACAAGTGCATTTTGATGTGAGTTTAGCCGACGCGTTGTTATATATGCCTCGTTTCGCTTCCACTTTTAAAAGTATGATGAGCGATAAGGAAAAGCTTTCAAAGCTTGCTAATTGTTCTTCGGTTTATCTTAACCGCATACCGGAAAAAGTTGGTGACCCCGGAAAGTTTCTCATTCCTTGTGACATACAAGATATGAAATAATGCCTTGCCTTGGCCGATCTTGGTGCGAGCATTAATTGATGCCATTTTTCATATGGAAATCGCTTTCGCTTCCGGCTCTTACTCCTTCGAACCCATGTCTATCGAGATGGCCGATCATTCTACGATTTTAGCATGTGGAGTAGCCGAAGATGTTTTCGTGAAAGTGGGGAAGTTCTACTATCCCGTTGATTTTATAGTAGCTGACATCCCCGCGGATCCTCAAGTTCCTCTAATTTTAGGTCGTCCATTTTTAGACACCTCGAGATCGCTTATCGACGTTCATGCAAGAACTATCACTTTGAGATTCAACGAAGAGGAACTTGTTAATGCTACTCAAAACTCAAAACCATCTCATGTTTATGCAATCGCTACCATCAATCAAATTGACTTAGTTGATGTGGTTTGCGATGAGTTTTCATAAGAAGTGTTAGGTTTTTCCGATAGCTCGTCAAGTGGCAATCCCACTATTTTGGATCCGATTCTTGCTAATTCTACACCAAATCTCACTCCATTCCAAGGAGGCGATTTTATTTCAAATGAAATCGACAATGAAAATGAGGTGTTTATTAGTGATGATACTTCTATTCCACCATTTCTTCCGCCGATGGAAGTTATGAGTGTTGAACCAAAATCTTCAATCGAGGAACCACCTATCCTTGAATTGAAAGATCTTCCATCTCACCTTGAATACGCATTCTTGGAAGGTGATGACAAGTTGCCTGTTATTATTGCAAGAGGTCTTGCTAATGATGAAAAAACCAAGCTCTTGAAAGTTCTTAAAGCTCATAAAGGGCCAATTGCGTGGAAAATTTCTGACATTAAGGGTATTGACCCAAAATTTTGTACTCACAAGATTTTCATGGAGGAGGACTACAAATCCGCAATTCAAAGTCAAAGAAGGGTAAACCCCAAAATTCACGATGTCATAAAAAAGGAAGTTTTAAAACTCCTTGACGCGGGAATGATTTATCCTATCTCCGATAGCCCATGGGTGAGCCCAAACCATTGTGTCCCTAAAAAGGGAGGAATGACCGTTGTGCCAAATGAAAACAACGAGTTAATTCCCACTCGGGTTGTGACCGGTTGGAGGGTGTGTATTGACTACCGGAAGTTAAATGACGCCACTCGTAAAGACCACTTTCCTTTGCCCTTCATGGATCAAATGTTGGAGCGACTCGCGAGAAATGAATTCTATTGCTTTTTAGATGGTTTTTCCGGTTACTTTCAAATCCCTATCGACCCTCGTGATCAAGAGAAGACTAAGTTTACGTGTCCTTATGGAACGTTTTCTTATCGTACGATGCCTTTCGGACTTTGTAATGCACCGGGTACATTTCAACGGTGTATGATGGCCATTTTTCACGATATGATCGAGAAGTCGATGGAAGTGTTTATGGATGACTTTTCGGTGTTTGGCAATTCGTTCACGTCGTGTTTATATAATCTCGAGCAAATGTTAAAACGTTGTGAGGAAACCAATCATGTGCTAAATTGGTAAAAATGTCATTTTATATGTAAACAAGGAATCGTCTTAGTATATAAGGTCTCGAAAGCGGGGATTGAAGTCGATAAAGCAAAGGTAGACGTCATCGGCAAGTTACCTCATCCCAAAACCGTTAAGGGAGTTAGGAGTTTCCTAGGCCACGTGGGCTTTTATCGTCGTTTCATCAAAGACTTTTCGAAAATCTCTCGACCTATGACACACCTTCTCGAGAAGGATGCTCCTTTTAACTTCAATGAGGATTGTGCTAGAGCTTTCGAAACTCTTAAAAGGAAACTTACCGAAGCTCCCATTCTTGTTGCTCCTAATTGGGAATTACCCTTTGAAATCATGTGCGATGCAAGTGATTATGCTATTGGGGCCTTCTTAGGGAAACGTTATGAAAAGCATTTCCGTCATATCCATTATGCTAGTAAGACGATGACCGAGGCTCAATTAAAGTACACCACAACGGAAAAGGAATTCCTTGCCGTGGTTTATGCCTTTGAGAAATTCTGACCTTATCTCGTCTTAACTAAAAGCATCGTGTATACCGACCATTCGGCTATCAAGTATCTCTTAGCTAAGCAAGATGCTAAGCCGAGATTTCTTCGTTGGATGCTCCTCCTCCAAGAATTTGATGTCACCGTGCTTGACAAAAAAGGAGCCGAGAATCTAACGGCTGATCATCTCTCAGGTCTAGAAGATCCTCACAAAGATGTTTTCGAGAACAAGGAAATCACCGAAACATTTCCTCTTGAGACTCTCGGTGTAGTGAATTCTAAAGACACCACCCCATGGTTTGCCGACATTGCAAATTACCATGCGGGCAATTTCATAATCAAGGGTATGACGACACAACAAAAGCGAAAATTCTTTCGTGACGTCAAGTTCTATTTTTGGGACGACCCTTATCTCTTTCGGGTTTGTGCGGATCAACTCGTTCGACGTTGTGTTTTTGGTGCCGAAGCTTCTAACATCCTTAGAGCTTGTCACGAGGGACCCACGGGTGGTCACCATGGTGCTAATCTCACGGCCAAGAAAGTATTCGATGCCGGCTTCTTTTGGCCCTCTATCTATCGTGATGCAAACGCACTTGTGAAGTCGTGTGATTCGTGCCAACGTCAAGGAAAATCGTCTTAACGTGATGAAATGCCGCAAAACATAATTCAAGTGTGTGAGATTTTCGACATTAGGGGCATAGACTTTATGGGGCCGTTCCCATCGTCTCATGGTAACAAGTATATCCTCGTCGCGTTGGACTACCTTTCTAAGTGGGTGGAAGCTAAAGCTTTACCTACTAATGATGCTCGTGTAGTAGTGAAGTTTTTGAAACAACTATTCTCTCGGTTCGGAACCCCTCGTGCTATTATAAGCGATCGTGGAACCCATTTTTGTAATGACCAATTCGAGAAGGTTTTAAAGAAATATGGAGTTACTCATCGTCTTTCTACGGCTTATCACCCGCAAACGAGTGGGCAAGTCGAGGTTTCGAACCGAGCTTTGAAGAGGATTTTAAAGAGGTCGATTGGAGAAAACCGTGCTTCATGGTCCGACAAACTCAATGACGCTTTATGGGCCTTTAGGACCGCTTATAAGACACCTATCGGTTGTACTCCTTATAAGTTAGTCTATGGGAAGAATTGTCATTTGCCCATTGAAGTGGAGCACAAGGCATATTGGGCCCTTAAGCATGCAAACTTTGACTTAAATACCGCGGGAGATCACCGAAAAGTACAATTGAATGAATTGGATGAACTAAGAGACAATGCTTATGAAAATTCATTGATTTTCAAAGAAAAGACTAAAAAGTTTCATGATGAAAAGATTAAAAACCGGGTTTTTAATGTTGGTGATCAAGTGTTACTTTTAACTCTAGACTTAAGATATTTTCCGGGAAATTGAAATCCCGTTGGTCGGGTCCTTTCACCGTTACACAAGTGTTTCCTTATGGGACCATCGAGCTAGCTCAAGATGATGGTCCTAACTTCAAGGTGAACGGACATAGGCTTAAGCACTACTTTGGTGGGGAAATTCCTTCAATGGTTGACCTCGACCAGTCACCTTCCCCAATGATAACTAGCATTGAGGGGATCGAGTCGAGCTCATGACTCGGTAATCAAAAACGAGGAGCCTAGTGGGGGAGATCCCATGCTTATCCTTTTATGCTTACTAATAATTAATGAGAGGGGATTTGTGCCCTTCCAACTCGTTGTCTCGTGGTTGTTTGTGATTTTGTTATCTAGATCATCATCTACGATTGAAGACTCTCATGTTCGTTTACGTGAGCCTCCATCGTTTGCTTGAAGAAGTTTTTCACGAATCCATTGACATATCCTTTATTGTTCTAACAATTATCTTTTAGCATACTTAATAAACGGCTTTAGATATATTGTTGATCACCCTTTCCATGCTAGATCCTAAGCATTTGACTCTTCGTCTCTAGTATGGGGGTGCTCCACCTTTAGACTTGAAACATTGAGGACAATGTTTACTTTTAGTATAGGGGGTGAATATATGCTTGCTTTGCTACGCCCTCACGCTTTCCAACTTTCAATGTTTTGTTTTGTTTTGTTTCTAATAAGGCTAAAAATGGCCAAATTTTAAAATTTTTTAGTTTTCATAAGTGTTTTTAAGACACGAATGTATATTTTCCGATGGGTAGAATAAGAGCTAATTTTTGACTTGATGGGCATTTGGAGCCATTTACATTCCTTAACCCGCTCAATTCAAGTTTTGCTAGACTTTTATATAGGGAACTTTAAAACGCGAAGGTCTTAGCTCATTCGGGTTAAGAACAAGAACTTTTCGCAAGTTCCTATAATTGATCCTAGAAATTCACTTATCAAGGCAACTATAAAATGCATTCTCTAAACTTGAAAAAGTCCAAGAAAGTGCAAGATCCTATAGGTGGCTTGAAAACCCAAAACTTTGATTTGAAATAGTCTTAATGAAAGCTAATCCAAATTTGGCTTAATTTTGACTTGTATGGCTAAGTATTCACGAGTCTCTTTAATTAGCGGTCTCTATATTGTGAAGAACGATAAGTGATAGAGTTAGACAAGTGATCATGCTAAACGTAGAACATAAAAATCTTCTTTCAAAAACTCATATGTTTTTAATTGTGGCTTTTTCTTCCCATAAGATCAATGCATTAGGAATAAAAATAATTGCAATAAGTAAGGTCGTACGATTTGAAAGGTTACTTAGCTTCTAGCGCAAGATCGTTTAAAAGTTGCTCGGGGTTGAATACAGTTCATTGCCAAGGCATAACTTATTGAAGCGGGACGCGAAGATTGGTGAAGATCCAAAAAGGCCCTAACAAGGCATGAGGAGCTCTATTTTGTTGCTAAAGATCCAAGATGATGTGAAGTATCATTATTCCTAAATCAATATGAAGGATCGAGACACACGACGAAAAGCAATTACTCCCCTAAAGATCATGGAGAAAGTCTATCCAAAAAGACCCTTACAAGGTATGAGGATAAATATATCCAAGTTTGAAAAGGAGGCGGATCGTTGTATATCAACGTCCAAAATAAAGTTTGAAGAAAAATGATGAAGTCGTGGTCCAAATATGAAGAATCTCTCAAAAACATCAAGTGAAGAAATTCCAAAATATGAAGAGAAGACCATAATTTCAAGATCGTCTTCCCAAGATTTGAAGTATGAAGTACATGCCAAATATCGGTCCGAGAAAGGTCTCAAATCGTGAAATGAGTTATGCCAAGATATGAACTTACGGAGATACACGAGAAGCCGTTTTAAAAGATTTTGTCCCTCGGCTAACTATCGATTAAATCGTGCTACTTGTTTTCAGACTAATAAATACTCAAATAAGTTAATATGAATCACTTGTAATCCATGACAAATAGTTAAAAAATGCTAGTAACCCATTTCTGTTGGGACTTAGATATCTTGAGTTGATATGACAAAACAAGATGAAGGACCTAATAGCAAATATGTTAGCTTAGATAGTAAGCTAGGGTTGTGATGTAACCCTAGTCCCTCTATTATATAAAGAAGGTAGGCACCTTGGTTTTATTCATTCATTCACAAACAATGTAAACCATAGGTGTGTGTGCGTTCTCCTGGTGTCAAGCCTATTAGGCACCAGGAGTAGTAGTTAATAGCATTATTAATAGTAATCTTTATTAGTGAAAACCTTGTTCTTGGTTATGATTGTGTTTATTATGATTCCGCTGTGCATTTACAATCATGATCACGATATCCCAGATGAGTCTAGATCCTAAGGCTCAACAAGTGGTATCAGAGCTTGTTGGCTCTCGATCTGGTTGATCTACACGGTTTTCGTTTGTATTTTCTGTTTTTATATATAAATAAAGTTGCTGATCTAGGGTTTTTTCCAACAAACCCTAGATGATTCGTTTTTCTGTTGCTGTTGATACATTATTGTTGCTGCTGTATTGTTTTTGCTGGTTCTTGGATTATCATACTGGTTTTGGGGAGTTGATTCTTGAATCAACAATGAACCCCGTATGATCAAGATGGCTATTTCAGAATGAAGGTTTCCATAGCAGATTCAATGTCACTAGGGTTTTATGTAAACCCTAATTCTGTTAAGGATGGTTGATGTCTCTACTTACATTGGTGAGTCAATCCTTTGATTGATGATGAGCCCTTGTAGAGATATATATACAACTCATGATACTCTGATCATGTTTCTGGTTATGATGTTGCACTAGCATGTATATGCTGTTCAAGGAAAAGCCTGTTGTGGTCCCAAGATTTTCATACTATATATAAGAAAAGAGGAGAAGGACGTTTCATGAGGAGAAGAGCAGATTGGCTTCACGTGATGTTTTAAACAGCAGGTTAAGGCAAAGGACGGGGGAAAAAGTAAAAGGGTAAGACTGTTCGTCCGTTGCTTTCTGTGTGAGACAGAACAAGTACTGTTTGTTGTGGTCTATATCAAGTTGCACCATATTCAAGAAAATTCTAAGGATTATCGAAGCAGTTGTGATATAGATGGTTATGGGTTGCGTGGGTTTAGTGAGAGTTGCTAAGTTTATGATTCGTAATGTGAGATTGGGATATGAGCTGTTTGTCGACGTGATATTTATGGGAACAAAATTTGGAGACACATTTTGTTTTCCTGTTTTGTAGGATGTACGCATATTTTCTGGTCCAAAGACAATGACGTGATATGCATGACTATTATTGGTAAAATAAGTTTGTGGGTCAAGGATGCTGATTTTTCGGATTTGAGTTATATTTCATTTTCATATCCTAAAATATAAAAGTAAAGACGTGAAAATGGTGGCTGATTTTGTGGGGTTGCCTATTAATATTTGGACGAGATATATTATGGGTGGAAAGGATTTTTTATGGAAATTAATGAGACGTACGTTTATTATGCATGCGTGATTTTTGGGGTATGAATGAGACGTGATATATGTTACTGAAAATATGGGACAAAGTATAAAAATGTGTGATATGCATCAGTTATGGCCCACGTAATATATGGGAATGATTGAATTTCGTATATCTGGTTCCTGGTTTTCAGGGATTATAATTATTCCCTATATGTTCGAAGATTTGAGTAGTTGGTAACATTTGATTATGGGCTGGATATGGGCTTGATACATAGAAAGCTTCAAACCCGGCCATCATTCTGTCAAGTTTTTGCAACAATACAGTTTAGTGACGAACAGGGTGTCGCTAAAAGTATGGAAAGAGATGTGTTTGATTTTAGCAACAACTTTAGCGACAGGGTGGTGACAGAAAGAAGAAAAAAAAGGGTTTGAGATGCTACTGATGACCTATGGTTCCTACTAGTCTCATATAAATTCATGGTGGTTTTGTTCTCGGTTCCTCCTAGTAATATTTGATGGTTCATCCTGGTTGAATCATCGGTTCATACTAGTCGGTTTCTACTGGTCCGTACCACTAATCGGTTCCTACTGGTTTGTTCCTTTTGGTAGGCGTATGTTCTTGTTGACTTGATTATGGTTCCTGCTGGCTTGTTGTATACTAACTTTTCTTTGGCCGATTTTGGTTCCTTCTAGTCAAGTAAGATTGATACTACTCTGATTTAGTGACTAGTCTGATGTCACTACTGTTACTAGAGGAGGAGTTCTCAGCCATCATCGTTTCGTTGTGGAGATTCATTGAAGAAGACATTTGATTATCACTGATTTTATGTTGTAGTTGATTTTCACAGGTTTTGTGTTCTTATCATATCTTAAAAGGAAGGGAGTACCTTTTAAGATAACTTGCTTGGTTTGTATGGTGACGAAGACTCGACATATCCAGCGAAGGGGTACGATCAATTCATATCTTAAAAGGAGTAGTAGCCTTTTTAAGATAGTTTGATCTATGCGTACATTTGCTATCACTTGAAGGGGTTACGTTATTGTGCTCAGTGTCTCATTTATTTGAGGATTTTTGTTCGAGCTCGACGTCACGTGGTTAGTGCAAGACCTAAGATACATGTTTGGGAGATTCCACTTCTTCATCAAATTCGTTATACTTTATTTTCTTCATCAGTGATCTCTCCATGGATCCTACTGGATTTGCCGTGCACTTCTTAAGGGGAAGACGATCCCTTTTGAGTTCATGTGAAAAAAAGGGGAAGAATGCATGGATCAAGTGGAAGCTTAGCCTTCATCTATATTAGCTTCAGGGGAAGCTTGTGCTTACTGGTTTTGTCAAATCAACTAGGGGAAGATTGTTGGGACTTAGATATCTTGAGTTGATATGACAAAACAAGATGAAGGACCTAATAGCAAATATGTTAGCTTAGATAGTAAGCTAGGGTTGTGATGTAACCCTAGTCCCTCTATTATATAAAGAAGGTAGGCACCTTGGTTTTATTCATTCATTCACAAACAATGTAAACCATAGGTGTGTGTGCGTTCTCCTGGTATCAAGCCTATTAGGCACCAGGAGTAGTAGTTAATAACATTATTAATAGTAATCTTTATTAGTGAGAACCTTGTTCTTGGTTATGATTGTGTTTATTATGATTCTGCTGCGCATTTACAATCATGATCATGATATCCCAGATGAGTCTAGATCCTAAGGCTCAACAATTTCCTTTTATGATAACTAGGATTGCGGGGAGAAAATGTATTACACAATTTGGACGTATGAGTAGTGTTAGCATTATGACTTGTACCAAAAATGATCTCGTTTTTGCACTTAGCATGGAATGTATGACAATCAAGGATGACGAAGTTTACTCTAAGGGACATTTACTTGTTTCTATCCTTTGACCCTAAAAGTCACATTCGTGATGAAAATCATACATAATGTCTTTACACATCTTCGTAAAATTGTTGCAAGTCTTTTACTTTTCAATAAAAAGGAATAAAATTGAATCATGGTGATGCTTAGATACTTTATTCTAGCATTGCGTGAGGGCACGACAATGGCTTAGTATGGGGGAGTGATGAGATGACATTTATACATGATCTAATCGTTCTTTTCGGGCTTTAAATGCACTAAAATGTCATAAAATACCATATATATGCCTGTATTTGTTTAATTGTGTGTTTTAGGTATGGATATCGTGAAAAAGACAAAAGATCACAAGAAACAAGAAAAAATGGACACGAGAAACGAAGCCGTACAAAGAACCGGGCCCTAGTTCATGATTTATCCAAGATTAACCCTTGAAGACTTGAAGAAATACAAGATTGATCCTTAATGAATGAAGAAATGACACTTAAAACCCTTGTATATTCATAATTACAAGTTTGGTCCCTTAAGTTTGTTAAAATTGCAAAAAGGTCCTTCAACTTTGAAGAAATGGCAAGATTAGTCCCTCATCAATTCTAATTTGTCAAATATGGTCCCTCATGGAGTCAAAGATACATTAAAGACCTTTGAAGATCAAGAAAGTCCAAATTCAGTCCCTCAAATATTCAAACATGGCAAAAGTAACTCTTGAAAACCTTTTGCAAAAGTTTGGTGGCCAAAGTGTGAAAATCAGAACATATTTAACAAAGGAAAACCAAGTTTGTGGCTGAAAAACGTTTTATACAACTTTTGCCAAAACAAAAGGACTACTAATGTTATTTTCCAATGTTTAAACCACACAAACACGCGCCAAACACTTTATCCCACAAAAATCGGATCAAAGTTACTATTGTTCACCCTTCATCCACCCAGATTTACCACCCACTTAAACAAAGGGTAAATCCCAATTACCCATACCCACGTGTGGTTCGCACATGCAGAAACCCATCCCAACATTAAATCCCTCTTCTCCACTCACCCTTGGACCCCACACTTAACCTCATCCACCAATGAAAACACAACTTTCTCTCCAAGGAATCTGACGTGTCAAGATCAACAGCTTAGAGTCATAGCTTAACTCTAAAGCTAAAATGAACGTCCCTGATGCATTTGGACAACTCACACAAATCACACGGCATCAAGCACTCAAGGGAAATTTTGAGAATTCATAGCTAGGGTTTTTAGCATTCTAGAATCATCTGTTAGTCCTATAAAAGGAGACCTCAACTTGTGAGAGTCCCTCTGTTCTAGTTTTACCTTTTAAACATTGTAATTCCTTTTTGAAATATAAAAGTTGGTATTTTGAGAAAATTGTAATTCCTTTTTATGTTTTTGAAAGTTGGTGTTGTTTAATGGTAATTCTGAGTTCCATTTGGTGTTATAAGTGTGCTTGAATCATTTGGTTCAAGGAAGTTTATGTTTGGTAAGGTTTTCAAGTTTGAAAAAAGCTTGAAAAGAGGTTTCTGATTTTTCTATTTTTTTTGTACTAATTAACCAAAAGCTATAAACTCTTACAAGCTTGTTGACACCAAGCTTGTGAAGGGATTGGAGCCTTTGGTTTGGCTGTTTGTTCATTGTGTTGAAGAAATCAAGCCCTTGAGTTTCTGCTTTGAAACATCAACCAAGGCAGTCATCTATCTTTCTTGTTAAAGTACCTTGGTCTTGTTCTAGTTGTTGAACAAGGTCCAAGGAGCATTGCTGGTCCTCCTAGGATGTTGTGGAGGACAGGTATAAGCTCTTGTTTAAGTTTCCCCTAAAATCACATGATATTGTCTGTTTTATGATTTGGTATGTGATTTGGTGATTTTGTGTTTGTGCTTTGTGTTTTATGGTTGCAATCTACTACCTAGTGTAGCTATTTGATCTATAAAATCAGTAGGTTGTTTGAAGGATTAAGAATTTTGTTTGAAAAGTGCTTAATATAGGATTGTTTGGGATTACTGGTTCATAAGGCCTTGTGGCCTTGTGCCCTTGGTTCTTAGGGTTTAGGAAGTCTAAACAAGTCTTAATATACAAGTTTTAGTCATTGGTCAAGTTTCTGAAAGTTTAGAAAAGGGATTTGAAGTTTTGCAAAAATCTGATAAAAGTGTTTTTGAAATTGGTCAAACACATCAGATCCAATATCTTCTTTGTTTGTAGGATCTAAGGGCTGAAATCAGGTTTGGGAATAGTTTAGGTGATAAGCTATCTATTGGTTATCTAGTTGTTGAATTTGGTGGCTTATTGATTATGATATAGCTTATCAAAGTTGGTTGAAGTGATCATTTGCATCAGCAAAGTGACCACCTCATTTGTTGCTTGCATTTGTATTTCTAGTGTAAGGCTTGTTGTTTTGTTGCTTGGATCCTGTTTATGTGCTGCTTGTGAGGATATTTGGCTATTTGGATTGCTTTGTTGATAGCTTATAAGCTTACTGGCTTATTGGCTTATTTGTGCCAAAACTCATCAAGTCTACCCAACTGGTAGACCTGGATTCACAAGGTTTGTACTCAAGCCTTGACCAGCAGGGTGAAAACAAAGCTTTAACACTTCTTTAAGTCTGTCAACGTCCAAAATTATGCTTGTTAGCGTTTGATTTTCTCTTGTCAGCGTTTGAATTTTGGTCAAACTTGGTCATATAGCTTATTGAATCTGTTTTGCTTATTGTTAAATGCAACAACTTGGTTTTTGTAATAGAAATCATTTTTCTCAGCTTAATAACAAGTCTGGAAGGTTACAAATCTTTTGGTTAAGCTTTTGCAATAAAACTAGCTTATTTAGCTTTTTCAGCCAGCTTATTGGTTCTCACAGCTTATTCTACTTGTCTTTTTGTGATTTTCTTGATTGATTATTCTTAGTTAAGCTATTTGTGAGCTTTTTCAACAAACTACAGCTTCTGAAACAGCCTAGAACTCTATCCCGACTATTTTGTCGTTTTGTGGAATTGTTCTTTGCATATTTCTGGCTTATTGAGTGTGCTTTTTCAAAATTTCTTTTTATAGATCTCTTTAGTATCCCAAAAGAAGGTTGTGTGTTAAATTAGAGCTTATGGCATTGACTTATTGCTTAATGGGCTTATTGGCCCAATAAGGATAAGCTGTTTGTTCATTAAGCTGTGATAAGCTTACTTTCAGCTTTTGGGCCTACATAGTTTTGTGTTTAGATATTTTGAGTCAGATAGGGCTTTTCCAAGTCATTTGGGCTTATTTTGACTTTTGGGCTAAAAAGGCCATTAAGCTTGACTGTTTTTTATTTTAGCCCATTTGGGGGCCCATTAGGGGTAATTTGGTGATTTCACTTTCATTTTCTGATTACTTAGGTTAAAATAAACAAGTTTGCAAGTTTTTAGAATTTTTTATAATTTTTGGATTTTTAATATTATTTTAATATTATATTATTATTATTTTTCAAATTTCACATTTTTGCACTCTTTATATTTTTATTAGCTTAAGCACATTAAAATAGGATTTTTGCAATTCTTAGATTAATTTTATCATCTTTAGATTAATTTTTATAATTATTTTAAGTTTTAATAGTTTTTAAATCATTTTAAATAGTTTTTATTAGTTTAAAAATTTATAAAAATAGTTTTTAATCTTTTTAGGTCAATTTAGAGGTTTACCCATTGTAAAATCTTTATTTGGGCTTTTTGATAATTAATTTGATTTTTAGGGCTTTAATTAGCATTTAAAAATTAATATTTAATTAATTAAAAGGTTTGAAAAAAATTTGATCATTGGTAAACTCTTAGTTCATTTATTTTGATTTTTTGTATTTTTAGAATTAATTTTTATTTTTGCTCTTTTTACGGTTTTTACGTTTAGGCATCGTAGTAAGTAATTTCACGTCTTCGTCATTCTCTTTTCTCATCCCCTTCTTGCAAATATTAATCTCAAACCAATTACGAATTATTCACACACATATACCTCCTTGGGAAACGAACTTGTAACTTCATTAGGGTCATTTGTACACGGTTTTCCTAAACCGTCGTACTTAATACTTTCCCTATTTACCTCCTTTTCCTAAAGGTGTGGTAAAACACTACAATCAGATTTGAAAAGTTACTTAGCTTCTAGCAGAGGATCGTTTAAAAGTTGCTCGGTATTAATTTGAGTTCATAGCCAAGGCATAACTTATTGAAGCGGGATGCAAAGATTGGTGAGTCCGAAAAGGCCCTAACAAGGCATGAGGGCTACATTTTGTTGCTAAAGATCTCAAGTGATGTGAAGAATCATTTATCAAAAATCAATATGAAGGATCGAGACACACGACGAAAAGCAAATACTCCTCTAAAGATCATGGAGAAGTCTATCCAAAAAGGCCCTAACAAGGTATGAGGATAAATAGATCCAATTCCTAAAAGGAGGCGGATCGTTGTATATCAAAATCCCAAATAAAGATTGGAGAAAAATGAAGAAGTCGTGGTCCAAGTATGAAGAATCTCTCAAAAAAGTTCAAGTGAATAAATTCCTATTATGAAGAGAAGGCCATTATTTCATGAACGTCTCTCAAGATTTGAAGTATGAAGTCACTACCAAATATCGGTCCGAGAAATGCCTCAAATCGTAAGCGAGTTATGCCAAGATATGAACTTTATAAGGTCCCGAGAAGCAGTTTTAAAAGATTTTGTCCTTTAGCTAACTATTGATTAAAATCGTCCCACTTTATTTTCAGCCTAAATAACTATCGAAATAAGTCAACAATGCATCCTGGTGATCATTCAAGATAACAATAAAATATAAGAGATACACCTAGGAATAAGAGAGTCAAAGTGAATAATTGGCCCACATGAATTTGTGTTAGTTTGCTAACTTATAATAACAATGATCTCGTTTTTAAGCTTGGTTTGAGGAACGTGAAACTTGAGGATGATAATCATTCATGACATTTCCAAAACCCTAAGGTAAGTTTTGATCTTTCTACTTGTTTTCTTCTTTTGAATATTTTGTAATTTTCTATCTCTTTAATAAAGGCCAAGGTGGATTGATTATGATGAAAATTGTAAAACGTGCTCTGTAACTAATGCATTACATGAGGACATTCCAATGGTCAAGTGTAGGGGATTTAATAAGTGTGAAAATACTTATCCTTTTACCACTTAATTACATTAATAACCAAGCCAAAACGTGTATTTTATGTCGTAAATGTCGGAATTATGCGTGGTTTGTGTTTTTGTTGTGATTTAGGATCAAAATGTGAAAAGGGAAGAAAAAACGCGCTTTCACGGGCTTTTATCGAAGAAAAAGACAAAAGACGAAGTCAAGAGATCAACAGTGCAAAAAGAACGGATGTCCGAGACCTATTATAAAGATTTATCGAAGAAAAAAGTCTAATGACGGAAGTTTAATAAAAGCCGAAGAACTCAAGTATAATTTATGAAGAAATTACAAGACGAGTTTAGTTAATCCCGAGACAAAGTCGAAGAACATAAAAGACGAAAGACGAGAAAGAAATAAAGGAAGAAGCAACACATGCTTAACCTCCCTAATCACTATAAATACCCTTCATTTTCACCACATATAGTTTTGTTGGCTATTTTGACAAACTAGTCTTCCATTTTAATTACTTGCACTTTTCTTAATTTCACCTTTAATTTCTTGTCTTGCACCTTAAATTTGTAAGTTTAATCTTTACTTTTAATTGTTGAATCCTTAATCTTAACCAAGTTTTTAATTAATCTCTCATTCTACCTTTCTTGTTTTGCTTAATCTTTGTGCTTATTATCTTATTGTCATGCTTATTTGATTAGTTATTATGTTTTTATGATTATGATTGTGTTAGCTTATTGATTTGATAGCTTGTTGTGTTTTTCTTAAATTTGATTAAGTGCTTTTTAGTTAATTTTTATAAAAATTCGATTTTAAACATTTTTATTATTTAGTTTTTTAAAAGTTTTTAAATTTTGGTTGATTAGTTTTTTTCTTAAATTTAATTTGGTTTAGTTTTTGGTTAAGTGCTTATTAGATTTTAGCTTATTTCTAGTTTTTAGCTTATTCTCTTCTTATTGTTATCCGGGTTTCGGTAAAACCCTTTTATTCCGGATAAGTGTCCAAAGCCATATTCCGAATAGTGGGATTTCCAGTGATTCCAGATAAGGGGTAAAGTACTTATTCCGAATAAGGGTAAGTTAGATTTATTCCGGATAGTCACGAGTGAAATATTCCGGATAGCTAACTTTGAGGAATTCCGGATAAGCCCATGATTGCATATTCCGGATAAGGTGACAGGAATTATTTCGGATAGTGATTACAGGTGATTCCGGATAAGGATCCGGAGTAGTAGTATTCCGGATAAGATTCGAGTATAATTATTCCGGATAAGGAATTTGTGAGGATTCCGGATAAGCCACAGGACATCGAAGATTCCGGATAGTGGTCTTGAAGAGATTCCGGATAAGCCATCGGAATATTATTCCGGACAAGGAGTTAATCTATTATTCCGGATAGCTAGCTTGGGCAGGATTCCGGATAACAAGTCGAACGTTATTCCGGATAAGGGCTAAGTTTGGATATTCCGGATAAGCAGGGTATTCCGGATAAAGATTGGGAGTAGATTCAGGATAAGGGTGACAGCCTTATTCCAGATAAGCTGTACTTTGTTGGGTATTCCGAATAGTGACAGTATATTGGATCCTGGCTCAGGTTTTGTTTATCCTCTGTTTTATTCTCATGCATTTATTTTTTTTTCCGCTATATTTTTCTTTAATTGTAATTTTTAATTGCTTAGCTTTACTTTAAATTTCAAGTTTACATTTCTATTACATTGTCAAATTAATTTTTCGTCACGCTTTAATTTTCTATCATTTAATTAATTTACTTTTAAAAGTTTTAATATTGCACCATTTAAGTTTTAATTAGTTCTAGATTTAATTTACCCGTCATTTACGTTAACGTTTTGCATATTTATTTTACAACGACCAAAAATATTCTTTTTCACCAAAAGACGACTGAGTCGCAGTTAAACCAGTAATCAATTCGAAGAGACTGGTTCAACGATATTTTTAACTGAGTGAAATCCAGTTATTAAATGGCGCCGCTGCCGACTCTTTTCGTAAATATTAACGGTTTTCTGTGAGAGACGCGTTGAATTTTGGGATCCGTTCACTCATGAACGTTATTTTTCTTACTTAAAAATTTCCAAAACTCCATAAAAATAAAAAAATTATTAGAAATCCATAAAAATTAAAAAATTTCAAAAATCCAAAAAGATTTTATTTTTATAGTGTATATATATTGTCTATTTCTTTGGTATCTGTTTCTTTTGCTTTTGCAGGTGTATGCGTACTAGATCTTCAACTTATCTAGAGCCCGAGACTCGTGAAGATTTAGCTATGGCGGGTGTGACCAACAACAATAACCCACCGCACCTCAACAATAACAACAACAATGTTCCACCACCCGATCTTCGGACAATGGAGGAGCTTTGTCTACCCACCATGAACGGACGCGGAGGACCGATTGCGCGGATGCAAATCACGGCTCCTGAATTTTCGTTGAAGCATCACATGATCCAGCAAGTTCAAAACGCTTGCCCATTTAGCGGATTACCGGATGATGATGCCAACAAACACCTCGACAAATTCATTACCGTTACTCAAAGCATGAAGTTGCCCGGGGTTACTATGGATTTTCTTCGCCTTCACCTATTTACACACACCTTATCCCACCATGCCGAAAAATGGTTTGATCGTCTTCCGAAGAACTCAATTCATACTTGGGATGAGATGAATCAACGCTTTTTGTCGCGCTACTTTCCACCATCCATGGTCACGAGCCTTCGGAATCAAATTAGTGGATTTATGCAAGAACCTGATGAATCACTTTTTGATGCTTGGGAACGATATAATGTTTTGATCGATCGATGCCCAAACCACAACATGCTCCCCGTTACTTTGATCGATACTTTCTACAAAGGTTTAACTCTTCGTGATCGTGATATGATTAATGCAGCCGCCGGTGGCACATTTATGAAAAGGAGACCCGAGGAGTGTATATAGCTTATAGAGAACATGACTACTCATCACAAGAATTGGGATTCTTCTGCATCTTCAAGGAATAACCCGAGAGTCACTATTTCTTCTACTTCTTCAAACCCTGATATCACCGAATTGACCCGCGCAATGGTCGAAATCAGCAAAAACATGCAACTTTTGGCAACAAATCAACAACAAGTTAAAGCTGTTGCAACTTCTTGTGAGACTTGCGGTGGTCCTCATTTATACACTGATTGTTCTTCTACTCATGACAATCCGGAAAACGTGTATGCGGCTTATGGTAACTACTCAACGGACAATTACCAAGCCCGACCTCAAGGTGATCGTAACTTGCTAAGTTACCGTTCTAACAACTTTCTTTCACCCGGTTTCTCTCCTCAAAACCACAACCTCAACAACTACAATAGAAGCAACCGAAAGCCACCTCGAGCTTCTAATCCTTATCACCCACCCGCTCCACAAGCCCCACCCATCAATCAAGATGTTGAAACCTTAATGAGAACCCAAGGAGAGCAAATTAAGAATCTGCAAAGCCAAATTATCAACTTGAAAGGGGATATCACTAAGCAAGGTAATGACATTAGATCCGAGCTTCGACATGATATACAAACCTCTTTTAGCACTCAAACAAATGATTTGAAGAATATGCTGGCTAGTTTCTTACCAACCACTCAACCCTCTACTTTGGGCTCTCTACCTTCAAATACCGTCACCAACCCAAGAGCGAATGTGAGTGCTATTACTACACGCAGTGGAGAAACCTTAGTATGACCATCTATCCGTCCCCCAGTTACTCCATCTACACCTCCTCCACCACCATTTATCCCTCCTACTCCTACGCCTAGTATTAGTTCTCTATTACCGTCTCCACCTCTTACTGAAGTACCCAAGAAGAAGAACCCTTCACCAACCCCACCTTCCACCTTTAAACCTTCAACATCTCAACCTTTACCTGCTACACCTACACCTTCCACCTATAAACCCAATATTCCTTATCCATCTCACTTAGACAAGGCCAAATTGCAAACCAAGGATGACATTCAAGTGTCAAACTATTTGAAGAAAGTTTCGGAAATGACCATCACTTTTAGCCTTGTTGAAGCTCTAGCACAAATGCCTAAATTTGTTAAGATGTTTAAGGAATTGCTTAGCAAGAAGGAGAAGATGGCCGAGTTTGTTAATACTCGATTGAATGAAAATTGTTCTGCCGTCCTTCTTAAAGAACTTCCAGAGAAACTTGGAGATCCCCGTCGTTTTGTGCTACCATGTACATTTCACCAAACCGAAGAATTTACTGCCTTAGGCGATCTCAGGGCAAATATAAATCTGATGCCTTTAAGTGTTTGGAAAAGGTTATCATTACCCGATCTTACTCCAACAAAGATGACTCTTGAGCTAGCTAATCGTACTCTTGC
Source organism: Glebionis coronaria (assembly GCA_025667525.1). Classification (NCBI taxonomy): domain Eukaryota; kingdom Viridiplantae; phylum Streptophyta; class Magnoliopsida; order Asterales; family Asteraceae; genus Glebionis; species Glebionis coronaria. Next base: position 192,632 of record JANFOE010002148.1, read on the forward strand.
TTACCCCGTTGGTATTGCTGAATACGTGTTTATTAAAGTTGGCACCTTCACTTTTCCGGTCAACTTTGTTGTTGTTGACTATGAAATGGACCCTCATATTCCATTAATACTTGGTCGGCCATTTTTAAGAATTGGAAAAGCATTAGTCGATGTTGCCGAAGGTGAGTTAATCTTAAGGGTCGGGAATGATGCAAAAGTGTTCAAAATGGGGAAGATCACAACCAAATCTAATGGAACAGAATCAGCGAATATGATTAATGTGCTTGATGATTTTGTCGTCTACAACAATCCTCTATTCGATTCTTGCTATGATAATCCACTGTTCCAAGATGATGTGGATGATTCTCTATCCAATGTTGATCCTCCACCAATTTATGATTCTCCACCGATCTTTGATGCTTATGATGACGATTCTAGTTCCAATGGAGATATTATGATGATTTTACTTCTGAGTATCCAGATATGCCCACTTATGATGATTTTGATGAGGATGATACTCTCTCGAGTGATTCTTTACATGATGAAGATCCTCCGCTAACAACACTTGATCCTACTTTGGATGACTACTCATTTGAGGAAGACTTTGCTACTTTTCTCAACACTTACTTCCCAAATGAGAGTGATGCTCCTCCTTTGGACTTTGATGATTATGGTCTTTATCCTACTTTGGATATGAAGAAACCCGCTTCAAAGGAGAAAAAGCCGGCCGACACCGATATTCGCAGCACTTATGTCTTGACACCTCTATATCCAGCTTCTGAGGATGAGATTGCGAGATTTATGATCGAATCTTCTTCAAGATCTGCTGAGCCTGAGTGTTATTTTCCCCTAAAGGAAAAGGTGTTCGACCCCGGTATTGCAATTTTCAAGCCATCTCAGTATCCATCTGATGCAATAAAAGGAAAGGTCTTTGGAATTTATGAAGATATGCTTGCACCTCACCATACATGCTTCCACCGTGCTCAATTTTTGCTTAAGGGAACCTTGCCTACTCTTCTTTGGCTTGCATTGTTCGCCTTAAGCTTGTGCTATTTGATGGATGAAAACCATGTATTTGATCCTGGTGGATGTTCTTCAAGCTTCTTTCTATGCTAATCAAGGTCGAGACAGGCTTACGACTCGGTTAACAAAAACAAGCGCTTCTCGGGAGGCAACCCGCAGTATCTATCCTTTTTCGTTGTTTTTCTAATAAGTGTAGGGGGAGATCCTAGTATGTGTTTGTTGTTTTATTTCTTATCTTGTGCAGGGATTCGAGCTTTCAAAGATCCATTTTTGATGACTTTTGACGACCCGTGATTTCGTGTACCCATCTTCCCGGTTCTATCCTAAACTCTTTTGATTCTCTATTTTATATTCTTCAATATTAAAATAGGAATCACTTAAATTGTCTCTTCCTTAGCAAGATTTAAACAAAGTGCACAATGTCCTAAGTGTAGGGGAGTTTACTTCCACATGCTTCAACATTGAGGACAATGTTTATATTAAGTGTAGGGGGGACTTCTATCAAAGTTAAGTGGGATTTTCCTTGTATTTGTCCTCATTTTAACCGGAAAATTGATTTTTCGACAATTTTCAACATTTTTAATCTACTTTGGCCTATTAGTTTTTCCTTTGTTATAGTTATTTTCCTTCCTTGCTAGAATAAATTTTAATAAAGTGGTTTTAATTTTCAGACGTTGTGAATCTTTTGACTCAACCCGAGTTTACTTATCCAAGTTTACTCTAGCTAGTATCCTTAGCGTGTTTAAGTCAAGTTTTTCTAGGCTTTTATATAGGGAACTTTAAAACGCGAAAGTCTTAACTCTCACGGGTTAAGAAAAAGAACTTTTCGCAAGTTCCTATAATTGATCCTAGAGAGTCGTTTATCAAGGGAACTTTAAAAAACGAATTCTAAACTTGAAAAAGTCTAAGAGTTTGCAAGATCCTATAGACGACTCGAAAACCCAAAACTTTGATTTAATTGTCTAAGCATCCACGAGTCTCATTCCTTGAGATTTTAAATTGTGGAGAACGAGAGATGATAGAATCAATTATAAGTTTGGTATTCTTTCGTGAATTCATGTGAGTTGATTATAAGCTTTTTCTCCCATCGCTTGCTAATAAATATATTTGCAATAAATAAGGTTTTACGATTTGAAAAGTTACTTAGCTTCTAGCAAAGGATCGTTTAAAAGTTGCTCGGTATTAATTTGAGTTCATAGCCAAGGCATAACTTATTGAAGCAGGATGCGAATATTGGCGAGTCCGAAAAGGCCCTAACAAGGCATGAGGGTTACATTTTGTTGCTAAAGATCCCAAGTGATGTGAAGAATCATTTATCAAAAATCAATATGAAGGATCGAGACACACGACGAAAAGCAAATACTCCCCTAAAGATCATGGAGAAGTCTATCCAAAAAGGCCCTAACAAGGTATGAGGATAAATAGATCCAAGTCCTAAAAGGAGGCGGATCGTTGTATATCAAAATCCCAAATAAAGATAGGAGAAAAATGAAGAAGTCGTGGTCGAAGTATGAAGAATCTCTCAAAAAGTTCAAGTAAAGAAATTCCTATTATGAAGAGAATGCCATTATTTCATGAACGTCTCTCAAGATTTGAAGTATGAAGTCACTACCAAATATCGGTCCGAGAAAGGTCTCAAACCGTAAAGCGAGTTATGCCAAGATATGAACTTTATGAGGTCCCGAGAAGCAGTTTTAAAAGATTTTGTCCTTTAGCTAATTATTGATTAAATCGTCCCACTTTATTTTCAACCTAAATAACTATCGAAATAAGTCAACAATGCATCCTAGTGATCATTCAAGATAACAATAAAATATAAGAGATACACCTAGGAATAAGGGAGTCTAAGTGAATAATTGGCCCACATGAATTTGTGTTAGTTTGCGAACTTATAATAATAATGATCACGTTTTTAAGCTTGGTTTGAGGAACGTGAAACTTGAGGATGATAATCATTCATGACATTTCCAAAACCCTAAGGTAAGTTTTTGATCTTTCTACTTGTTTTCTTCTTTTGAATATTTTGTAATTTTCTATCTCTTTAAAAAAGCCCAAGGTGGATTGATTATGATGAAAAATGTAAAAAGTGCTCTGTAACTAATGCATTGCATGAGGACATTGCAATGGTCAAGTGTAGGGGATTTAATAAGTGTGAAAACACTTATCCTTTTACCACTTAATTACATTAATAACCAAGCCAAAACGTGTATTTTATGTCGTAAATGTCGGAATTATGCGTGGTTTGTGTTTTTGTTGTGATTTATGATCAAAATGTGAAAAGGGAAGAAAACACGGCCTTTCACGGGCTTTTATCAAAGAAAAAGACAAAAGAAGAAGTCAAGATATCAAGAGTGCAAAAAGAACGGATGTCCAGGACCTATTCTAAAGATTTATCGAAGAAAAAGTGTAACACCCCCAAATTTATACAACTCAGTACAGCGGAAGACTAGTTGGTGTTACGGGATAGCACATTACTCACATCATAGACAACGCATAAAAATCGCGTCGTTTAATAATAAATCATTTCCATTCATAAATATCAAAGTTACATCGGTCCCAAGTCATTATATTTCATACAAAGTTTTACAAAGTATTTGAATGGAAAATATTGTTTAAGTGCGGGCCATGAATTCTTGTCATCTTCCCGAGAATTACCTTCAAGTACCTGAGATAAAACACGTTAAAAGAAAAGGTCAGCGATAACGCCGAGTGAATTCATAGAGTTTAATAAAATCCATCAATATAATATCAGTATAAAATTATTACTGAAAATCATCTTGTACAAATCATTTTAATAGGCCATAAAATAGCCAAAGTCATTTTATACAAATCTTTATCGAAAATCGTAATATAGGCATTTTCCTTAAAAATCATTATACGAATCATTATCGTTAAGAACACCATACAATACGTTTTGCAACGTTGTATAGATTAAATAAAACCATTATATGAATATGGTTATAAAAAGCCTTAAAAATCATTATACGAGCCAATGTCGTAAAAACGTCATACAATACGTCTTACGACGTTGTATGAAAATAAAAACCGTTATATGAGTATGGTTATGAAAACCAAAATACAAACATAATATCAATAGTATGACCCTGTATTGCTAATCAGGCAATACATCGAAATTCGAAGCGTCTAATAGTATTTCGTTAGTTTTGGATTATTATAAGCCGCATGACATTGTTACCTTACTAAACCAACAACGGGTAGCTAACCCGATACCAATTTTGCCCATCAAAAGTAGCGTGTCGTCACAAAGGTCACGCTATGGAAATCTTCTCATACATAAATTCGCTTACCAATCAATGTGGCACGACGGGGATCAACCGTCAAGGCGCGAACTGGGGTGATCGTCCCCAAATAGTACTATTAAATGCATAAGTGTCTACCAAATCCCGGTAGTTCACAATTCATGCTAATGGGACTTTTAGTGACATAACCTAACTTTAATAATCCATTTAATCTCATCTATCGGGTCCTTTAATCATTTACCGGGTCATACAATCGGGTCATTTAATCATTCGGGTCCAAAATCAATAAACAACCAATCGGGACAAATGGTGTCCTATTTTATAAAAACTAACATTTTATCTCCCTCGCGGGTTTATAAAACATTTCATAAAAACATTTAAAAGAGTGCGAGGCTATGAACTCACGTTGATATGGGAAGGCGGGTTATCGGCAATTCGGACGTACGGTACGTGCTTCAATCACAGAAACCTAGACAAATAATACTCGGTCTTAGACGTTTGTCCAATGACTTTATAAAAATAACAAGTATGTATACATATGATGATTATATATATATGATGATCAAGTGGGTTTACATATTCTCGTTTACTCATTTTAGTGTTATATGTTGATAACTTTTATATTAGTTTACTAGTTTTACCTATTTACGTGTCTTAAGTCCAATAAGCTTATTATAAGTTATTTAACTTATTTTAATCCATTTTGTACTTATATTATCAGTACTTAACCTTTACAAGTTGGGCCCAAATGGGTTAAGCCCAATAAGTTCTTTTTATGAGTGTTTATCTTATTTAGTCCAATTATTAGCCCAAGTATTAGTCCAATATGTTTACTTAGCTCGTTAATGTCCGTATGCCCTATAGTTCGGGTTTTATCGGTTTTTACTTGTTGTACATGTCTATATATCAGTATATAAGTTTTATAAAGTTTTCATTAGACGGGTCCAACCATCTAAGTTTTATTTAACAAAAACGTTAATTTTACGGCAATAGCCGAAAAAGTCGTAAAAATCATGTTTATAGTTTTATAACTTATAAAACTTAACAAGTTACCATTTTTATAATTTATACACTTATTCCACCTTTTACATATTTATATAAATAGAATCCATAAGTTAGTGGGTTTTAATTTATATTTTATACATTAAAATTTTGAGTGCTTATATAATAGTATTATTCTTTAATTTCCAAAAATCTGATTTTTATCTTTACTTTCACCAAAACTGCCATATCTTGAGTTATATATGGAGATAGAAGCTCAAAATTTTATCACATAAACTACATGATATGTGCTACATTTAACTCTTCTATAGCTACTGTTGAATCATCTTCTAAATATTTACTAAAAATCGTCCAAAACAGTGAACTCAGATTTATACCTTAAACTTGTTTTGATCATATCTCACTCATTACTTTGATTCCATTGCATGGCCAACTCTCACATGTGTACAAGACCCATAGATTACTGTAAATCTACTAATCTATGCCATTTTTATCAGTTCACCACTTGATTCTTTACTGTTTTATACAGCCAACATATTTAGACAAGATTTTAGACTTGTTTCTTATAGTTTTTCACTTTTTCAAGCATGTTTATAAACACCAAATCTCCACATAACATTTTTATCATCATATAATCATCATATACATATACAATAGGAAATAAAATACATGTTTACATAATCAAATTAACAAGAAGACAAGGAGGACAATCTTTATACCACCATGATGATGTAGGTTGTGATCAAAACATGGATTTTGATGGAGATACTTGTGATGCACCAAGACCATCTTCATCATCACCAATCTTCATAAACTCCTTGTATAAAATCAGCCTCAAGACTCCATGGAAACTCCTCCTTGGATGTTATAACTTGCACCAATCAATAGGGCTTCAAAAGGGCATCAACATGTATATGAATAACATGAGATTTTGTGGTTAATTTTGATCAAATTAGGGTGTTTAGGGTGAGCTATGGACGAACTAAGAGAGAGATATGAGAGGATTTTGAGGTGGTTTGCATGAATGAGAAATGGTTTTGTTTGTGCAAGTGGTTTTGATGGAAAGTTGCCTTAAAAATTAGGCTAAGCTTACAAGTGTAAGCTAGTAGTTTACAAAGGTGCCACATCTTTGATGTGGTGTCCCTTTTGGCCATCCCATGCTAGTGGGGTGGGGCAAGATTTATCTTGTCTCATCCCACTAATTTACGGGTATTCCTCGATTCTAGTTTCCTCGATTTGCGTGCCCTCGGGTCGTTTTACAAAAAACGTTTTTATAAATTATGAATCAACGGCACAAAACAAATCCAATAAAAATTGTCTCATCAAAAACGGAGTTCGAAAACGTAAATACGTAATCCTAAGGTTTCCGGTTTAGTCGTAAAGGACGTTAAAATAAAATCGAAAGTCCTAATCTCTTCTCGTAAATTTGTGAGTTTATGAACCAACACAAATTTAAAACTCCAAAATAATATTCATGGACAAATTTATTTTCTGAAATGTCGGACTGTCTCCAAAGACGGTGTATGTAAACGTAAGCACGTAACGTTGAATCCTCCGGTTTAGACGTAGTCGATGCTACTCCAAGACGTAAGTCCAAATTTCTTCCCAAAAATAAGTGAGTTCATATTGTAACATCAAAATAATATTTTCAAATAATATTTGAGAATAAAATATCAATCGTAAATTGACGGATTGTCACAGCATTTACCCCTAAACAGGATCTTTGTCCTCAAAGATCATCTTACTACTCGCTTCTTATAGAGTTAAAGCCATGTGGGTATTTCCTCCACATTCGGTCTTTTCTCACAAGTGCAATTACAATACGCGAGTTTCATCAAACATAACTACGGGAATAAGATCAGGCTTAATGTTGACTTACTTTCTCTATCCATGATGTTCACGGGTTTTTGATGAATGCAACTTTTTGCCGATCTAAGCTCTACTAAGAATAATCAGATTCTCACTTGATAGATATTCCATCAAGTTCGATATACGAAACATAATTCACGCAGTCTTTGAAGTCCTAGGGTAGATCCAGCTTATATGCCTTTCAAACCAATCTTTTTTTACATCATCTCTATGGTCCATACAACGGGGACTTATATCCCATGATTTGTCAGATCATGAATTCATTTTTCCAAGGTTAAAATGTGTGGCATAACTTCGCTACCCATTTGGCACTTCAAGATCTACATTTCATATTCACATAACTTCCTGCCCACTATCGGCAGTTAATAATCAAATCCTAATTTCAACAATCATTTCAGATCTCGCGGGTCGGGTATTTTGTAAGGATAGGTTCGCCATCATAGGAAACCTTAAACCTAAAAGACATGTCCAACTCACAGTGGGTGTATGTCGGGTGTCTTTATCTCAACTCCTGCTTACAGATGCTCTAATATTTAGATCCTAACAAGATTCAATCTCAATCCTAATACGATGATTATCAGTGATAATCTTTCCAAAGGAAAACGATTATACGGTTTATTACCAAAGGTCATTCATTCAAACATAAAACAGCACTTATATTACCTTGTATCGTTACTTTACCTCGTCCCTTCGATTTGGGGTGGTACATAGTACTCTCATCAAGGTTCGTTCTCAATGATTTCTGAGCAAATCTCTAGAAATTCGATGCGAAGCGAGGATCTTGATAAAGATGTTCGATACAGGCACACTATGTTTACATAACTCTTTTGCATTTATCATTAACGGGAATGACATTAGCAGATTTGGTCAGTCTGTCGATGATGACCCAAATCGAATCAAATTCAGATGATGACCTTTGCAATAGCTAGACGTTTACTAATGTATGAGGCGATGCCTGCCTTCATAATTTGCCATCAGTACAACTTCTTCAGACAAAGATACTTTTAGTCAAAAATGACATACATATAATACTTATACTTACACGATTCCAATATAACTACATCTCATAATTCTTCATATTTAGACAATCACAAGTGGTCTTTTAAATATTTAAAGCTATCGGCTTCTCAATTCTAATGGTTCACATTAGCCGCAAACCACTTTTTATTATCTATATTATCCTTTTTACAAACATCGTTTATTTTTTTTTTATATCGTTCGGCAATTTATTTGCACGTTCATTATTAAGAAATATATCCTAATTGGTTCTTTATCCTTTTTATATAATATGTCAGTATCTATATTCACTTCTCATGATGATGTAATTATCATGTCCACAATTCACTCAGGTATTCTTTCTATATTATGTGTCGGTAATTACGTTCACCTTTCCTGATGAAATAAATATCATAACCGTATTTATTCAATATTCTTTCTTCATATCTTCTATGTTTCAGTTTCGTCTCCACTATTATTTTTATCCGTTTTACTCAATCCATCGTTTAAAGTGTCGATAATCATTATAATTAATTAAATAATTATTTATTAAATTTTTATGAAACGTAAACGTAAAGATTTTTAAATATCTTAGTCCATCCAAAAATGTTCAAAATTAAATTTGAATTTAATTAACAAGATTTATGTTGATTTATCGAAAATAATTAAAATAGTTAATAAGATGCGTAAATGTTCAAAAAATCTTTGGTTATACCGTGGTCAAAATTTTCTTAGTTTGAAAAGCAAAATGTGTCGTTTCGAATTTCAAGTCATGATTTAAAAGGTTTCCTCAATTCCTCTTAAGTTATCTTGAGGTATACACAAACATTTACCCCTTCATGATCACCAATCTTCATAAACTCCTTGTGGAAAATCAGCCTCAAGACTCCATGGAAACTCCTCCTTGGATGTTATAACTTGCACCAATCAATAGGGCTTCAAAAGGGCATCAACATGTATATGAATAACATGAGATTTTGTGGTTAATTTTGATCAAATTAGGGTGTTTAGGGTGAGCTATGGACGAACTAAGAGAGAGATATGAGAGGATTTTGAGGTGGTTTGCATGAATGAGAAATGGTTTTGTTTGTGCAAGTGGTTTTGATGGAAAGTTGCCTTAAAAATTAGGCTAAGCTTACAAGTGTAAGCTAGTAGTTTACAAGGGTGCCACATCTTTGATGTGGTGTCCCTTTTGGCCATCCCATGCTAGTGGAGTGGGGCAAGATTTATCTTGTCTTATCCCACTAATTTACGGGTATTCCTCGATTCTAGTTTCCTCGATTTGCGTGCCCTCGGGTCGTTTTACGAAAAACGTTTTTATAAATTATGAATCAACGGCACAAAACGAATCCAATAAAAATTGTCTCATCAAAAATGGAGTTCGAAAACGTAAATACGTAATCCTAAGGTTTCCGGTTTAGTCGTAAAGGACGTTAAAATAAAATCGAAAGTCCTAATCTCTTCTCGTAAATTTGTGAGTTTATGAACCAACACAAATTTAAAACTCCAAAATAATATTCATGGACAAATTTATTTTCTGAAATGTCAGACTGTCTCCAAAGACGGTGTATGTAAACATAAGCACGTAACGTTGAATCCTCCGGTTTAGACGTAGTCGATGCTACTCCAAGACGTAAGTCCAAATTTCTTCCCAAAAATAAGTGAGTTCATATTGTAACATCAAAATAATATTTTCAAATAATATTTGAGAATAAAATATCAATCGTAAATTGACGGATTGTCACAAAAAGTCTAATGACGGAAGTTTAATAAATGCCGAATAACTCAAGTCTAATTTATGAAGAAAGTTTAATTAATCCCTAGACAAAGTCGAGACAGTCGAAGAACTTAAAAGACGAAAGACGAGAAAGAAAGAAAGGAAGAAGCAACACATGCTTAACCTCCCTAATCACTATAAATACCCTTCATTTTCACCATATTTAGTTTTGTTGGCTATTTTGACAAACTAGTCTTCCATTTTAATTACTTGCACTTTTCTTAATTTCACCTTTAATTTCTTGTCTTGCACCTTAAATTTGTAAGTTTAATCTTTACTTTTAATTGTTGAATCCTTAATCTTAACCAAGTTTTAATTAATCTCTCATTCTACCTTTCTTATTTTGCTTAATCTTTGTGCTTATTATCTTATTGTCATGCTTATTTGATTACTTATTATGTTTTTTTGATTATGATAGTGTTAGCTTATTGATTTGATAGCTTATTGTGTTTTTCTTAAATTTGATTAAGTGCTTTTTAGTTAATTTTTATAAAAAGTCGATTTTAAACATTTTTATTATTTAGTGTTTTTAAAAGTTTTTAAACATTTAGTTGATTAGCTTTTTCTTAAATTTAATTTGGTTAAGTTTTTGGTTAAGTGCTTATTAGATTTTAGCTTATTTCTAGTTTTTAGCTTATTCTCTTCTTATTGTTATCCGGGTTTCGGTAAAACCCTTTCATTCCGGATAAGTGTCCAAAGCCATATTCCGAATAGTGGGATTTCCAGTGATTCCGGATAAGGGGTAAAGTACTTATTCCAAATAAGGGTAAGTTCGATTTATTCCGGATAGTCACGAGTGAAATATTCGAGATAGCTAACTTGGAGGAATACCGGATAAGCCTTCGATTGCATATTCCGGATAAGGTGACAGGAATTATTCCGGATAGTGATTACAAGTGATTCCAGATAAGGATCCGGAGTAGTAGTATTCCAGATAAGCTTCGAGTATAATTATTCCGGATAAGGAATTTGTGAGGATTCCGGATAAGCCGCAGGATATCGAAGATTCCGGATAGTGGTCTTGACAGGATTCCGGATAAGCCATCGGAATATTATTCTGGACAAGGAGTTAATCTATTATTCTGGATAGCTAGATTGGGCAGGATTCCGGATAACAAGTCGAACGTTATTCCGGATAAGGGCTAAGTTTGGATATTCCGGATAAGCAGGGTATTCCGGATAAAGATTGGGAGTAGATTCAGGATAAGGGTGACAGCCTTATTCCGGATAAGCTGTACTTTGTTGGGTATTCCGAATAGTGACAGTATATTGGATCCCGGCTCAGGTTTTGTTTATCCTCTGTTTTATTCTCAAGTATTTATTTTTTTTTCCGCTATATTTTTCTTTAATTGTTATTTTTAATTGCTTAGCTTTACTTTAAATTTCAAGTTTACATTTTTATTACATTGTCAATTTAATTTTTCGTCACACTTTAATTTTCTGTCATTTAATTAATTTACTTTTAAAAGTTTTAATATTAAACCATTTAAGTTTTAATTAGTTCTAGATTTAATTTACCCGACATTTACGTTAACGTTTGGCACATTTTTTTTACAACGACCTAAAATATTCTTTTTCACCAAAAGACGACTGAGTCGCACTTAAACCAGTAATCAGTTCGATTAGACATACGACAAAGAACTTTTTAACTGAGTAAAATCTAGTTATTATTTACACTAAATGTGTTGTATATTTTGTTGTGATCAAAACTAAGAAAGATTAGTTAACACTAATAATGTTTTTAGGCATCACTTGCATTAACAATCTCCCCCTTTTAGATTACGACAAACTATAAACTCATTTATGTAAAAACACAAAATATCGAATTATTAACGAGTTCATCACTATCATTTCTCCCCCTTTGTCGTATCAAAAAGGTAAGCACAAGTCTTTGAAGAGAACCAGACTTTGCTAGTAGCTCCCCCTTGGTGGTTGCTCCCCCCTTGCTTGGGGCACCAAGTGTATGAGCTATGGTGACATGCTACACAAAGGTTAGTAGAAAGAAAAGAAACACCAATGTATATATGACCACTACCTACTAAGTAACTTGAGAGGGAGAAGGAAAAGAAATCTCAAATTAGAAGCAAGTATTTGCTAAGTATGTCTAAAGAGGTAAATGACAAAATCAAAGTTCAATTGGTGGAATGGAGGTAGAAAAGAAACATCCAACCAATGAAGATGATAAATTTGTCATGGGGTTAAAATTTAGAACTGATGGAATCACCCATAATCAATTGGAAAGATTAACCACGATCAACTCAAAAGAAAGAGAGAATGATCAAATAAAGAAAACAAACACAACACAAAGGTTTCATATTAAATAAATATGAAAGAAAAAAATAAGGTAGATAGTCATACACACAATATGAGTATCTAAAGCAAAAGATATGGAAAATAAACCACAAAGCATAAGCTATTCTAATAGTGATAATTTTCCAAGATTGCTTAAAATATTATTGACTCCAAAACAACTAAAGTATTATTGACTCCAAGAGTGCTTAGTCCTTTAGTTGGAAACATAAGACGACGAGGCATCATTCGAAGTTTTGTCCATGGGAACGAAAACTTTGAGAGGAGGTCGAGTGAGGAGGAATTCAAGAAAATTTAACTTCTCATACACATGCGAAAGTTCAACTTGTTGAAATCGATAACAAGCACACGAGGATCCATGATGCAAAACAAATTCGGTTGATGGGGGAAGGCCATCACACCTACGGTTTGGTGGTGGTGAGGAGAGTGGGTAGGAAATGTTTTCACAATGCCTTGTGAGGTTTGGGAAGGTTGAATGGTCATTGAGTTGAGGGGTGTCAAAAGGTTTTGGTAGTCGGGGAAGATTTTCCTTTTCTCCGGTGATGGGGTTAATGGAGTAGGTCTCATTCCAATACTTAACGGGAGAGAAGGTGGGGTTCTTGGGTGGTTTGGATGAAGAGGGTTCATTTTTCTTGATCCAAATAGGTCGAACTGAGATCTTCGGTTTCTTTGAAAGCTTGGATGAGAAAGCTTTGGGTGAGGAGGTTTGTGACAATGAAATGTCAAGGTTATGAAAGGAAGACTTATGCATTGTTTAGTTGTGAGAATGAAATCTCAAGGTGGGGGTATAAGAAGAAAGTAGACAAGGCAAAGGTTTGAAAATCAAATGTAAAGTGTCAAGGAATGTTTAGCCAAATTGAGTAAACATGGAATCTTGACAGGGGATAGGGTGATGAAGAAAGACCAAAAATGAGCCAAAACATGGCTATCTGTCCGCGGTTCCTTATAGGGACAGGCGATTCCTTATCACTTATGGAACCGCGCGACTTTAATGATCCGCGTGCATTGGACTTGAAACCAAGATTTTCTAGGGTTTTGAGAAAAACTAAGACTTTTTCAAAAATTTGCAAATCTTGGAATTTTACCTCTATTAGCACTAAATTATGCTAGGGTTTCATAAAAGCAACACATTCACAAAGCATTTCTTGACAAAGGGTGACAAAATATTTAGATAACATTTTGAACCAATTTTAGTCAAGTTTTAGAGGTTGTGATAGATTTAGGTTCAATTTTAATTTAGAATTAAAGTTGATTAATGTGCATATAAAGATAGAAACATATATAGCTAAATCCATAATTCATCCTCATGAAAAACTCATGGAGGGAAAGAGATACATTAAGGAAGTAAAAAAGAAAACAACTAACTAAAACAAAGTTAGCTTAAAACTAGTTCTTGATGAGTAGTCTTCCTTGGCTTGATTTCTCTTGAAAAATATATTTTTTAAAGAAAATCACCATTCATCTCCTAGGAGGAGGCATGGTAAACAAGGTGAGCAAGAAATATCGCAACCCCCTATGAAGTCCAAACATCTCCATCCTAAGGTTGTGAATTATGTAGTTATTGTAGAGGCAACATGGACAATGAGAACCATGAGCTTCTAGGAACCCAAGTAAGTAAGGATCACCCATAAAGAGGGGAAGTGGGACACCCAAAATGGGAGTGTTTGAGGGAGGTGGAGGTGGAGGAGGTATGTTCTCCAAGGGTGATGTGGGTGAGTGTGGAGGTATGCTCTCCAAGGGTGAAATGGGTGAGTTTGGAGGGGTAAATGGTGAAGTCACCAAGGTATCAACAAAGTCATTCACAATGGGAATGCTTTGGATGGGTTGAGGTTGGGTAGTCACATCCAAGAGAGTACTTAGAGTGAAGGGTGAGGATAGCTCATTCATTCTAGATTGGAATGAAGAGAAGGTAGAACCATGAGAATGGTTGGTACCATGGTTTGAGGTAGTCTTGCATGGAGCCAGAGGTGGTGAGGTTGATAAAGAGATAAGAATTGGGACAATCTCATTCTTGGGTGTGTGAAAGGGTGAAGAGTTAGGTTTGGGCAACTTAATCTTAATCTTAAGATTTTTCTTTGAAGTGGAGGTTTTGGATGAGTTTGAGGTTCTTGTAGAAACCATGGTTGTAATGAGAGGTTTAAGGGTTAAGGATGAATAGTTTGATGTGTGAAGAACATGGCTAACAAGGTGGGTTTAAAAGGGTGAGGGGATGATCATAATTAGTAATGGGTTAAAAATATTTTATGTGAATAATGAATTTAGGTAAACTAGTTTAGGAAATGTGCAAGTTTTTGAAAATAAATCAAGCAAGGTTTACACAGATTAAGGAAAATAGTGTAAAGAAAAGATTATGTCGGACACAATAGCCGGCGGTTCCCTATCTACGGTGGACGGTTCCTTATCAATAAGGTATCGCTGGTCGATATGGAACCGCGACCAGAGGTGTTCAAAAATGGTACTTCCTCAAACTTTGGTTAGCCCAGATTTTTACCATAGGATTATCAAGACAAAGTTAACTACTTACCAAAATCTAGGAAGCTAACTAACACATAGGATGCACAAAGCTATGCAAATTATAAACACGATGGCATAGACAACATTCGGATTAAAATAACAAGTAATCCAAACAAGTAGTAATAGTTAATACACAACCAAAATAAAGAAAAAAGAAGCAAATTGTTGTCCCATATATTTGTGATGATTAAGCAAAGAAGAAAGAAAGAAAATAGATGAAGAACAGATGGATTCCTAGAGAGAGAAAGTAGTGAGAGAAATTTGAGAGGAGGAGAGGATTAACTTTTGGGAATATTAGATTAGAAGTGAGAAAAATGAACAACCAACCCTCCTAACATGCTAGGAGGGTAGTATATATAGTCCACCCACATGCGGGCTTTAATGGACTATATATTGGGCCGGGCTTGTCTTTTGGACTTTAATTAGTTTAAATCCAAGCCCGTAAACCACTACTAATTAACTACCTATTACAACGTTCTAACTAATGTTACTATAATAACCTATGACCGAGCATTGTTGTTTGACTCAATATTTTGAGGCTAACAATCTCCCCCAATGTGAGGTCATACCCTTTTGATATTTGGAGATCAAAGGAGATTACGAATCTCGTCATAAATGAGCCTTGAACGTGTAACAGTAGTTTTGTTCCTTCATGCTATGATCTTTGAGCCTTTGTTGTTGTCTTTCGACTTTCTCTTTTAGTCTTGAGATCTTCAAATCATTCTTGAGTTGTCTTTTCCATCTTGCGATCTTGTGTCTTTATCCACATGCTCACACTATTAATTGTCGAATAAGTCTTTGGGCATGGTGGTTTTGAATCTTTGACTTTGTTGAGTACACCGTGACGCCACCTTATCGAGACAAAACATAGACACGCACTGAATGGCGTTGGCATTCGTCCTAAATCGGTAGAGTTTTACCTCCGGTCGGTGAAGACCGTTATACGATATTAAATATCGTACCTGTGATTAGGTATATTCAATTAAGAATCTCCTTGACAGGGTTTCGCGGCTGTACTAGCCGTTCTCTTTACTCGACCGTCTCAAAGCAAGACTGCGAACATAAAGAGTGAATCAATTAGATAAATATCCGCTTGATTAAAGTCGTCAACTCAAATTCTTGGAACAAGTTTGATTCATTAAGAATCTTACCATTGTTGCTTTCCAGTTCAAACAAGTTTGATTCATAAGAATCTCACAAGTCACCTACCGTAGTGCTGTTTGATGTTGACGCTAGAAGGATTTCCATTCGTCACTGTGAGTATTAATGAATATCACTCTGAATGTTCTGGCAAGACCATAAGGATATTGCGTAGAAACCTGAAACGAGTTTGAATCAATTCAGAATCAAACCACTGTTGCTTTTCAGTTTTACATATGTTCAATTCATAACGAGTCTTGCATATGACCTACCGCAGTGCTGTTTGATGTTAACACTGGAAGGATTTCCACTCATCATTGTGAATACTAAGTAGTATCACTCTGAGTATTCTAGCAATATCACAAGGATATAGCGTAGGACTCTCTTGATCTTCATTCGTGTGTCCTAACGAGATTTGATTAATCTCTTGGCTCTAGACTCGAATTGTGCACTTTTAGTTGTCGGAGGCTGGAGCAGATGCCACCTATTTAATATCAACTATCTCGGAGTGAGAAAGTCAATAGAAGTCGTGTTGATCTCCGTGACAATAAAACAAACTTCTTTTGAGAGAAGCCTGAGTAGCTAGGAAAGGTTTGTGCTTCACATCACTGGGTCCATGATGAGTTGTCTTCATGATGTTGACCCAGTTTCTCCCTAAGTTGTATGGAGGGCTTCTTTCTTTACACCCTTTATCCTTACATTTCTTTTTCATTCTTCAACCCCTTCATTGCTTACCAAGACATCATTGAAAGCACCTTGTTGTGATTGTTCCAGTGCTATCATCAGTACTTAGTCGGCATTAAGCTACATTCACATTCTACTCCATCTTTCCTATGGACTTCTAATCATCTATTGGATTGTCCCTTGGAAGATCCCTCCGGTTCTGGTTGGATCATAGGACTTAAACCTAACCACCCTTTTGATACCAATAACGTCGTGAATTAAAGATGTTGTGGGTATTTGATCGTAACCATGAAAACCACTTTAAATTCTAACAAAGTGTTTGAAAAACATTTCACACCTTGCTAGTTTTGTCGTTTCAAAAATGCTCCCCCTTCACATGTGCCTCGATAATCGAAAGTGTTTCGCACATGTAGGTAAGAGTTAAAGTGCTTGAGTCTTATATTAGATCACATTTTAATCACATTTTCTCCCCCTATCTCTAATATATAAAATCTTTTGATATTAGAGATACCAAATTTGATTAAAATATATTTTGAAAAATAGTCTTGAAAATCTTCGGGAGAAAGATGTACTATTCTTTTGCATGAAGTTGAATTGCTCCCCCTAAAAAATTGATCCAATGAAATTGTCATTACGGGTATTTGATCCACATTAAACTTTTGAGGATAGGAGTTGTGGAACACACAATTTTTGAAAGATTTTGAATATCATTGAGAAATTCTTGAAAAAGTTGTGTTCAACGCTTTTTGAAAAATCAATTCTTTTTGACGAAAAGGTTTTTCTAAGGCATAAACTTGAGTTCATAGAATTTGAATGTCTTGAAGAATCCACTCAAGTGTAAGAAGATTTAACTTCTTTTGCTAAGGGTAAGATATATTTAAAGATACACTTTCCTTTATTTGAAGTTCGAGTTACAGTCTGACATTTAACTGTAAGTCGTTTACATGAGCTTAAAAACTTTGAATGTTTTTAATGAGAGCTCATGACCGAGAAAAAATATTTTCCTGTTGTTAAGGATAAGTTATCATTCGTGATCAACTTTCCTTTCTTGGAAGTACGATTCACAATCTGAGGTAATTGTAAATCATTGAAATGACATGTTTTGAAAAATATTTACAACTTTCATTCGAGCTATATGTACACACCCGTGTCGTTATTGAGCGACATTTCTAGGTACGTCCATATTATCGATACTGAAAGACATGTCGAGAAGAATATTTTTGGTATTTTGAAAGTTTTTCCATTTTTTATTTTGTTTTTCTATGGATATTTACGTTTTATTATATTTTTTTTTCTCAAGTTTTTTCGAAAATAATCCAAAATAGACTTTTGTACAGCAGAAGAAGGTGATATCGAATGTATAGAATTGGAACCCTTTGAAGAAGGAGAAGTGGGTTCAGAATCCGCTGTTGTACCTGCAATCACAGAAGAAGAGTTTGCACAAATACTAGAATTAGGAGTAACAAATTCCTTTTCAGCGTGTAGAACAGTAGCATTAGTGCTGGTGTAGGTGTCATCACTCTTCTCTATGGGAATCCACTTAAGACCAACTTCCGTGAAGATCCGACCCGTGGGTTTCCACTGAAGACTAGATTTAGGAGTAGCTTTTCTCTTGCACAGCGGAAGACTTCTTTGAAGAGAAACTATGTCCTTTTTGAATCCACGTTTCAGATTTGGTGTGGTTGCTTTTCATTACGATGGGTTTGTATCTCCTTGTTGTCTTATGGGATTCTGTATTAGATCTCCGTTCAAAGGAATGAGATTTGACCTCATAGAGGTATTGCAAAATGCAATGGTCATGATTTCCATTGTGAATGCCCTTTTTGCAAGTGGGACATAAAGGGAATTTGGGATTCACGAAAGTACTTGTATTCCTTTGTTTTCCACATCGTTTAGGCGTAGTGTTTGAAACACGACTATTCATGGATGGTTTCCAATTCCTATATTGCTGAAGAGGGATCCTAGGTTTTGTTTGACTACCATTAGGAGTGTGTGGAACTCTAGCGAGATTTGGTGAACTAGGTTTTTCATACACGAGTTTGTCTTGCTGAATCTTCCCTTTTTGTTTCGCATCCTCTAGATTGTGGGTATGAACGAGGGCATTTGAACCTACAGATTCTTTTGTGGACGTGAATGTCACACGTTTTGGAGGAGTCCTAGAGGGGCTAGGTGCATTCACATGGTTGGGTTTAGCAACAATGTGCTTTCTAAATGGAGTAACATAGGGTGATATGGATGGTTTTGGAACACTTGGTTGCACATCAGTCTTAGGGGGTAACCTAGATTTCATATGAGAAGAATTGGAGAACAGAGTCGGTTTTCCTAAGATAGACAGCTTTGGATCCTTGTAGGCATTGGGTAGTCGAACAACAGGTTTCTTAATGCTAGGTTCCACGATTTTCCTTCCCATTTTAGCAACGAGTTTCTACAACTATGCTATCACTCTGTCCCTGTCTTGTAATTGAGCTTTCAACCCTTTAATTTCCAAATTCTGTTCATTCATTTCTCGAAATGTTTGGGAAAGTTTTTCTTGCAATTTATTATCATGTAGAGAACTACCAACTTCTTTTTGCAAAGCAATTTCAAGTGAATGACAATGTTTTTGAAGGAAATCAGTTTTGTGTTGAAGTAACTCAAAAGCCTTTTTGTCAACATTTTCTTTACGTTTCAAAAGCTCAATTTCAAGACGTTCACATTCTTTGATCTTATCAATATATTGGCATGCAACTTCAGAATATTCATCAATATCAGCACAAGATGTAAAATAAGCACACATAACATCTTTAGAAACGCATTCTTGCAAGAGTAAATCATATTCATCTGAGAAACCAGACTTCTCCATTTGAAGATCATCAATGTGTTTCTCAAGAGATTCAACGTATTTTAAATCATCATACATTTCAGTCCGAATGAACTCCTCAAGTTGAAGAACAGTTTCTTTAATCAACGCCGTGTTTGGAATTAAGAGTTTATCCACAAGCAAGGTAATATCTTGAGGAATCGGACGTGTCCATTCAGCATTTTCACGTTTTGCCCAGTCTCTTTCAACAATAGATTTAACATTATCTATGTGGTGTTTAAGAATACCTAATGTTTTCCTACTCTTTCTTTTAGATTCATCTAAAGGGAGGTAGTTTATGTATTTGTAAACATTAGATTTCTTAGGGGCAAATGCTTTCTTCCATTGAATTCTCTTTTGTTTGCATTCTAGAAACACTTCCTCATGAGTTTTCTGAGTTTGTTTGTTGAAAAGACCATAAAGACTATTCTTATAAGCATAATTATATGGTTTCACAAACTCCTTATTGACAAGTGGTCGACTATCATCATCCCAAAGGGAAGTCTCTTCACTATCGGCACTAACAGGCATGCAATCAAGATCGGTCCTTTTAGTCTCATCAAGATAAAGACACGGGTTAGCGGCTTGAGCTTTGGCAAGGTACTCAGGACTTGCAAAGATAACTTGACCCTTAAACATCGACGGAGGTGCTAGCATTCTTACGGATTGAATAGAATCATGCGTTTTATAAACAACTTTCTTCAAAAATTCGACTTGTTCTTCTAGTTTCGTTACTTTTTCGGTTTCTTTATAATATTTACTTTTGAAGTCTTGTTTTAACGCATCTACCTCTTGTTTCTTATCCTCGAGAATTTTAGCAGAATCGGTAGTGGTCATAGAGAGCTTTTGTTCAAGTTCATTAACTTTGGTATTGGCAAGGTACGTTTTTTGACGTTCATCCATTAAGAAAACATTATATTGACGCTTCTCTTTGGCTAATTACTCAAGAGTTGTATTATATTTGTTTTCAAAATCGTCCTTTTGACTTTTTAATGTACTACCCTTGTACCCCTCAAGCTCTTTGGTTTTCTGAAGAAGCTCCTCTCTATAGCTATCTATAGTTTCACTAGACTTAATTAGAGCAGCTTTGCATTCTTCAAAATTTTGAGTGAGTGTTGCGTTTGCCTTCTTTAATCGCTTTTGACTCTTTTTATTTTCTCTGACATCGTTTTGTAAAGTAGCAATTAAATTGTCTAGCGCAAGACGCTCCTCGTCATCATCCTCATTTGCATGTTGATCATTGTAAAACGAATTATTCCACGTGTCTAATGGATCAGGTATGGTATTGCTATCAACCTTTTCCGTCATACATGTGTGAATAATGGTTTGAGTTTGATCACTATGCTCATGCGTATTAGCATTTCCAAACACATTATATTCATCATAGTGTACCTCTTCCAATGGCTCAGAATCGAAAACAGGACCATTATCATAGGAAGGTGTATTGCTGATGACATTCTCAAAGTCGATGTGTTATTTGCCAGAGCTACTGTTGTCTTTCCCAGAGTTGTTGTCATCATTCCCTGAACTATACGTTGGAGTCTCATATCTGCAGCTTGTATTCTCAATATCTGATGTGATACCGCAACTGGTATGAAGTCTGTCATCAATTGTTTGTTGCATTTGTATTGTGTGATTCACATAGGTTACAATGAAGTCTATGTTGCGGGTTATCCGATCTCTGTATAATAAAGCATCCATTCCATGATATCGCTTGAAGCACTCGTTGGTAAGCGAAGACTTTATGACATCAGAAGTAAACATCGTTTCAAGTGATGTCTTGAGATCAGTGAAAGTGATCTTGCATTCACTAGAAATGAGTCTTTCGTTGACAAGTTGTGTTTGAAGTCTATCCATGGCATGAGTGAATGTTTTGCTAAATGTGCCAGTGGATTCACGTAAGTCGAACAAGACTTTTCAAAGGCGCTGAAAAGAATCTTGAAGTACTCTAAAACCGTCCATGGCGTTTTTTCCCAAAAAAACATATCTATTGTTGTAGGTGTTCCATTTCGAGGTCTTTCACGTCTGAACTTTCAGTAACCGCATTACTCGTTGGCATGATGATCGTCTCTCTCTGTTGATGAAGTGACTTTGGATCTTAAGTAGATATGGTGTGATTGTGTTGTTGTTGAAATTTCGAGAATTTGAAATTTTTCTCTGTCCGACAATAAATTCCTCAGGCCGACTAAAACGGTAAACCGAAAAATTTTGAATAACCAAATTTTGAAAACGAGTTAGAAATAGCCAATAAATAGTAGGGAAAAAGTTTGAAAAATGAAAATTTTAACGAAAAATAAAATAAAAAAATGGCCTAAAAATTTGAATTTTGGTCCGAAAATTTGAATTTTTGGTCGAAAATTTTTTCACATCGCCAAAATTTGAAATCGAAGCTTAAATGGCCTAAAAATGGTCTAGGAAAAAATAAAATTTACTTGGGTTTTCACGCCAAAAAACTCCTTTTCCGATGCAACTGATCGAAATCACAATCGGAATCTTTAATCCCTTTTCTGATTACACCAATCGGAATAATAGTACTATTTCGAGATTTTGAGGTAAAAAGATGAAGTTTTCGACAAGAAATTCGCGATTTTAACCAACCAAAAGCAATTAAATCTCTACCACAACTATATAGGAGGTGTAAATCAAGAAGTAGAGCACGGAAAACACAAAAAAAAAATCTTGAATTCGAGATGATTATAAGAGAAAATCACACGAACTAAGTAATATCAACAACGAATCACAAAACTACCCCATGGTGATTGATACCAATTATTGTCCCATATATTTGTGATGATTAAGCAAAGAATAAAGAAAGAAAATAGATGAAGAAGAGATGGATTCCTAGAGAGAGAAAGTAGTGAGAGAAAGTTGAGAGGAGGAGAGGATTAACTTTTTGGAATATTAGATTAGAAGTGAGAAAAATTAACAACCAACCCTCCTAACATGCTAGGAGGGTAGTATATACAGTCCACCCACATGCGGGCTTTAATGGACTATATATTGGGCCGAGCTTGTCTTTTGGACTTTAATTAGTTTAAATCCAAGCCCGTAAACCACGACTAATTAACTACCTATTACAACGTTCTAACTAATGTTACAATAATAACCTATGACCGAGCATTCTTGTTTGACTCAATATTTTGAGGTTAACACAAATGTTCAACATCACATTACATGTTTACCAACATGTATACTTTGAAACACTTCAAACTCTTCACCTTCTTTTCTTGCCCAATCCATTGATCATATTCCCCAAGTACTTGAATCCCTTCCTTGACTCAACCCGGTGTTCATGTAATTCACCTTGGGTTCGAAGACTTTGACGGTAAAGTCCCTCCATATTGAGATTATTAGGAACTTCACTAGAGGAATGATGAGGAGGGGAAACAATGTCATCTAAACCGTCCACGAATGAGTTTGTGGAGTGGTGAGAAGTACTCGAAGAGCCAATGGGAGCACTTGTGTTAATGCCATCACCATCACTTGTTGGCATGTCCATGTCCTCATCATTGGACTCTTGTTGGTCGGATTTACGATCACATCTTGTCTTTCTATTATATACCTCTTGAATAGGTAGTATAACCCGTTTGACCGGTTGAAAATGAGAAAGATCAAGATTTGGAAATCACGGCCAACCCTTTTAAAAAGGCGAATGAGAAGCATTGCGTAAAGGAGGTTTGTTTTAGGCTTGTGAATAGCATAATTGATCCGTTGAGCGATAAAATATGCCAAATTGTAATTGGTGTTGGTAAAGATGCAAAATAACATATGCACTTAACACGCCGGAACATGATCCCGGTTTCCACAAAGACAAAACACATTTTCCCTATGGATATTGGTCCATTGGACCATATTATCATTAAGGTCGCTTAAGAAACCTCATGACGTTTCACCGAACGTACCTTAGTATGAAGGCTTCTTTTAACGGGTCGATTACGCTTTTTGGAGACAATGTCAACAATGTAGTCAAGATCAATTTCCGCATGATCATTTGGAGGACAATTGTTGGATTCAAGGAGAGCACTAAGCTTCCATTTATCCGTGAAGCGACAGTGCCTACAAGTGGGACATCAAGAATTTGACCGAAGACTTCGAGAGAGTATTGTATGAGTTGACCGTTCAAGATGAACCTAACAAATATTCCATCATTGTTTTCAATGACGGAGTATGTGCTAAAGAACTCCAATAGGAATCGAGGATAGATGTCTTCCTTAATGTGCAACAAACAATCAAACCCAATGTTTTAAAACATAGATTTGATGTAGACATAATCCTTAATATCCTTTTGGACAACTCTACCCTCATGAAAACAACGAGATTGAAGGGAGGAATAAGTATGGGCGAGATGAGTTGAGTGACAAAAGTTGGAAAGGTTAGGCATATATTGTTTAGTGAGTTGATGATCCTTTTGGTATTGTGAAGGCATGATTAGTACCTAAATAAACACAATAAAATATTTTTCCAATCACTCATATGAAAAAATAAACTCAAAAATCAAAATATGAGAATGTGTTATATCAATTTCCTGACGAACAAAGGATTGAATCCATATCATTCTCATGTTCTCAAGGTATCTATTCCATTATTAACCAAGAACATATGAACTATGTTGGAAACAATGGACTAGAACATTGGTTTTCAAAACAAAGTTTTTAGGTAAGCATTAACAATGAAATTACCTATTTGTTCATGGGTTCATCTCAATTCCATCTTTTAACCAAAATCAATTAGCTAAAATTCGGATTTGTTCTACAACTGTGTTTTAGTGAAATCTTAATGAATATGAACCTAAGGAATCATAGTGAAATAACCATGTCAACCCATATTCCTATTGAGGTTCTAATTCAATTTCAGTTTTAAAAATCCCCAATTAGGAAAGGATGAACCCTAGAACAAAACAGATGAAATTGAAATAAAATACTTACAATTAATTGATGTTTGATGAAGGATGAGTGAAACCCGAGTGATTGAAGGGTTTTGAAGCTTCAACAATGGTGGAAAAGGTGGAACCCGTCGGCTGTGTGTTTTTGGGAGAGAGAGGCTTTAGTTTTGAAAAATATTAATTTAATAAAACTGGGGCTCTGACGAGTTTTACTGCCCGCGGTTCTATATCGATAGAGAACCGCGGGTTTGAACCGCCAGAGATAAAGAACCGCATACAGAGGCTGGTTTTTATCAATGAAATACGCCAAATTTTTGAAAACCAAGTTTTCTAAAATACTTAAAAATATATCTTAAACCTTTTAGAATATCATTGGATCATCATAACACTAAGCAATATGCCTTAATGAAGGATTACGAGTTGAATCGAGATCGAAAAGAACCGAAACGGACAAACGACTACTCGTAGCGAAAAAGCAAAGTGGAGAGAAGTCAATGGAAGTGATTCAAGACTAAGACCAATGCTCAAGGTATTAATGACAATCTTCAAATCTAGGAGACGAAGGGCTTGTGTCATATATAGTGGTTTAAGACGTGCATTTCTGGCGAAGTGTTAAACAACTTTGGTAATGAATAAACACAAAGCAAATATTGATGCATAGAATAAGATCACTTTCAATAATAGCCTTAGTCTATACCAAAATATGAGCAAGGTATTAATTCACTTTCTCTCCCACAAAGGGCCTACTAACCGTATGGGTGCAAACCATGGATATCATGCTTGATACTTTAAGCTACTACTAACTCACTCTACATCACCATAGTGAGTCAAGTATCCAAGCAATGAAGGTTTGATAGGATAAAAGAAGAGAATCACAAACCACAAACAAATGTCAAGGAAAGGATGCCAAGAGCAAGCACATAGTCAAATAATGATCAAAAGAATGATCAAAGGGCGTGAGGAAGAACAAAATCATACCTTGGCCACAAAGAGCATTCCAATCCATCAAGGAATCAATGCAAAGCCCAACAATGACTATGATGAGTACTAAGTCTTCAAGGACTAGTAGCATTCCCAATAATCATGATATCATCATTCAAAGATGTGGAATATTAATGAAGATGAGTCTTCTACAAGTGCAAGTAACTCAATCCACAACTAATTAAATGATTGATCTTCAAGAGTACCTACACAAAGCAAGATGCAAACTAGTAGATACATTTCAAGAGTAGATCTAAAATGCATAAAAGCTACTAATCTAAGAGGGATGCAATATTACCAATTAAAAGACCCAAAAAAATAGTTTTGACCAAAGAGAAACTTTAGTACAAGTTGACCTTCTAATTTGAGGAGACAATGGATCGATCCAAGTTTTAAAGTACAATATACTTCAAAGATCTTGAGTGACCATCGATCTGATACTAATTGTAGAAACTAGAAGGAGGGGGGGTTGAATAGTTTATCTTCGATTAGTCACCTAATTAAAATTACTTTCAATTAGGTTTGTATCAAAACTATCTTTTACTTGAAGCTAAGTTGCATAATGATTAGGTTCAATTGAAATATATTAGCAATGGTAATAGGTAAGTATAATGATAATCAAATAAGTAAAGAGTAAGGAAAGAGAGAACCTAATGACAAGACACCAAGATTTATAGTGGTTCGACAATGAGGCTCTATCCTCGTTTCGACTCCACTCCTCGAGTACACCTACTCGAGATTTCCACTATATCCACAAGCTCCCTTCTTGGCGGAGAAAGCCTTACATCGTTGCTTACATTATTTTCCGACACTAAGCTAAATTTCGAGACCTAATCTTTAGCTAGGACAAATCTACACAACGTTGCCTACTTCACAATTTAACGACACAAGGCTAGATGTCGAGTTCTAATCTCAAGGTAGAACCAATCTTCACGACGTTTCCTACTTCACCATTTTACGACACAAGGCTAGATGTCGAGTTCTAATCCAAAGCTAGAACCAATCTTCACGACTCTTAACTTTAAAGCTAAGTGAGAACTTCACACAACACAACTACTAATCACTTTCAAGTTTAGTGAGAACTCACAAGACACAACCACATTACTTTATAGTTTAGTGAGAACTACTACACAATCTATTACAACTCAACTAGACATATCCAAGTACACACATGTAGCTTGGATCTACACAACATAAATCCAAGCAAACACATATGCAATGGATGTACACAACAAATCCAAGTATTCATAAATTGCTTGGATGAACATAACTAGTCTAAGTATTCATAAATACAAATGGATCAACATAAAACAAAAAGGCTAACATGACGAACATGACAAATTCATGGATTCATCTTTATCACAACACTAGTGAGTGAGTGATCTTCTCTTTGGACAAGGTAAAGAAGGGGATCAAGAGGATAATCATATGTAAACATACTTAACTCATTAAGTGATCATTTACTAATGATTATGCTATAGAAAAGAGAAAGGGGGCTGAGAAAAACGTCCAAGAGGGTTATTGGAAAATGAGATTTGATCCACTATTTATAGAAGACAAAGTGCAACGGCTAGCTGGGCGTGGTTCTTTAACTAGCCCGGCGGTTCCATATCGCTAGAGAACCGCCTAGCTATTTAAGGTACCGCCCAGTAGACTACGCTCCTTTTTTGTCTTTTAGTGGGGTAGGAATATCTGAAGTTTTTTAAACCTTCAAAGGATATTCTTATGGCATATGGAATATGCCATTTTCAAATTTACATTTTCCTATTTAATAAAACATTTTCTTAAAAAGAAAGTTTATTAAAAAATCTTTTGTCATATTAACAAAAGTGAGTTTTAAGGATAATTACTTTGATGATCACTATGTATGATTAAAAAAGTTAGTGATATGATTATTACCTTGATGATAGTGTTAGTTAAATAATTCGTTTTGTGTTTTACACTAAATGTGTTGTATAGTTTGTTGTGATCAAAACTAGGAAAGATTAGTTAACACTAATAATGTTTTTAGGCATCACTTGCATTAAAATATTTGACTATGGGGTTTCCGAAATTCAGAGGTAACACTTCTGCATAATCTAAAGCTTCCAATGGGGAGAGCTTCATAGTCTTCCTTATAACAGCTTCAATTGATTTTAATTGATCAAGTATTGGAAATCAAATCTTCAACCCCTTCTTTACTGGCCTTAGAACCACATATGCTTTCTTCATTCTCATCTGTTCCTCCATTTCCTCTTACCTTTCCTTGGAGAGTAGCCTAAAAGTTTTGTCTTTACACAAGAAACCCCAAATTTGATAAGCCAAATGCTCCAAATGGTCAAAAGTGAGCTTCTTGAGCTTTGTGTAGGTCCACCAAGTCTGGTGACACCTTAACATCATGTAATATAACTCTCTTCTTGTTGTCTTGTTTTGTTGAAGAATGTTACAAGCTCTATTTTTCACAAAAACCTTAATATCTTTCTACAACCTTAAAAATCCTTCTAAACACCAAATCTTCTAAGATAAAGAAATATTATGATCATTCAAGACTTTCTTTTCATATTTAAAATAGAGCTCAACAATCTTGGGCATGTCAAGATCAAATTGCAGCTTCAAATCCCTAGGCTTCTCCCTAGCCACTTCATCCTCCCCATACTCTAACCTTTCTGGCTCTTCGAGTATCATCACACTAGAACTAGAGCTCTCATCATCACTGCCACCTTTATTGTTTTTAGATTCAGTCATAATCTGTGACTCAATGGCAGTCTTAGCAAGCTTTCTTCTTTCCTGCTCATGAAGTTGTGTAGCCAAAATAGAATCAAATTGTACCTAAGCTGCATCCTTAGGTATTTGTCCTTCTACCATAACTCCTTTACCCTTTTCCAATGCTCCAATAGTTGGTAAAGTTGTTGATGATGCCTGTATAGAAACATCCTTGATAATAACTTATGGTTGGGATACACCAGCTATATCTACAAGTCTGTCAGCCTCTGATTTGTTCATGCCATTGTTCAAAACTTGAGTGTCAGCGCCTGACTATGTAACTTGCCTCATCATCTCTACAAAAGATAGCTGCTTAGGAGTAGTCAAAGAAGTATCAAAACCTGACTTCTCCTTTAAACCTGTTAGCACCTCAGCTATCTCCACATTCTTGTTTCTAAAAGAAACACCTTCTTGTGAGCCCTTGTTACTCAAATTCAAAGGCTCTGTAGCATTAGCATCCTCCCCTTTGTAAGAATCCTTCTCTGAAGAAAGGACTCTAAATTACCTCTTCCTAGTATTGGCAGCCTCCAAAGTAACCAACCTCTCCTTCAAAGATTTGAGTTCAAGGCCTTGAGCTGTGACAATCTGTACAAGATCTACATTTTGCTTTTGCAAGCGTATTCAAATCGCTTTCAATTCCATAGCTGATAAGGGTTCCAGTTTGCCCTCCTCTATCATGGGGATTTGACCCCCTAAGAGAGATTCATTGGGCATGGGTGTGGTCTTAATGATGCTGGGACTGTCTTGACCTGCTTCAAAGCTAGTACCAATAGTCCCAACCCCACCCATGTCACCAACCACACTTGTGGTGGTAGTTCCCTCTGCTACATGGCTAGGACCACTAGAGCAGAACATTCTAGTAGTCCTTTGGCATTTCTTAAAGCAAAATTCTGGTTGTTCAGATGAGGAAGTGGAATGTGGGTCATGTTCATGTGTTTTGGGGATGGAGGTTGTTCTGGGATAGGGTATGGTTATGGTTATGGGCTTGCAGCTGCCTGAGTGACAGCTTGCATGGCTAATGTGAGAGGAAGGTCTCAAAATGGAGGGGTGTTCATGTTACCAAAAATAGTTTTCTTTTGAGCAGGGACCTTATAAAAGTGGTCATGGCCCTACGATAATATTGTTGAGCATCAATATCCATTTGTAAAAACCTCGGGTAAGCAAGAGTCATCTTGTTACCCTTGTTATGACACATGCCATCAAAAATCAGTTTAGAAAACTTATATTTGTGCCCATTTGCAAGGAAAACAAGAGCACAACCGATGGATCGATTGATTTCATTGAAAGACGAGCATTTAGGACTCAAACATTGTAGGATGACATGTATCAGGTACTTCCAGGCTTGGGGAAATTGTTGTTTAGAATATTTGTTTATATGCCCAACTGGGGCGAATTCATATCCCAAGCCTCGAAGCCCTAACTCTAGCTATGCTAGGGGTGGTAGTTATACCATCATCTTCGTCAAGATGTAAAGATTGAAGAACTAAATCTTCAGTAACCACCCATCTAGCCCCATGAACAGTGCCAACTAATGTAATCACTCCATCAATTGTTTCAGAACGTACAATTTCTAGAACTGCTTGATGTGTGTGATAGGGACGAGTGGAGTATGAGAAAGAGCATACCTTAGAGGAGACGCCATCAAATAACCAATCATCTCTGTGTATTGGGGGTGCAAAGTATTATCCTCAAGCAAATAAGCCACCATATTGTGTTGACTTCTGAACCCCAACTCTACACTAGCAGGTTTAAACTTTGGTGCCATTTTAATGCTTTGTGAAAACTGTAAGATGGTTAACAATGGAGGTTTGAAGGTTTGATAATGTAGAAGACAAGAATAGGAGTTACCCTGTTTAAAGAGGTGAGCCTAATATATAGGAGTGGTAAAAGCACACGATTTGTTGAAAAAGAAGGCAGTTACAGTCAAAAAGTAATGATTACAATCGTGAAAATATATAACTTATCTCTTTCATTAATAAAAGATACCAACTCTCTATAATTACGGCCTAAATTTTTGTTAAAAACAACTGGGTGGACCCTAGTGTTTTTCAACGTTCAAAAATTAAATGTCAACGGGTAAAGACTATATTTTGTCAGCGTGTAAATTTGGCCATGTCAGCGTTGAAAATGGTCTTATCATCGTTGTAAGTAAACTATGTCAGCGGCAAAAAATAAAAAATAAAAAGACCTTAACAAAGAAGTTTAACCTAATGAAGATAACTCTTTCACTGAAAATGACTGAAGAGTGGCAAGCACTGTCCAATCATGCACACTTTCATAAGCAAGATAGACATAATTGTCTTCAAGTGTCCCTTGCTAACCAAAGTTCTTAACAATGAAGAAATCCCATATAAACTCTTTGTAACTTCCCAGGTAAGCCCGATTAAAATTTACACCAAGTCTCCTAACCGATCAACCCCAATTCTAAGCCAAAAATTCTTGGCAACATGTATAGTATATCAACTTTGCATGCTACAGTTCCTCAAGAACTAGAAATTCCAATAATTCTTAAAAGAAAAGCCTTCATTATTTCTAATTCCCACTCACCTGTGGACACAATCTAGAATTGTTATAAGAGCATTCTAAGATACCCAAGATCCTAAAGGTTTCCTAAACCTCCCCTTAAACTATGATGTACACAGTTGCAAAATAATACGTATATGACAAATTTTTATTTCAAGATAGGAATGTAAACATTCAAACCATCATAAATAAACTTTTGACAAATTCCCAGTAAGCTTAAAAGATCCATAAGAAACTCTGTATCTAATTCTACAATGATCATAATACCTGCATGATTAGATGAAAAATAACAAAAACGAACATGGTGGTGTCAGCGGCCATTTTTACACTTGTCAGCGTCAAAATAACCTCTGTCAGCGTTAGAAAATAAAGTGCAAAATCTAATACTTTACAGAGACAAATAATAGTGCACATCCTGTACATAATATACAATAGTTTTAAAAACACATTTAGGTAATATTGATCATTCCAATACTTGTTACCAAGTACTGGAACCTCCCAACATCAAAAGGTTTAGTTAAAAGATCAGCCACATTCTCTTCTGTGTCTACCCTATCTGGATGTATTAAGCCTTTTTCAAAACAATCTCTTATAAAATGATGCCTAATTTCAATGTGTTTAGTTTTAGAGTGATGTACAGGATTCTTAATAATGCACAATGTACTGTTATTATCTACAAAAATCTTGGTATGCATAAAATTATACCCATAATCGAACAGCTAATTTTGAATCCATAGAACTTGTCCACAACATGCAGCTGCAGCCACATACTCAGCTTCAGTTGTAGAATTTGCCACCACTGTTTCTTTCTTGCATTGCCAAGATATAAGTTAGCTCCCAATAAATTGACATCCACCAGTTGTGGATTTCCTATCAAACTTATCACCTCCATAGTTACTGTCTAAATAGCCAATAAGCTCCAATGGAGAATCTTTAAGATACCATAATCCCAAGGTGGTATAGTACCTAAGGTATCTAAAGATCCTTTTAACAGCATAAAGATGACACTCTTTAGGAGTCACTGGATGACGTGCACATGCACACAAAGAGGCTGTAAGATACATTAATGATCCAATCATTGATCTATAATGCCTAACATCAACATGTTTTCCATCTCCAGTCTTTCCCCAAGGGTGTTCCCTATCCATGGGTGTGCTAGCCCATTTTTCATGAGGAGAAAAACCAAATTTCTTCAAGATCTCAGCCACATATTTGTCTTGAGAGATAAAGATATCATCTTCTTTCTGTTGTACTTGTAAACCTAGAAAGAAGTTCATCTCTCCCATAGCACTCCTTTTGAATTTGTCTGTCATAAGCTTGGAAAAGTCTTCACTCATCTTTGGATTTGATGATCCAAAAATAATATCATCCACATAGACCTGTACAAGATTATAATCCTTGCCAGTCTTCTTGGTAAATAGGGTTTGGTCTATGCTTCCCTTCTTGAATCCATTTTCCACAAGGTAAGTGGAAAATGTACCATACCATGCTCTAGGGGCTTGATGAAGTGCATACATTGCTTTCTTGACTCTATACACCTTATCTGGATGCTATGAATCTTCAAAACATGGAGGTTGTAAAACATACACTTCCTCCTTAATTGTGCCATATAATAAAGCATTTTTCACGTCCGTTTGATAAACTGTGAAACCCATGTAAGAAGCATAGGCTAGGAAAATCCTTATTGCTTCAATCCTTGCAACAGGTGCAAAAACCTCTTCATAGTCTATCCCTTCTTCTTGTGTATAGCCCTGAGCAACTAAACGTGCCTTGTTTCTGACCACAATACCTCTTTCATCCTTTTTGTTTCTTAGAACCCAACGTGTCCCAATAGGTCTGACATGGTTTGGACAGTCCACAAGCTCCAAACATCTTGAATTGCAAACTGATGAAGCTCATATTGCATTGTTCAACCCAGCTTGGTTCTTTAAGAGCCTCAAAAATCTTTTTGGGTTCCTTTTGTGACAAAAAACAGGAAAATAAACATGCTTGCAAAAGAGGGATATCTTCCTTCTTGTGGATGTTTGCAATGACTCCTTCTTTGGAATTCTTCAACCTTTGTCTTCTGGTTTGAACTGGTGAAGTAATAGGTCCAATTATTTGAGAGAGAGGATGAGTTTTTGCCAACTGAGTAGAAGTTCCCTCTCAAAATATTGTAAGATGTGGAGTAGTGGAGTCAAGAAGTCCATTGTCCTACTCATCATTACTATCATCCCCATTAGATCTAGGAGAATCATTGTCAGTTTCTGAATCGATAACGCTGACACCTTCATTGGGTGTGATATCATCACCTTGTTCAAATCCTTCTTTGGAAGAGGATGAAAGCAACCTGTCAGCGGCTGATTTATTCTTATCAGCGTCTAATTTAGACCTGTCAGCGTCCTTATCTGGGCAGTCAGAGTCTAGTTTTGGTTTGTCAGCGTCTTTGCTTTCACTAACTTGATCTTCTTGGAGCTTTCTCTCCTCTTCTCTTGTAATAGCAGATGCTTGGATGAACTCTACACTCCATATTGGTATTCTTATATATATATATATAAATAAGGGAGTGGGCTCATCCTCTTGTGATCCCTGCACATCTTTGACCTATGTACCTGTATTTTCAATAACAGATTCTTCAAAAACATTTGGATCCTTTTCCATAATGTCTGGATTAGTGTCATGAATATAATTCAAGGTCCTAGATAATGGTTCCAAATCAAATAACCAATCTGGTCCATTTTCAGGATCACTAGGCTTACTTTCTAAGAATCTAACATGCACTTTTTCGAGAATACGTTTTTCCTTCTTGTTGTAAACCCTGTACCCTTAGCTATTCATAGAATAACCCACAAAATATCCCTCATCACCTTTGGAACTAAACTTACCTAGGTTATCACCAGTATCTAAAATCACTACATGACATCCAAAGGGTCTAAGAAAGTCTATATTAGGCCTCTTTTTCCAAAATAGCTCATAAGGTGTCTAATTGTAGATTTTGTTGATCAAGGCTCAATTTTGAACATAGCAAGCTGTGTTCATAGCCTCAGCCCAAAAGGAAACTTAGCATCTGCTAACATGGTCCTAGTTGCTTCTATAAGTGTTCTATTTCTTCTTTCAGCAACACCATTCTGTTGTGGAGTTCTAGCAATACTAAACTCCCTAGAAATTCCTTTATCAGCACAAAAGGTATCTAATAGAGTATTTCTAAACTCACAACCATTATCACTTCTAAGTATATTAACTGTGTACCCTGATTTCTTCTCTATTTGGGTAATAAAGTTAATTAAAACCTTGGCAGTGTTATTTTTCAATGCTAAAAAGAAAGTCAAAGTAAACCTAGAATAATCATCTGTAATGACAAAGAAAAAATATTTACCATTTAAACTCTCTATATTAGTAGGACCAAACAGGTCCATGTGTAGCAAGTGAAGTGGTTTAGTACTAGAATGCACACTTTTAGACTTAAAGGAGACCTTACGTTGTTTGCCTTTAAGGCATACAACACATGTATGATCAT
This sequence comes from Glebionis coronaria, assembly GCA_025667525.1. Lineage (NCBI taxonomy): Eukaryota > Viridiplantae > Streptophyta > Magnoliopsida > Asterales > Asteraceae > Glebionis > Glebionis coronaria. The sequence continues at coordinate 226,649 of JANFOE010002148.1, forward strand.
TGTGGAAAGCTTTTGAAAGCAAACCACTAACAAGATCATGTCTCACAAGTCTATTAATGTTCTTAAAATTAATGTGCCCTAACCTTCTGTGCCATAAATTACTGTCACCCACTAAAGCATTAGCAAAAAGACATGACAGATTTTTGTTCATCTTAATTACTTTAAGATTAACATTATAAATGTCCTTAAAAACCTTACTTAACACCAAGCATTCAATATCAGTAAAAAGAACTTAATTTTTGTTGTGACAAACTTGTGACACACTAAACAAGTTATTGTCAAGTTCTCTTATCAGGAAGACTTCATCAAACTATAGGTTGTTGGTGATGATAATGCCTTTTCCAGAGATGGTGCCCAAACCTCCTCCAAAATACACTTTATCACCATTCTTGATAGGAATGAAATTAGTAAGATAGTCTTCCTTCCCAGTCATGTGCCTTGAGCATCCACTGTCCCGATATCCGTTATCATTGACATGCTTGTGAATACCCTACACATGTAGAAAACAAATTAGTTTTCTTTGGGAACCCTAACCTTCGAAGACTTGGATTCATCTGTTTGTTCAACAAGAATTAGATTATTCCTTGTAACAACCCCCTGTTCATCCCTTTGTGGCCTAAACACCCAATTTACCCCAATAGGTTTAGTGATGACCTTTGCAAGAAAATTAAATCTATTACAGGTCCTAGAAATGCCATCTGAATTAGGGTTTTGGTCTTGTTTAGGTCTCCATGTCAAACTGGATGAAGCTTTAGACCCTGGTCCTTTAGGTTTTAAGTACCTATTGCTTGGTCTGACATGAGGTCTAACAGAAGCCAGTTGTGGCATTTTCATACCAAAACTAGATCTGTCAGCGGCTGATTTTGGCTTGTCAGCGGCCAATTTGTTCCTATCAACATCCAAATTAGGGTTTGCTACAGGAAACCATTGCCGGTTAGACCAAGTATTGGTCTTTTGAAATGGTCTTTGTCCATGAGTGTTAGTCCCTCTATAAAAGAAAGGAGCTGGTCTAGTGGCCTGTGGACTTGTTTGGACAAAAGGTCTAGGTTTGAACATGGTTGACTTATTGTTAGCGGTGAATTTAGAGCCGCTGACACACATATAATCCAAGTGAGAAAAACTCCCACACGTGTAACAAGCCTTTCTAGAAACAACCTTAGGTCTAGATTGAAAGAACCCAATCCCATTAACACTTGCTTGGCTTTGAGGTGATCTAGGTTTCTTATACATTTCAGAATATTTAACACTAGATTTGGTCTTAGTTGTAGAGCTAAGGTCAATGGTTTTTCTAGTGGTAGGGTTAGTGATGACTATGGGTTTAACTTCATTTTCTTCATCACTAAGAAGCCCCCCCCCCCCCCCCCCCCCTTAACAAACAACATAGGGTTGGCTTTCTTCCACTTTTCAAGATCAGTCACTTTCTTCTTATACTCTTCTACTAGGGTAAGCACTCTAGGTTGAGGAATAAATTCCTTTTCTTGGAGCTTTCGAATACCAGTCCAAGAGAGATCCTTTTTCAGGACACCATAGAAGTCCCCAGCAGGTGGTGGAATGTCAGCATACTCTTTCATCCCAATCCTAGACATGTCCCTAGGGTTTCTTTGTTCACATACACATTTTTCTAGGGTTTGGCTTGCTTTATCAACATTTTCAATTTTAAGCACCATAATTTATTTATCCTTAATGGCTTCACTTAACTAAAATTGTAAGTCAGCTCTACATTTCATCAAAGACTCTCTAGCTTCATTACTGACTCTCAAATCCCTATTTAAAACATTAATTTGATCTTTTAGGTCAAATTCCATTTTCTTATATTCCTCTACCATTCCATCAGATTGTGCAAGCCCCCTTTGATAGTTTGAAACTCTAATTTCTACATAAAAAACATCTGATTTTAACTTTATAATTTCTTAGTTAAGTTTTTCAGTGTTTAACCTACAACCTTTACCACAAAAGGCATCATCATATACCTCATTATCTGATGAAGAAGAGGAGTTGGCCATGAGTGCAAAATGAACGTTCTTTTCTTCTTCCTTTTCAGCCACCAAAGCCTGATTCTCTACCACATCCTCAGCCATAAAGCTCCAGTCCCATCCAATGCCATCAATACCTTTCATGGCAACCATAGATTTTGGCTCAGCGTCCCTAACAGTGACAATTTGTCTTGACTTCTTTCCAGTATCATTATTCCATAGAGATCTACACTCTCTCATGAAGTGTCCCATCCTATGACAATTATAGCGTTCAACCTTGGATTTTTTGAATCTAGCTATGTCATTACCAACAAAATTCATCTTTCTACCAAATCTTCTGTTCTGTCTATTAGCCCTTATGCTTGCAAGTTCCATATTCCACTTGATGTCCATCTCTTCTAGGTCAACATCATTGATTTGCTCAAGATCCTCAAAGGTAACTAAGGAACCATTGGGTAATGCAGCAATGTATGCACATACTGTGTCCAAATCAATACCAACAGGTTTAAGACTTGGTAAGCAAACATTGTATGTGTCAGCGTCAAAATTCAAACCGCTGACAAAGGTTGATCCACCGCTGATAAGAGTTGATCCAGTAACAGGATGTACACTCAATCCATTAACATATGAGTCTTTGTTAATGGTTTGAGTTTCACTGTGTGAGATGAAGGCCACACTTCCAGATGTTTAATTCTTCTCATATTCAAGTAAGGTCTCATTCTCCACAATCTTTAGCTTATTGTAGATATCATCAAAAGTGGCACTCTTATGGGCATTTGTAGCAACAATTGATCTGGCTTCAATTTTTCATGCATCACCAAGACCTACAAGGAATGTAGCAATGATATCAGCATCTTCAAGTTTTGTTCCTATAAAATCCAACTTGCTAGTGATGTCTTGAAGCCTACTTCTTAACTCACTTAGCTTCTCATTGGGATGAGCTTTAAAAACAACATATTTACTCAAGAGTTGTTTCTTCCTTTCTTTGGTTGTATCTTCATTACCACCATAGGTAACTTGAAGGGCTGCCCAAAGATCTTTAGCAGATTCATAGCTTCTGTATTTGTGTTGGTTCTTTAGACCCAAGGAATGTTTAATAATGTTCAAGGTCTTCATGTCATTCTTTCTCAAGGCTATCTTAGCCACTAAGACAGCTCTTCCATCTTCATGTCTTTCATTAAGAGCAGCACTAGTTTGTCCAGTTGTTCTTCGTCCTCTAATAGTAGCCTGAATATTAGCTGCTTTATCGAAGTGATTGCCATATTCAATAACTTCCCAAAGAGCATAGTCATTCACTTGAAGATACTGTTCAAAATTGAACTTCCATTAATCGAAGTTGTTAGGGTCGAGCATAGGGATTTTGAGGTTGTGATTTAATGAGGATGAAGATTCTGTGGTAGACATCTTGTTTGGTTTTTAGGGTTTTTTTTCAACGATTTAGGGTTTTTGGCGATTTACTGTTCTTTAGATCAAAGTTCCTCAACAAGCTCTGATACCACTTGTTGATCCCAAAATTAGATCGATTTAGGTTTGTGTTAACGAGATTGAATCAAGAATAACACATAGATAAAATCTGTGTATTCAACAATCTGAGTGTTATGTGGAATTAACACTTAGAACAAAGAACAAAGCAAAACAATGTAACCCAAACTTTCACTTTGATTAATGATGAAACTTGCGTACAATGAAAGTGTAATACTTGTTATAAAACTGATAATAAACTAAGAACCCTACGACCTCCTTTTATAATACAAGGAGTCATGTACAAAGGTCTACCTATCAACTACTTTAGGTAAAGATAAATATAGAAAATACAATATTGAACATATCTTTACTAGAAATACAAAACGTGTAGACTAAGTATTCCATTAATGGTTGAACTTCTCTTTGTCAGCGCTCAAATATGCTTTGTAAGTGTTCATCTGTCATCGCCTCTTTTACTCTTGTCAGCATCCCAGTGACTTAGTTAATTTTATTCCCATCAACACAGAGTACGAGTTTTCAAAGCATAGGATTCTAATTAAGCCTATTACCTCCTAGAATATTATTACCCTGTATAACTCATTAAACTAAGTGTGTAGACTCTTTAAAAACCTTAAACACAATATAGAAGGCCTATAATATGCCAAGAAAAGGATGTAAACACAAATAACCTAAGGTATAAATCACTTAGGCATAGTAAACTAAAAATCTCTATATTACCCATTTCACTTAGAATCAATGCATAGTCTTTTAGGACAAGTGTACAAACTTTAATAACATTGCATTTATGCTATAATATCATCATAAGATAAGGTAAAAGTATCCTAATACACAACGTACAACATTTCAGTACATGACTTATAAATTTGGTTAAAATAGGTATTTTCTCACATTAGACATTTTTACTTGTATAACTTAGTAAAACAAGTGTAGAGACTTCATGAACACATTAGAGACAATGTAGGCTGTATAAATTGAATTTACATCAGTAGACAAATTGAGAATAATGGATTTAACAAGGATTAAACCCTAGATCACTAGAAACACTAACTTGGCTAGGTTTTCTTCCTAACTTCACTTTAAACTTAGGTTAAGCTTCAAACCAAGGATCCAGACTTCCTAATTAAATTTTTTAAACCCTATTACACCCTAATCCATCCATAATCACTTTCATAAGCCCTTAATTACAAGAATTACAAAGTTACAAGCCCTAGAAATGGACCCGGCTAGGTTTTTCCATCCAAAAAATTATTCAAATGCCTTCCCTCTTAAACTTAAACTTAGGATAAGATATTTTGGGATACTTGACCAGGTTACAAGTAGGTGCATCACCTCCTTGACAAGAACACATGGTATTTTACTTCTATAAGAAAATGTGTCATTATAAGGAATGTTTTACCATTTTTTTAGGTTCTAGCTAATAAGAGTCATCCCTAGTCCTTACGAATAATCCCTAGAATACCTTAGTCACTTATATACTGTTCTTATACGTTTGTACCCTTTACATGGAGGTTAAGTGTTGAAAAGAGTATAAATAGGAGCCTTTAGGTTCATTTCTAAATCATCCTTTCATTTCTTACCTAAAACACATAAATTCTATTCTAGAGATACCATTGAAGTCCTAAGATTTTCCTAAGATCAGTTGAAAGCTTTTGAAGAAGTTCCAAGAGTTCATGAAGAATTGTGAAGAGGATATAGTCCGTATGCCCGTTTAGAAGCCTTAGATTCCCGATTTTCTTATTTGTAAGTATCCACCTTGTTCAATAAGTTCTTTTTAATTTATAAGTATTTAATAAATTTAGTTATAATCTAAAGCTATTCCAATAATCTTGGTTCATATAACAATTTAAACTGGAAGTTATAAGCTAAAGATGTAATAAACCCCTAGTTTTGTAATTTACATAAAATAATGAGTTAAAATCTATTTCAAAAGCTATAGATCTGAAAAAATAATGTTATTATGATTAGAAGTATATTTATAAACTTTTTTTTAACTTTCTAGATCATTTGTTACAAATTTGAAGTTGTTATGTAATTTTAATCAAGTATAGGGACTAAAACTATCATTTTATAAATTTATAACTATAAAGGTTGAAAATGTAATTATGTAATATATAGATACTATATGTATCATTTGAATAAAGTAATAAACATCTCATGTTAGTAGGGATCTTTGTACTAAATATATTACATGTCGATATTACGTTCTGACTGAGTGGTTGGGTTTATGATTTAAAGTTCCCTCGCTCCTCAAATGTTTATAGAATGTCTTTTGAAGTATGATGGCCCGAACAATGATGTTATATTTTAATAAACTATAAACCTTAGTAAAACATCATAAAATAATACTTAAACATGGAAATTAAGATGAAGACTTGATATATATATACATAGGTGTTGAACCAGGTTTGTGAGACCATGCTATTTGTTTGTGAATGAAGTATATCTAATGTAGCTCAGTTTTATGAATGCCAAGTGAGTTCATAACCTCACTTTTAATGCTACCTAAATGATTTCAAAACCCGTGAGGGGGATATACGCTAAAACTGGAATACATGTGTTTTTGGACTGTATGATTTTACTGAAATATGTTATTGCACGAGTGCCCAATATGTTATTTATTTCTAAATTTCATGAGTCATTAAACTGTTACATGTGTGCTAATATGGTGAATAGATCTATCGGGATTAACAAATCTTGTTTGTGTAACCTGTCCGAGTAGGTAATTGAGCACACTTTATTAGAATTAATTGGTAACATGAACCTGTGGGTTAGTTGTCATGATATCATGTCATGACGGTCACTTAGGTGAATTCTCGTTCGTTTTTATGTCATGAGCTTAGTGAAATAAATTATTGTTTTATGTGAGCGAATAGTAACATAGCTCGATGTGCTAGACATGTATTCAAAACAGTTATTACAAACCTATGAATTCACTCAACCTTTATGTTAAATTTTAAGCATATATTTTTGGAATTTGTGACTAATAGCATGGAGCAGCACAAGGATGGCATGAAGAGGCACAAGATTCAAATTATTGTTATAGATTTTGGTAACCTCATGTTGTAAAACTCTAATTTTTGAATGATATATAAATAAAATAGATTTATACACTCTTTTGAGTTGTTTTCTATTATTATGACTTGTGTTCTATGAAGTAATACCCTAGATCAGCTTTCGCTGCTATATGTGAAAAATGGGGGTGTTACATTAGTCCGATCACGTGGGAGAGAAAGTGAATCTATACTCTTGCTCATGTTTTGTAGAAGTTTAAGACATTTAGTAGTAAGTTTTCTTACTCTATATAACAAAAATTGCTTGGTATGGTTCATTACCAAATTCATTTTTTCTTACGCCGAAAAGGCACGTCTTAAACCATAATATATGACACAAGCTCTTCGTTTCTACAACTTGAAGATTGTCATTCGTCTCTTGAGCATTGATAATTGGCTTTGATTCACTCCTCTTGGTTTCTCTCTTATTTCTTACGCGTAGTCGTTTGCCCGTCTCGGTCTAATTCGGTTTCAATTTCACTCGTAATCCTTCAGTAAGGCATTATAACCTAGTCTTGAAGTGGTCCAATGATTTCCAAAAGTCTTAACATATGTTTTAAATATTTTAGAAAAACTTAGTTTGAAAAAATTCTTTCGTTTTCATGGCTAAAACACTTGTTCTGCCTGCGGTTCCTTAAATAGGCGTGATACTAAGGGTGGTTCCTTATATATATGGAACTGCGCCCCACTTAGCATAAAGTTATCAGGTTTTATTATTTTACACTTTTTCAAAAACACCCTCTCCTTCTTTCTTTACGGTGGAGATGGGAGAAACCATAAAACCTCTATTAACAAGTTTCAGAATCTTCCAAATCACTCAAATTAATTTATTTCAAGACAAACGTTTCATTCATACTTCATCTAACGTCGATTAATTGTAAGTATCTTCATTCAATTTCACTCAATTTGTTCTAGGGTTCTTACTTTCATATTGGGGATTTTCAAAATTAATATGAATTAGAACCAAATTAGGAATGTGGGTATCCATAGTTTTAGTGCTATGATTCTTTGGGTTCATATTCCTAGTGATTTCACTAAAACCCTCTTATTGAACAAATCTAAATTTTAACTAAATAAATCTGGTTTTATGATGGAATTCATATGAACCCTTGAACACATTGGTAATTGCATTGTTAATGCTTTCCTAAAAACGAATTGTGAAAACCAGTGTTCAAGTTCATGTTCGATTCGCATAGTTCATATGAATTTGTCAAAGGTGAAATTGCTACATTGTGTACATAAGAATGATAAGGATTTATCCTTTGGTTAGTCAAGATATTGATTAAACACATTCTTGTGATTTTGATTTTACTTACCTATATTTAACAATGAGTGATTGTGGAAATATTTTATTTTGTTATATAGGTACTCAATCATCCTTCGTTTTATTAATATGACCACCAAGAAACCGACTGTTATATTCCTAATCTTTCCAATTCTTATCTATCTGTAACCCTTGTTAACACTCTTCGTTCACTTCAAAAACGTTATTTTCTTGAGGGTCGGGTTGTCTATAGGGATATTGAGGGATACCGTTATACTAGACAAATGTTTAGTAATGACAAGTTTGTTTGTGTGATAGACATCAATGAGCTTATCTATCCTCAATTACTCTTTGAGCTCTTTAGCAATTATTCCCTTCAAAATAATGAATTTGGAATATTTGTTAAGTTCGCCATTCGTGGTCAACCTATTACCTCTCTCTCGAGGAGTTTGGTAAGGCACTTGGTGTACCATATGAAGGTCAATGCCGATTCACAGATTCATGGAGGATTGATGCCTTTAATACGTGTGTCGACCTTCCTCCATATGACACCAAAGTGGTTGACTTAGACCTCATCCTTGAAATTATCACCAAAGGTCGTGAATGACCCGTTGTACGTAGTATCCATTCTACAAAGCGTGTTTTAAAACGGTATGAGATACTTGTAAGCGATCTTAATGATTGTATGGTATCTTGGGTCGACATCATTAGGGAGAATGTATTTTGTCATAGTAGAAACCGGGATCATGTTCCGGCTTGTATGACTCACATGATTTGTTGCATATGCCTTTCCATCGATTACAATCTTGCATACTTCATCGCTCGACGGATCATTTACGTTCTCACCAAACCAAAAGCAAACCTTCCTTATGCCATGATCTTCACTCACCTTTTTAAATGGGTAGATCTTGACTACCCCGATCTTCGTCTCTCCACCTATGTGTACACCGATCACATGATGTACACCATCCAAAGGACACGTCCATGAAAGGTTAGGAGTGATCAAGGGATGCGTAGAGGTGATCAATGAGAATATGAAAGTAAGGAAAATTCCTCATCATCAAGTGATGGTGATTGTATGGGAACTAGTATCAATGTCGGTTCTCCGAGTGTCTCCACCCCATCTTTGAACACTTTCAGGGATGGGTTAGGCCAAATACATCATCCTCATTCTCCTTCATCGAGTTAAGTTGCTCCTAATTTCAACCTTAAGGATGTTTACTATTCCAATCTTCAAACCCTAGTGGAGTTGTATGATCATCGTACGGAGTCAAGGGGTGCTTTTAAGACCATAGGGAATATGCTCAAGAAGCTTGGATAAAAGAAGAAGCGATGCTACCTTAAAGTCCTTGGTGGTGACTTAATTTTGATGAATTAGATGTTAACTTTGTTTAAGTGTTGAACATTTTTATTTCTTAGACTTGTTCTTTCTTTTTCATTAGACTTTGGTGTGTAATAACTAATACTTGTGTGTTTGGATTATCTAGAATTTAATCGTAAACTTGTTTCATGTGGTCGAACTTTCGATTTACATGAGTATGTGCAATTATGTGTTAGTTAGCTATCTAGATTTTGGTTGGTAATCTATTTTGGCTTGATAAACTAAGGTTTAAAATTTGGGTTTGTGAAAATGGCTAGAAGTCACAATTTTTGGGGGTATTGTCCGTGGATTTTTATCTTATGGCGCTTCTTTATCGTATCGAACGACATGTGTATTTAAGGAACCGCAGGTTTGAATTTCAACAAAAATTCTTCTTTACACTATTTTCTCTAAATCTTTGTAAACATGTATAAAACTTTTGCTAAAACCCATGTTTTTCCAATCAAGCCTAGAAAAGTTCATTATTCACCAAAATCGTTATTAACACATTACCATTTTGGATCATCCTCTTCCCTTCTAAAACCATTGTTGATTTTTCTTCTTCTTCATCCTCCTCTAAGCTTTTCTAAACATAAACACACAACAAAAGTATCCACAAGATCCTCAAATTCTTCCAAACACTCTTCCACCAAAAAGAACCTCGAGATCATGATTAAGATACCTAAACAAGGTTCTTCATCTATTCGTGCACCTGGGAATGAGATTAATCCAATTCTCATTTCTTCATAACCTTCACCACCTCTTGCTCCATACAAGACTAGTTAAACTCATGGTACAAACCACTCTCATGGTTCTACATCCTCTTTATTACAATATAGGATGAATGATTTGTCCTCACCATTCACTCCAAGACCTCTCTTGGATGTGAACCCTACACTACTTCAAAGCATTCCCTTTGAGAATGACTTTGCTGACCCTTTGCCAACCTCAACCATTTTCACCCATTTCACCCTTGGATACCAAGCCTCCTCCTCCTCCTCCTAACACTCCAATTTTGGGTGTTCCTATCTCTAGGATGATGGGTGATTCATTGTTGTCCCATATATTTAGATGATTATAGATAGAAAATAGATGAAAAGAGATGGATTCCTAGAGAGAGAAAGTAGTGAGAGAAAGTAGAGAGAGGATTGAGAACTAGGTGAATATTAGATTGAGAAAAGAATACAAATGTGAGCAACCAACCCTCCTAACATGCTAGGAGGGTAGTATATATAGTCCACCCACATGCGGGCTTTAATGGACTATATATTAGGCCGGACTTGTCTTTTGGAATTTAATTAATTTATATCCAAGCCCGTAAACTACGACTAATTAACTACCTATTACAACGTTCTAATTAATGTTACAATAATAACCTATGACCAAGCATTCTTGTTTGACTCAATATTTTGAGGCTAACAATCTCCCCCAATGTGAGGTCATACCCTTTTGATATTTGGAGATCAATGGAGATTACGAATCTCGTCATAAATGAGTCTTGAACGTGTAACAATAGTCTTGTTCCTTCATGTTGTGATCTTTGAGCCTTTGTCATTGTCTTTCGACTTAGTCTTTTATCTTGAGATCTTCAAATCATTCTTGACTTGTCTTTGCCATCTTTCGATCTTGTGTCTTAATCCATATGCTCACACTATAAATTGTTGAATAGGTCTTTGGGCATTAATATGTGGTTTTTTGAATCTTTGACTTTGCTGAGTACACCGTGACGCCACCTTCTCGAGACAAAACATAGACATGGACTGAATGGATTTGACATTCGTCCTAAATCGGTAGCGTTTTACCTCCAGTTGGTGAAGGTCGTTATACGATATTAAATATCGTACCTGTGATTAGGTAGATTCGATTAAGAATCTCCTTGACATGGTTTCGCGGCAGTACTAGCTGTTCTCTTTACTCGACCGTCTCAAAGCAAGACTACGAACATAAAGAGTGAATCAATTGGATAAATATCCACTTGATTAAAGTCGTCAATTCAAATTCCTGGAAAAGTTTGATTCATTAAGAATCTTACCATTGTTGCTTTCCAGTTGACACAAGTTTGATTCATAAGAATCTCACAAGTCACCTACCGTAGCGCTGTTTGATGTTGACACTAGAAGGATTTCCATTCGTCACTGTGAATATTAATGAATATCACTCTGAATGTTCTGGCAAGACCATAAAGATATTGCGTAGAAACCTGAAACGAGTTTGAATCAATTCAGAATCAAACCACTGTTGCTTTTCAGATTTACATATGTTCAATTCATAAAGAATCTTGCATATGACCTACCGCAGTGCTGTTTAATGTTAACATTGGAAGGATTTCCACTCATCATTGTGAATACTAAGTAGTATCACTCTGAGTGTTCTAGCAATATCACAAGGATATAGCGTAGGACTCTCTTGATCTTCATCCGTGTGTCCTGACGAGATTTGATTGATCTCTTGGCTCTAGACTCGATTTGTGTACTTTTAGTGGTCGGAGACTGGAGCAGATGCCACCTATTCAATATCAACTATCTCGGAGTGAGAAAGTCAATAGAAGTCGTGTTGATCTCCGTGACAATAAAACAAACTTCTTTTGAGAGAAGCCTGAGTAGCTAGGAAAAGGTTGTGCTTCACATCACTGGGTCCATGATGAGTTGTCTTCATGATGAGTTGACCCGGTTTCTGCTTAAGTTGTATGGAAGGATTCTTTCTTTAGACTCTTTATCCTTACATTTCTTTTTCATTATACAACCCCTTCAATGCTTACCAAGACATCATCAATAGCGCATTGTTGTGATTGTTCCAGTGCTATCATCAGTTCTTAGTCGGCATTCAGCTTCGATCACATTCTACTGCATCTTTCCTAATGACTTCTAATAATCTATTGGATTGTCCCTGGGAAGATCCCTCCGGTTCTGGTTGGATCATAGGATTTAAACCTAACCACCCTTTTGACACCAATAACTTCATGAATTAAAGATGGTGTGGGTATTTGATCATAACCATGAGTGCTTGAGTCTTTAGATTACATTTTAATCACATTTTCTCCCCTATCTCTAATATATAAAATCTTTTGATATTAGAGATACCAAATTTGAATAAAATATATTTTGAAAAATAGTCTTGAAAATCTTCGGGAGAAAGATGTGTCAAACTTAGCATGAATTCTGGAACGCTCCCCCTCAAAAATTGATCCAATGGAATTGTCATACGAGGATTTGATCCACATTAAAAATTGTGTTCTGAAAAGGTTTTTCTAATACATAAACTTGAGTTCATAGACTTTGAATGTCTTGACGAATCCAATCAAGTGTAAGAAGATTTAACTTCTTTTGCTAAGGGTAAGAGCACGAAATCGTACACTCCCCCGTGAATATAGTTCCGGGTTGCAATCTGAAAGTGATTACAAGCCATTGTGTTGAGCTCAAAACGTGGAATGTTTTGTGACAAGCTCACCCCAAGATAGATTGCTCTACCCGTTGTTCGAAATATTGTCCAAAATAGTCAATTTCCTTTAAAAAAGATAGAAATGACATGTTTTGAAAAATATTTACAACTTTCATTCGATATTTATGTACACACTCGTGTCGTTATTGAGCGACATTTCTAGGTACGTCCATATTATCGATACTGAAAGACATGTCGAGAAGAATATTTTTGGATTATCAAAGATTTTTTAATTTTGTATTTTGCTTTTTCATTAATATTTACAAGATAGATGTTTGATAGATGAATCAAGCATGCTTCTTTGCCAGAATCTCCAGTTCTGCTGGAGTCAAACATCTCATACCAATTTGCCTAACTAGATACGCAAACCTCTCTTTCGAAAGAGCTTTTGTAAACAAGTCAGCTAATTGGTAATCAGTTCCAACAAAGTATAATTCAACAATACCCTTTTCAACTTGTTCCTTGATGAAGTGATATCTGACATCAATGTGCCGTGCGGGAATGCTGCACCGGATTGCAGGAGATGGCTATGGCTGACTTTGAGTCACAGTACATAGGTACTTTATCAAAGTGGAAGCCATAATCCGTGAGTTGTGTTCTCATCCAAAGAACTTGAGCACAACACGCAGATAGAGACACATACTCCGCTTCGGCTGATGAAAGTGACGTGCAATCCTGCTTCTTGGAATACCATCCCACAAGCTAATCTTGTCCTAGAAATCGTGCACCACCTGAAGTACTTTTACGTGTATCAAGACACCCTGCACGATCAGAATCTGAATAGGCCGTTAGAAAGAAACCGGTTTCCCTCGGATACCAGAGTCCCATTTGAATGGTATTCTTAAGGTACCGAAAGATCCGTTTAACCTCCTTGAGGTGCTTTTTAGTTGGTCGTGCTTGATATCGTGCACAATAACATGTAGCATGATGAATATCAGGTCTGCTTGCTCTCAAGTACATGAGGGACCCGATCATGGAACGATATCTCGTTTGATCTATGGGTAATCCCTCCAAATCATCATCTAGGGATGTGGTTGATAATGGTGTCCCAACGGGGTCACATGATGTCATACCATGCTTTGTTATTATCTCTTGACAATACATAGCTTGGTTAATGAAGATACCACTTGGGGATTAGTGAACTTGAATTCCTAGAAATAATTTTATTTCGCCCGTCATAGACATTTCAAATCTGTTGTGCATTACTTTTTCAAACCAATTTGAAATTTTTGGGTTTGTAGACCAGAAAATAATGTCATCAACATAAATCTGCATAAGCAAAATGTCATCCCCATATTTATAAGTGAACAAAGTTAAATCAATGGAACCTTTTGAGAAACCTTTTGAGACCAGAAATTTCGAGAGCTCGTCGTACCACGCCCTTGGAGCTTGCTTGAGTCCATAAAGTGCTTTGTAGAGACGATACACCTTGTCAGGATAATGAGGATTGACAAATCCTTCCGGCTACGTGACATAAACTTCTTCCTTCAAAGGACCGTTAAGAAACGCCGTCTTTACGTCCATTTGATAAACGATGAATCCCTTATGTGCAACATAAGCTAGGAATATCCTGACCGCTTCGATTCGAGCTACTGGTGCAAATGATTCTTCAAAATCAATACCCTCTTTCTGTCATACCCTTTAGCCACTAGCCTAGATTTATTCTTGATGATCGTGTTCTTTTCATCCATCTTGTTTTTCCAGATCCATCGAAGATTTAATGGTATTACATCGTATGGTCTGTCAACAAGTTCCCATACTTTAAGTCTTTCAAATTGTTGAAGTTCATCCGTCATCGATTCAATCCAAGCATGATCAGCCATGGCTTCTTTGATGTTTTCCGGTTTAGCTGAACTCACGGCGAGTGCGAACATACAAACATCACCATCGGTGTGAAGCTGTCGTCTTGTACGAACGGGCTGTGAAGGGGTTCCAATTACATGAACCAAAGGGGTGTGAAGGGTTTCCAATTACTTTGGTATTGGCAAGGTACGTTTTTTGACGTTCATCCATTAAGAAAACATTATATTGACGCTTCTCTTTGGCTAATAACTCAAGAGTGGTATCATATTTGTTTTCAAAATCGTCCTTTTGACTTTTTTACGCACTTCCCTTGTACTCCTCAAGCTATTTCGTTTTCTGAAGGAGCTCATCTCTATAGCTTTCAGTCATCTCAGTAGATTTGATAAGAGCAGCTTTGCATTCTTTAAAACATTGAGTGAGCGTAGCGTTTGCCTTCTTTAATTGCTTTTGACTCTTTTTATTTTAAGTGACATCTTTTTATAAAGTAGCAATTAAATTAGCAAGCGCAATAAGTTCCTCTTCATCATATTCATTTGCATGTTGATCATCCTTTGACTCATTATTCCACATGTGTGATGAATCAGGTGTGGTATTGCTATCAACCGTTTCCATCATACACGTGTCATTAATGGCATTGGGTAGATCACTATGCTCAGGAATATCACCAAACACATTATATTCATCAGTAGTATGTACCTTATCGATTGGCTCAGTATCAAAGATAGGGCCATTGTCATCTTCAATGACTTTGAGAACTTCTTCAACCTTTGCCATGTATGAGTAATGTGCACCGAGCTCTTGATCAGAATCTTCATCATCAGTATCATCAAGCATTGCTCCTTCCTCGGCTGACAATTTAACCCCTGCTTCCATTTTCTTGCATAGCAACATCTTTTCCTTGTGATAACTGGAGTCTCTAACCCTTTTTGGCTTCCTGCATTCCTTTGCCATATGCCCATAACCTTGGCAATTAAAACATTGAATCCCACTCTGCTGAACCACTTGACTTCCAACAGTTTCTGTGACAATCCGTCAATTTATGGTTTATATTTTATTCTCAATATTTAATTGAAAACATTTTTTTGTTGTTATATTATGAACTCACTTATTTTTGGGAAGAAATTTGGGTTTACGTCTTGAAGTAGCATCGACTACGTCTAAACCGGAGGATTCTACGTTACGTGCTTACATTTACATACACTGTTTTGGTGACAGACCGACATTTCAGGAAATAAATTTATCCGTGAATATTATTTTGGGATTTTAAATTTGTGTTTGTTCATAAACTCACAAATTTACAAGAAGAGATTAGGACTTACTTTCATAATTTAACGTCCTTTACGACTAAACCGGAAACCCTAGGTTTACGTATTTACGTTTTTGAACTCTGTTTTTGACGAGACAATTTTTATTAGATTCGTTTTGTGCTGTTGATTCATAATTTATAAAAACGTTTTTCGTAAAATGACCCGAGGGAACGCAAATCAAGGAAACTAGAATCGGGGAATACCCGTAAATTAATGGGGATGGATCAAGTATATACTTGTCCCACCCCCACACATGGGTGGACAAAGCTTCAACAACACACCTCATGTGTGTCAACATGTTAAGCTAACTAAGGACACATGTCCTTAGTTTCCATCCAAACCACTTAAACACAAAAACCATGGAACCAAAAACCATTTACCATTTTCTTCCATGCAAACTAGCAAAAATTCTCTCAACCTCTCTCTCTTGCTATCTAGGCCGTCCCATATCCTCCATCTAACACCACCACCATCAAAAAATTCAACCATAAATCATATGTATAATTTACATATGATGAAAACCCATTGAAGTTAAGAAGATTGGAGGTGATCTTAACATGTAAAAAGGAGTTTTCAAGGGAGTTTAGGGCTGATTTATCAAGGAGTTTTCATGAAGAACAAGGGTTGATTTTCGGAGAAATCTATAAATACTTGGTGATCCTAGAAGTGATGTTGATATCTCATAAGATTGGTTACCCAAAACCATGTCTTGTTCATCCAAAAGCTCATCATTTCATCACTTTGGTGGTATAAAGATTGTTCTCCCCATCCTCTTGTTATTTTGATTATGTAATCATGTATTTTCTTTCTTATTGTATATGTATATGATGAATATATGATGATAAAAATGTTGTGTTGGGATCAAGTGTTGATAAATATGATTAAAGAGATGAAAAACCATAGGTAACAAGGTTAAAATCTTGCTAAATATAATGGCTGCATAAAAACAGTAAGTAACCAAATGTTAAACTGATAAAATTGTGAAGTGGAATCAAGATACAGTAATTATTAGGTGTTATACACATGTGAGAGTTGGCCATACAATGGAATCATAAAAATGAATGAGATATGATCAAAACAAGTTTAGAGTGCAAATCTGCCTACACTGTTTTGGACGAATTTATTAAACTATTTAGAGGCTGATTCATCAATAGCTATAAGGAATAAAATGAAACACATATCATGTAGTTTCTGTGATAAAAGTTTGGGGTTCTATCTACATGTAGAACTCTAGATATGATCATTTTAGTAAACTAGATTTTTAGGACTGATTTTGTGAAATTAAAGTTTAATATTATTATATAAGCACTCAAATAAATATAGTATAAAATGTGAATTAAAACCCACTAACTGATATATTTCATTTAAATAAAAGTGCACAAGGATAAATAAATGGACATTATATAAAAATGGTAGGTTGGTAAGTTTTATAAGTTATAAAAACTATATACTAAGTTTTACGTCTTTTCGGCTAAAACCGAAAGATTAACGATTTTGTTAAATAAAACTTAGACGGTTGGACCCGTATAATGTAAACTTTTATAAACTCACATACTGATATATAAACATATATAACAAGTAAAAACCGATAAAACCCGAGCTTTATAACATATAGACATTAACGGGCCAAAGTAGCCTTAATGGACAATAAACCCGACTAATTTGGTAAAACACTTATAAACTTATATATTGGGCTTAACCCATTTGGGCCCAACATATAAAGTATAATACTGATAATAAAAGTAGAATTGGGCTAATGAATATTATGGGGTTGTAATAGGCCCATTGGGCTTCAAAATATAAACAAGTTGAACTAGTGTAACTAGTCTTAAAAATTACCAACACATAAACACTATAATAAATGAGAAAATACGTATAAACCCACTTGATCATCATCATATATATAAAATCATCATATGTATACATAATTATTATTTTGATCAAGTCATTGGACAAAAGTCTAAGACGAGTATTATTTGTCTAGGTTTCCGTGATTGAAGCACGCACCGTACATCCAAATCGCCGATAACCGCCTTCCCACATCAACGTGAGTTCATAGCCTCGCACTCTTTTAAATATTTTTATGAAATGTTTTATAAACCCGCGAGGGAGATAACATGTTAGTTTTTATAAAATAGGACACTAGTTGTCCCGATTGTCTGTTTATTGATTTGGACCCGAATGATTGTATGACCCGATGAATGATTAAATGACCCGATAGATGAAATGAAGTGGATTATTAAAGTTAGGTGATGTCACTAAAAGTCCCATTATCATGAATTGTGAACTACCGGGATTTGGTAGACGCTTATGCATAAAATAGTACTATTTGGGGATGATCACCCCAGTTCGCGCCTTGACGGTTGATCCCCGTCGTGCCACATTGATTGGTAAGCGAATTTATGTATGAGAAGATTTACACAAGCGTGATTATTGTGACGACACGCTAATTTAGATGGGCAAATTGAGTTTCGGGCTAGCTAGCCATTGTTTGTTGTAGTAAGGTAACAATGTCATGCGACTTATAATAATCCAATTAACGAAATACTACTATGCGCACCGAATTACGATGTATTGCCTGACTAGCAATACGAGGTCTTATTATTGATTTTATGTTCGTGTTTTGATTTTAAATAACCATATTCATATAACGGATTTTATTTAATCTATACAATGTTATAAAACGTTTTGTATGATGTTTTTAACGACAATGGTTCGTATAATGATTTTGAAGGCAAAAGCCTATATCATAATTTTTGATAAGGATTTGTATAAAATGACTGGCTATTTTATGGCCTATTACAAAGATTTGTACAAAATGATTTTCGGTAATAATTTTATACCGATGTTATATTGATGGATTTTATTAAACTCTATGAATTCACTCGGCGTTATCGCTGACCTTTTCTTTTAACATGTTTTATCTCAGGTACTTGAAGGTAAATTCTCGGGAAGACAACAAGAATTCATGGCCCGCACTTAAATAATAATTTCCATTCAAATGCTTTGTAAAACTTGTATGATATACAATGACTTGGGACCTATGTAAAATTTGATCTTTATGAATGGAGATGCTTTATTATTAAACAACGCGATTTTTAAGCGTTGTCTATGATGTGAGTAATGTGCTATCCCGTAACACCAACGAGTCTTCCGCTGTATTGAATTGTGTAAATTTGGGGGTGTTACAGTTTGGTACCAGAGCTCTCGCTATAGAGAACGAAAGATTTTTAAAACCAAGGTTTTGAATAAAACATTTCAAAATATTTTAACTATAAACATTTTTCTCAAAATGTCTAAAAAAAATAAAAAATATTTTGACTATAACGGTGCCGAAGAATTCTCGAGTTACCGACAAGGCCAGACTGAGAAGTGTTATTTTAATATATATATATATATATATATAACTTGGATTATATATATATACATATGATGTAATTTGATTACATGATTGTTTGATGATTATTTTGATATTTATACGAGGTATTTATACGACGTAGATTGTCACAAGGAATCCTAACTCCCCTAGCAATTCAATCGAAGCCATTCTCGTAGGAATTCTAGCTATCCTTGATCTAAACCAAGTTATGGATATTTATGATCCCAACAAATGATTGATATTCGTAGAAATATTGATATTAGTTTATTGTGATATTAAAGAAGAACTGGTGAGATTAAATCTGATATCGATGTCATGACGATCTTTCCTTATAGAGTGGAGTTTGACAAAACGTTACCACCTGGAAAGGTGTCATCCGATTCGTTGTCACTCAATTCTTAAATTTAAGAATCGAAAGGGTGAATGTTGCACCTGAGGCTGTCATTGGAACCATTATCCAAAATCCTCATGCCACTAGTACCTTTCTGAGAAGTTTAATTGAATGTGTGAGTCGTTTCATACTAGTGACTCATTTGATAACTATTGTTGTAAGAGCTATAGGATTGGAAATTAAGTGTTGTTCATATCGAGCTTTTATTACACTTTGAAGGTCTAAGAATAAAGTTGAAAGTATTGGAGAATGATGTAGGATATCGCATTGAGTATAAGATTGATTGAAACTTGAATGAAATAAAACTTAACCTGTATGGAATATAAGATTGTTAAAAGGAAGTCGTTAAGTCCTGTGATTGAATTATAAGGTTTTAAATGATTGTTAGTTTGTGTTAAGGGTTGTTCCTAGGCCATTGTCCACTAACGAGGATGCTCAGTGTCCAATAAATAAATTGAAGAAATCTTCTTCTAAATTGGGACCGATGGATCTTTCGGGACATGTTGAACACCTAATGACTACTGTAGATTAGTATTCATTATGGTATCTTTTAAAAAAAATCCCTAACTTAACTGAGACATCAGTTGGTAGGATGAGTTCTGAGAATTGTATGACATAGTGACACATAATGTGTTACGGTACAATTTTGACTTGTTTGTGATTAATAAAAAGACTACCTTTGATTGCTAAATTCTACATGTATCGATGTAATCTATCTCTTCTTGCTTGTCTTTAATGCTCGCATTAGTGATGCAACCATTGAACAAGTACTCATCTCGAATTGAGTTACGTTGTGGATTATTCTTTTTGAGTTCCATCGAGCTCATGCACCTCATGATTAATTGGCTAAGCTCATTTACTATTATATTCCTCATGATTAATTGGCTAAGCTCATTTACTATTATATTGTGGTTCGTTCTTGGTAAACAACTCTTCATCACTCTTTTGCAGATCACTCATTCTTTTTATAAGATAAAACAGTATCCTTTGAGAAAATTGAATTTCATCACTACATGGATTATTTAAAGTGAGACTTATAAATAATCATTATTGAAATAAAGTTGATTATGAAATACCTTGGAAAACTTAATTGTTTTCATAACAAAGAAAATCTTTGTAAATTTATTTTTGATTCTTATTTAAGAATTAAGCATGAAAATGTTTTTATTATAAACATGATGATAAAATTTTGACGAACTGAGTATTGCATCGTTAATCTTGAAATTGTATATAGTTGCGCGCCTACATACAATTTGGAAGGGACCATGCAAGGTTGATTAGTAGTCACCATGAAATAATCAATAAACACTAAATTTTCTTTGAAGATTGTGAAAGATTAAATTTTATGAGATTTGCAAGAAACGCAAAAATAGGGACATATTGTTAAAGACACCTACATATGTGCCCGTACCATTTATTCTTCTGGGTCGAATTTACTCATCTGTGGAAATTGTCTTAATTGACAATTGATATTCCCTTTCTGTCCAATTCTCTCGTAGTGAGATTCTTTGGAAAAGTATCTGATTACCGAGTGTTGATACCCGACTGGATGTATCGACATTCCTATCATTTCTTTTGATTAGATTTCATTTGAATGACATGGGTAACGATCCGAGGAGCTTTCGAATGCGTACTCAAATTATGAAAACATGGGATATATTCATATTCATTAAATGTTTTCGTCTGTATCTGATTTGAAATTCTCTCGCGTAGATAATGCGTTGACCTTACTCTTTTAATGGTAGTTGTGTCTCCATATATCCTTGAATTTGTGAAGGATTATGAGTTATTATTAGTCTTTTGAGAAGTTCACATCTTATCAACGGCAATGAAACTGGAAAGTTGATAGTTCTAGTAGAATAGATTGATTGATTATGACATGACGACATTGTCCTAATTGATGGGAACTCGAGTAGAATTACCCTAAATGATAAGATGTTGATTATCAAAAGTGATCTAAATAATTCTTGATGGATGAACATATCCTGTATTTAGACTTGAAATTACACCGTGAATGGTTGTGAATTAGTCATAGATATTATAATCTAGAAAGAACTTAAAATAAATGTATTAAAAGATGTTTCTGTTATCTGAAACTTTAGGAGGTATTTATTGGTGAATTACCTAGACTTTTGGCATTAAGGCAAGTTGAAATTGGTATTGATTATATTCCCGGTGCTGCACCTGTGGCGTGTGCACTGTACGTCAGCACCATCTGAATTAAAGGAATTACCGTACAACTGAGAGAGTTGTCGGAGAAAGATTTTATTCTACCAAGCTCGTCATTATGAAGAGCTATGGTATTATCATTCCTTATATTTATTGATTACCGTGAACTATGTAAATTGACGATTAAAAATTCTATATCCACTACCCAGGATAATAGATTTGTTCGATAATTTACGAGGTTCTAGCGTATGTTTTAATAAGATTTGATCCTCGGCATGGTTATCATCAATTTCGCGTCCGCGAAGAAGATTATCTATTCCAATTACTACGTTCAGAACTCGTAATGAACATTATGAGTTTCATGATTATGTTGTTTGGATTGACCAATGCACATGTAGCATCCATAAATTGGTGAATCACGTGTGTAGGCTATAATTTGATAAATTCATGCCTGTGATCATTAAGGACCATCTGTTTGTTTATAAGAATAAGAAGGAGTTAGTAATCATTATAGACTGTCCTTAATTGGCTGAGCAATGAAACCAGTACCTTGAATTTTTAACATGTTATTTAAGACTTAATCCTTTATATTATTTGACCATGTGTTTAATAGATAATGGAATATATTGACTCTTCAAAGATTAGAGCCATTAAGACTTTGGATTATACCAAAAATAAAGTGCAAAAATGTTTTGACAGATATTTTATCAAAGAAATTTTTAAGGGATTATTCCCGTATACACAAATCATTTAACTAAACTCCTGTTTAGGGGTAAATGTTTGTGTATACCTCAAGACAACCTAAGAGGGATTGAGGAAACCATTTAAACCATGACTTGAAATTTGGAACGATAATTTTTGCTTTTCAACTAAAAAAATTTTGACCAAAATATAAACAAAGATTTTTCGAACATTTACGGATCTTACTAATTATTTTAATTATTTTCGATAAATCAACAAAAATCTTGTTAAATTAAATTCAAATTTATTTTGAACATTTTTATAATATTGGTCGAACTGAGAAAATTTAAAACTTTTTTTTACGTTTATGTTTCATAAAAATTAAATATTTATTATTTAATTACTTGTAATAACTATCGACGCTTTAAACGTCGAATCGAGCAAAACTGATAAAAATGATAGGTGAAACGAAACTGAAACTTAGAAAATATGAAGAAAGGTGAACATAATTACTGACACATTATGTAGAAAATATAAAGAACCAATTAGGATGTGTTCCTTAGTAATGACGGTGCAAAATAAATTGCCGAAGAATTTAAAAATAACTAATGTTTGTAAGAAGGATAATATAGATAATAAAAGGGGTTCGCGGCTAATGTGAACCAATAGATTTGAGAAGCCTATGACGGTAAATGTTTTAAAAGGCCACTTGTGGTTGACTGATGTGACAACCGTGGTTTTGGATTTGTCACTTGGTCTTACTTTTAGGTTATTTTATGTGTGCTTACTTGAATTGTGTGTTTACGTGTTTATTTTGTGTGAACGAGGTTGGTGTGGTTATCGTTTATGAGTATAGAGTACTCATAAGTAAATCAAGGAACGGTTATTTCATGTTCATGAGCTCACAAGTGGTGACTATGAAATGAAAATGGTGATATTGTGGTGTTTACGTATACGTATAAGTATTATAGTAATAGTATTTTTTACGATTTACGGTTTAGCATTTAGAGGTCTCGGGTGAGGTAATTATCGATATGAATATTTTTCGGGATGGTTTTAAGTCATTTAGGACTTAGTTATAAAGTTTATTTCAAAATTTGAGATTTTTTATAAAAGTGTATATTTAACGTCTTTTACAGTAAAACGCGTAAATTTGACTAGTTTTACGGTTTTGAGGTTTTGGGAGCTTTAGGAGCTGAAATAAATTAAGGTAAATAAAGGTAATATTATTAATACATATATTAATAATAAAAAGAAATAAAAAACGAATTTTGAGGGGTAGGGTCGGTAAAAAAAAAAGAAAAAAAGGAAAAGAGGAAAAAAGGAAACAAGTGTTTTACTTGGACAAGGATTGTTTTCCTATATAAGGAACAATATACACAATACCAAACGAATTTTTCTTTTCCCCTGGTGTTTATAGTCGACTAAAGAAGAGAAGAATTAGGGTTCTTCATAAAAATTAGGTTTTCTTCATCTTCCATTGATCTAAATGTAAAACCTTCAAAACCCTTTTCAATTAAATTGTTTTTATGTTTTCTTTAATCATCTTATGATGGATTTAGGTTAGGGTTTTAATAAAAATCTGTATTTTAATGATTTTATAATGATTACATGAATTAGGGCTTGTAATTAGAGGGATTAGGGTTAATTAATGAGGTTGATTTTGTTAAACCCGTTTTTAAAAATTGGGCAGAATTTTGAGTCTATTGTTTTGATCATATCTCGAGTTCTAGGAACATTCAAGATGCGATCAAACTAGCCCTGGATAGGTAATTGAGTTGGCTTTCTAAATCAAGAAATGAGAACTAAATTGGAGGTCTGGAAGTGGTTCAAAAACAGGTTACAGCAGTTGGAGGTCAAAACAGTTTTGAATTTAGCCTGTTTTCTTTTTAAGTTTTGGGTTGTTTAGGGTAGTTAGGGTTGCATTGGGATCTTCTCACGAACATGAGAGATGGTTTATATATTTTAGTAAGGATCTGCACTTGGGCTAATATTGTGGTTTAGGGTAAGACCCTCTAATGGTAATGAACTTTTCATACGTTTAAAATCAGTGAATTCTGGATAGGTAGCAATATATACACATATATCTGGGCCTTAACAGTAGCTTTAAGGTTAGGGCAAGTGGGAGGTTTTAGCTAACATGTATAAAAGTGTGAACATTCCTTTTACAGAAACCATGGGTATGTTTAAGTGGACGTTTGACTTAAAGTTTTGAGACCTAAAACTGGGACTGTTTTGTGTAAAATTATGAACGGGGTAGCTATTAAACTTAACCAAGTTAGGGACTTGTTAAGGAAGGGTAATGGGGTGATTAGAGCTTTAAAATGAGGTAATTATACGGGAATAGACTAGATGTCCATCATAGGTTGATGAGCCATCTTAGTGATTGGTTCGTGTATTGATTTCGTGTTTTTGGTTTGTTAGCTTGTTGCTAGTGCCAGGACTTGTGAAGAAGCTATCAGGTGAGTTTCATAGTCCCATGTTTAATATTGATTTTGACTTCCAGATGGGATGGAAGAGACACTGTGTTGAGTTATTTTCTAAATTGATGATGTGAATGTGTTTGTGATTTGAGATGGACTTGTGTGTACATTATGTGATTAACTGCTATGTGATTTTTGATTGTGTATGATTTGGATCGGGGGCTACGTGCCGTCTCAGTTATTGTGGTTTGATAAGGTAGTGGCCTTGTGGTTTGACAATGTAGTGGCCTTGTGGTTTGACAAGTGAGTGGCCTTGTGGTTTGACAAGGTAGTGGCCTTGGGATAGGTACATAGTGTGCTCATCTATGGTATCATGTTGTTAGGCAAGGTAGGAGCCTTGGATTTTGGTTTGGAATGATTGATCTTGAATGCTACTTGTTAATACATATGTAGAAACTAGAAGGGGGGGTTGAATAGTTTCTTAAATTTGCTTGTTAAAATATGGTTTCCAAAAATCCTTTTAAAAAAAAAACTTAGGCTTAAGGAAATATGTGAAATCTTCTTATGTACAAATATGAACAATGATAGTGTAGCTAAACTAATACTAACAAAAATATATCCACAAAGAATAAAGAATGATAGTGTAGCTAATCTAATATTAACACATGTATATGCAAAAAGTAATAAGGAATGTAAAGAGTTAAGGGTAAAGAAAGATCAAACCGAACACCAAGGATTTATAGTGGTTCGGCAACGAAGCTCACTCCTCGTTCCTACTCCACTCCTCGAGTACTCCTTAGTCGAGAGTTCACTACACAACAAGCTCCTTATGGTGGAGACAACCGTACATGTCGCTTAACCAATTTCCGACTCTAAGCTAAAAGTCGAGCCCTAATCGTAGCTAGGACCAATCTACACAACTATACTTAGTACATACACAACTTACAAATAGACACAACTACTTGGATCTTCACAACTATGACACAACTACATGTATATAAAAATTGATCTTTAATGGATCTTTGGTGGTGGACTCAACACTTCAC
Organism: Glebionis coronaria; assembly: GCA_025667525.1. Taxonomy (NCBI): domain Eukaryota; kingdom Viridiplantae; phylum Streptophyta; class Magnoliopsida; order Asterales; family Asteraceae; genus Glebionis; species Glebionis coronaria. The sequence goes on from JANFOE010002148.1 coordinate 252,418, forward strand.
TAGGATAGTGTTCTTCTCTTTGCACTTGGAGAGGAAGAGATGGAAGAACAAGATTCACTTCTTAAACAAGTAATAATCAAACAAATGATCAAAGATTTGAGTGATTAAAGAAGGGGTTTGAATCTGGAAATGAATGTGCAAAAGAGGTAAGGTGAAAAGCTGAGAATGGCCAACTATTTAAAGGACAAAGGAGCCAACGGCTAGTTCTGCCCGCGGTACCTTATCACAGCCCGCGGTACCTTATCGATAAGGTACCGCCTAGGCGCTAAGGTACCGCCGGACTAGACTCCGCTCCTTTTTTTCCTTTAGTGGTGGAGGTCTTATCTGGGTATAAAAAATATCCTGAAAGGATATTCTTAACAGAATAAGAATATGCCATTTTCAAATTTCAAATAATTAATTTAATAAAACATTTTCTTAAAAATAAAGTTTAATAAAAACTTGTCACATTTAATAAAAAGTGAGTTTTAAGAAAAGATTAAATCACTTGATCACTTGATTAAGGTTAGTACTTGTTTATCCATACCTTAAGTGAAAATGGGTAAAATGAAAAATACTTGAACTCAAGAATTCGTTTTTCGTTGTTTTCGTAAATGCTTGTTTTTACATATTGTCGTAATCAAAACTAAGCGAGACAGAAAAATGCAAGTAACGTTTTTAGTCATTATTGCATTAACAATCTCCCCCTTTTTGATTCCGACAATACATAAACTCAATCACACAAAAACAAGATTTTCGAAGACGAGTTTATTCATTTCTCCCCCTTTGTCGAAGCAAAAAGGTTGCGTAAGCCGGTGTTGAAGAAACGGACTTAGCAAAGACTCCCCCCCTTGGTGCTTACTCCCCCTAGCTTGGGGCACCGAGGAATCGAGATATGGTGACAAGCTACATAGAAGGGTTAGTTGAACAAAAGAAACAACCAACAATATATAGCAATAGGTCACATAAAAAATAAAATAAAAAGAGAAGAAAACACAAAGACAAAGATCCAAGATAGGTTACTAAAAGAACATCATACAAAGAAGTATGGAAAAAGAAACAAGCCAAAAGCATAAATCTAATCCTAGTTATTCTAGAATTCTAAGATTTGCTTGAATGTGGTGTCTTGTGGATAAGCAATCAATGCTTATATGAAAGACAAGGTAATAGCGGAGGGTGGTGGTGGTGGCTTGTTGGAGATCTCATAATCAAAGTGAAGAGGATGCTTGATTAAGAGACTCTTGATGTAGCTCAACTCCTCATAGATGTGTGCCATAGCAAGATGTTGATATTGACAACAATGACAATATGTTCCATGGTGCATGACATTATCATGAGAAGGAGGAAGAACACTAAAGGGTGGTGGTGGAAGAAAGGAAGTTCCACAATCAACATTCTTGGTAGGAGAAATGTGATTAAGAGTGTTCTTGGGTGGGTTTGGATTGAAAGCAATTGGAGAAAATGGAGGAGATTCAAGGCTTTTATTTGGAGAATAAGACATTTTGGATGTGAAGTAATGCAAAATGATTATGGTTTAAATAGGGAAGGCTTAGGGTATTTTTGGGGTGGTCAAAGGGTTTGAAACAAAGATTCTCAAAAAGGTTGGAGCAAATCTGGAGTTTCAGACAAAAACCCGAAAAGGAAGGCCTCTGTAGGCGGTTCCTTATCTATGCTGGCGGTACCTTATCAATAAGGTACCGCGGCTCACTTATGGAACCGCCTGCAGAAGCAGGGTTTGGTGTTTGGAGAAAGATTTTTCAGCAAATCTTATTTTTCTAGTCTAACTTATCATATGGATGTGCTTAAAAGCAAAGATAGACAAAGAAAATATATGCAAACTTACCAAATAGAGATTTGACCAAAATACATGGATTAAAAAATCAATGTAGGAGGTGTGTAGGACAAGACCTTAAGTCATGACACAATGATCCTCCATGATTCAATCTTGTTCTTGCTATGTTTGAGAGAATCATACATATGAATTATGTAAGCTCTATATTAATAGCGAGAATCTATGAAAAATCGTTTTTAGATTGAATTAACAATGTCAAACGAATTTCTCAACCATTTTCGAAAGAGACTTTGAGAGTTTTGAAAAGGAGATGAGAAGATTTTTCAAAAGAATTTTAGAAGACTCAAGAACTCAAAGTGGTCATAGAAAGCACACAATAAGAAAGGAATTTAAGGAAGATGTTCCATTAATCCTAGACCTAGACGCAAGTAATTAAAAGGTTCCCTCTTAAGTGGCTTAGTGAAGATATCGGCTAAGTTGTCCTCGGAGGGCACCTTTTCGATAGTAATGTTCCCCTTTTGAACATTATCTCTAAGGAAATGGTGTCTAATTTCTATGTGTTTGGATCACGAATGTTGCACGGGATTCTTGCTTAGGTCTATAGCGCGTTTATTATCGCACATGATGGGAACATCATCAAGAGAAATCCCGTAATCAACAAGCGCTTGCTTCATCCATAGAGCTTGTTGGCATGCTTTACCGGCACTCACATACTCGGCTTCCGTGGTGGATATCGCAAGACCGGTTTGTTTCTTGGAGAACCAAGAAGTTAAACAACAACCCATGAAGGTACAAACTCCACTAGTGCTTTTCCGGTACACATAGTCTCCCGCACGATCCGAGTCCGCGTAGACAATGGTTTCTACGCCGGTCCCTTTAGGATACCATAATCCTAAATGTATAGTGCCTTTAATGTATCGGAAGATACGCTTAACCGCTTCAAGGTGAGAGGTTTTGGGAGCCTCTTGGAAGCGAGCACAAAGGCAAACACTAAACATGATATCCGGTCGACTTGCCGTTAGGTACAACAAACTACCAATCATACCTCTATATTTGGTGTTGTCTACCGACTCACAATCATCATCTACGGTGAGTTTAGTATCCGAGGCCATAGGGGTCTTCATTGGTCTAGATTCTTATAATCCAAATTTCTTTAGCATTTCTTTAGCGTACTTAGATTGACTAAAGAAAATACCATCGTCCATTTGTTTAATTTGGAGTCCTAAAAAGAAGTTAAGTTCTCCCATCATACTCATTTCAAACTCATCATGCATGATTTTGGCAAAGTCATCACACAATTCTTGACAAGTTGAGCCAAATATAATGTCATCAACATATATTTGTAGGATTATGAGGTGAGGACCTTTCTTCTTTGTAAAGAGTGTATTGTCTACCATACCCATGGTATACTCATGTTTAACAAGAAACGCTTTAAGTCTATCATACCAAGCTTTGGGTGCTTGTTTGAGTCCATAAAGTGCTTTCTTAAGCTTGTAAACATGGTCCGGTTTCTCAAAATCAATGAAGCCGGGAGGTTGAGCCACATATACCTCCTCATTGATCAAACCGTTAAGAAATGCACTCTTTACATCCATTTGTTGAAGCTTAATATCTAAGGCACAAGCGTAGGCTAAAAGGATTCTAATAGATTCTAATCTAGCTACCGGTGCATATGTCTCGTGATAATCAATCCCTTCTTGTTGATTATAGCCTTGAGCTACAAGTCTTGCCTTGTTACGAGACACAACACTATTCTCATCTAGCTTATTCCTAAATACCCATTTGGTTCCTATAATGGTAGAACTTCTAGGTGGAGGAACAAGTTTCCAAAATCATTGGCAACGAATTGATTCAATTATTCTTGCATCCCAATGACCCAACTCTCATCCGTCAAAGCTTCTTTAACATTCTTAGGTTCAATCAAGGAGACAAAACAAAAGAAGTTGCTTTGATTTTGGACTTGAGATCTTAGGGTCCTTTGATTTAAGTCACCAATGACATTATTAAGAGTATGATCCCTAGACTCCTTAATGTTTACTTCCTTTTCAACACTAAGGTCTTCAACTCCTATTTTTCTAACCTCTTTAGCTTTAACTAATTTTAATTCATCCAAGTCATCATCAACCAATGGTGGTGTCTTGGGTGAAGGAGGGGTTTCATCAAAGGTTACGTTGAGTGATTCTTCAATAACCCCTGAGGTTCTATTTAGGACTATGTAGGCCTTACTAGTTTGGGAATAACCTAAAAGGATACCTTCGTAAGACTTTGGGTCAAACTTGGTAAGGTAGTCTTTGGTGTTGAGGATAAAGCACTTGCTTCCAAACACCCTAAAGTATTCTAATGAGGGTTTCTTACCTTTAAGAATCTCATAGGGGGTCTTTCCTAGGAAAGGTCGAATAAGAATTCGGTTGAGAATATAAGTCGATGTATCTACGGCATTGCACCAAAACTTTTGAGTCAAAGATTGCTCATTTAACATCGTCCTACTCATCTCTTGGAGAGTCCTATTCTTCCTTTCAACTACCCCATTTGATTGTGGAGTGCGAGGAGCCGAGAAGTTATGGGTAATACCATGAGCTTCACAAAAGGCACCAAATTACACTTCATTATCAAATTCCCTACCATGATCCGTCCTAATAGAAACAATTGAACATCCTAGTTGATTTTGAATTCTCCGACTAAAGATTTCGAAGTGATCGAAAGCTTCATTCTTAGATGCCAAAAATCTAGTCCAAGTGAATCTAGAATAGTCGTCAACTATAACTAGGGTATAAAGGTTACCTCCATAAATCCGTATGGCGGAAGGTCCAAAGAGATCCATATGTAGGAGCTCTAAGCACCGAGAGGTCGAAACCAAATTCTTGGCTTTGTGACTTGAGTGAACTTGCTTTCCAACTTTGCAAGCATCACAAAAGTGACTATCAAACTTAATCTTGGGGAGGCGTCTTACCAACTCCTTAGAGACTAAAGATTGTATTAAACGCATATTAGCGTGACCTAATCTCCTATGCCAAAGAGTAGAACTATCATCTATAGTCGCAAGACATATGTTGTCTTTTGACTTCTTATTAACCTTCATGACATAAAGCCCATGCTTTCTAACACCTTTTCCAATGACTTTTCCATCTTTTACGATTTCACTGTCATGTTCTGAAAAGATGACCTTACACTTATTATCACAAATTTGACCTATACTTAAAAGGTTAAAACCTAAGTTATCTATGTGCTCAACATTTTCAATGGTCATGGAGTCAAGATATTACCACGTAGACTACTAGCGAATGTGACGTTACCTCCATCATATGCTTTGTAATGCGAGAACAAACTTTGATTACCCGTCATGTGTTTAGAACATCCAATATCCTTAATCCACTCATCGGGCTCCAAATCAATTCCCAATCATATCTAGGTAACAATACACAAGATCAAACATTTGGTCCCCAATATCTCATGGGTCCAAAATTGTTATTTCCAAACATCCCTTGCATTTGGTTGTGATGAATGAATGAGGTGGGGATTCCCCATGGAGAACAAAATGGAGGAGGGTAGTAATTCATGTAACCATTTTGTTGTTTATTACTTCTCCTAGGTGTGTTTGATCTAGGTTTAGATTTATTATTATTTTTTCTAGGTGTTGGAGTTTTACTTCTAGTTCGTGAGTTGTTTTGATTATCTCTTGTAGGCGTTGTCGTTCTACTTCTAGGCTTAGACTCATTCCGTACTCTAGGTGGAGTAGAAGATAATCTAGATAAACTTCTATTTCCCATGAGAGGTTTACTTAACGGCTTATAGAACTTACTAATAGCATTGTCGTCAAGTATGGGTAATTGAACCTTATTAACAGTAAGATGCTTTGGTTTTTATTTAACTTAGATTTTTCAGAATGTTCAGAGTTTTCACAAAAATCAACTTCTGGCCGCGGTACCTTATCTATGGTCGCGGTTCCATAGCGATAAGGAACCGCGCCATACAATGTGGAACCGCGTCCATAGGGTGTTTTCTGTGAAAACCTGACTTGTTTTGGCTCACTAGTTGAGGCTTCATTTGAGTTAAAACCTAGACCAAGTTTTTCCTTAGAATGAACTTGTTTGTTTAACATATCATCAAGAGCACTAGTACCTTTCATTAACTTTTCCAATTTAATGGAGGTGCTCTTGAGATCATCATTCTCTAATATAAGTTTCTCACAACTTAAGCAACCTAAATCAATCTCTTTGTTTTTCTAAAGTTTAGCCAATTTCTCCCTATGTTCATTGATCTCATTTTCATGCTTAGTTTTGGTTGATTTTAAGGTTTTATTATTTTCTATGAATTTAAGACTAAGTTTGTGTAAGCTATCATATTTGCCTTCAAATTCAATATCATCTAAAGTGGAACTATCATTGCTATAACATTCGGTTTCGGAATGTACCTCTTTAGAAGTGTGAGCCATAAGACATTTCTCCTCTTTGGGGTTGTCATCATCATCTTCACCGCTATCGCTCCAAGCGCCACTAACGAATGCCGTGTGGTTCTTATCACGAGCGGACTTTGGACAATCAGCAATGAAGTGATTTGGATCACCACATCTAAAGCAACTCCTATCACCTTTTTCGTTGTTGACAAACCGATTCTTTGACAATGGTTTCTTGTCACAGTTTGGTTGCCTAACGTGTTGACCTCGTCTCTTGAAGAACTTCTTGAAATCTCTCACCGCCAATGCATACTCCTCGTCATCACTTTCCGAGGAACTATCATGGTCACTTTGTGCCTTCTTGGCCTTAAGTGCAAGAGATTTACTTTCACTCTTGGTTTTTACTAATTCCGAGTCCTTCAAAATTATCATCTCCTGAACCTTCAAGTTTCCTATGAGTTCATCGAGTGATAAATTTGAGAGATCTTTCGACTCTTCAATAGCCGTGACTTTTGCTCTCCACTTTGGATGTAAGGCCCTTAGAAACTTCCTAACATTGTTCTTGCTAGAAAAACCTTCTTCAAGTGCTTTTAGACTAGTAATAATGGTGTTAAATCTAGCAAATGCACTATCAATAGTTTCATCTTCTAAGATGACAAATTGTTCATATTGTTGGACAAGAAGATCGATTTTACTTTCTTTGACTTGGCTATTACCTTGGTGGGTTACTAAAAGAGTGTTCCAAATATCTTTAGCGGTTTCACACATAAAAATTCTTTCATACTCTTTCTTAGGCAAAGCATTATAAATCACCAATTTAGCCTCATTATTTTTTGAAAGTTTCTTTTTAGTATCATCATTAGCTTTTTTCAAAAGTGACTAATTCTTTTGTTTTAGAAACTTCATTAAATTGAAAGGGTAAAAAATCACCATTGGTAATAACATGCCAAAGATCTAAATCTTTTGATTTCACATAAGTTTCAAATCTATTTTTCCAATAAATTTACTTGTTAAATTTACTTCATTAAATTGTAGAAACTAGAAGGAGGGGTTGAATAGTTTCTTAAATTTACTTGTTAAAATATGGTTTCCAAAAATCCTTTTTCAAAAAAACTTAGGCTTGAGGAAATACGTGAAATCTTCTTATGCACAAATATGAACAATGATAGTGTAGCTAAACTAATACTAACAAAAATATATCCACAAAGAATAAAGAATGATAGTGTAGCTAATCTAATATTAACACATGTATATGCAAAAATTAATAAGGAATGTAAAGAGTTAAGGGTAAAGAAAGATAAAACCAAACACCAAGGATTTATAGTGGTTCGGCAACGAAGCTCACTCCTCGTTCCTACTCCACTCCTCGAGTACTCCTTACTCGAGAGTTCACTACACAACAAGCTCCTTATGGTGGAGAAAACCGTACACGTCGCTTAATCAATTTCCGACTCTAAGCTAAAAGTCGAGCCCTAATCGTAGCTAGGACCAATCTACACAACTATACTTAGTACATACACAACTTCCAAATAGACACAACTACTTGGATCTTCGCAACTATGACACAACTACAAGTATATAAAAATTGATCTTTAATGGATCTTTGGTGGTGGACTCAACACTTCACTAGGATAGTGTTCTTCTCTTTGCACTTGGAGAGGAAGAGATGGAAGAACAAGATTCACTTCTTAAACAAGTAATAACGAAACAAATGATCAAAGATTTGAGTGAATAAAGAAGGGGTTTGCATCTGGAAATGAATGTGCAAAAGATGTAAGGTGAAAAGCTGAGAATGGCCAACTATTTAAAGGACAAAGGAGCCAACGGCTAGTTCTGCCCGCGGTACCTTATCACAGCCCGCGGTACCTTATCGATAAGGTACCGCCTAGGCGCTAAGGTACCGCCGGACTAGACTCCGCTCATTTTTGTCCTTTAGTGGTGGAGGTCTTATCTGGGTATAAAAAATATCCTGAAAGGATACTCTTAACAGAATAAGAATATGCCATTTTCAAATTTCAAATAATTAATTTAATAAAACATTTTCTTAAAAATAAAGTTTAATAAAAACTTGTCACATTTAATAAAAAGTGAGTTTTAAGAAAAGATTAAATCACTTGATCACTTGATTAAGGTTAGTACTTGTTTATCCATACCTTAAGTGAAAATGGGTAAAATAAAAAATACTTGAACTCAAGAATTCGTTTTTCGTAAATGCTTGTTTTTACATATTGTCGTAATCAAAACTAAGCGAGACCGAAAAATGCAAGTAACGTTTTTAGTCATTATTGCATTAACAATCTCCCCCTTTTTGATTCCGACAATACATAAACTCAATCACACAAAAACAAGATTTTCGAAGACGAGTTTATTCTTTTCTCCCCCTTTGTCGAAGCAAAAAGGTTGCGTAAGCCGGTGTTGAAGAAACGGACTTAGCAAAGACTCCCCCCCTTAGTGCTTACTCCCCCTAGCTTGGGGCACCGAGGAATCGAGATATGGTGACAAGCTACATAGAAGGGTTAGTTGAACAAAAGAAACAACCAACAATATATAGCAATAGGTCACATAAAAAATAAAATAAAAAGAGAAGAAAACACAAAGACAAAGATCCAAGATAGGTTACTAAAAGAACATCATACAAAGAAGTATGGAAAAAGAAACAAGCCAAAAGCATAAATCTAATCCTAGTTATTCTAGAATTCTAAGATTTGCTTGAATGTGGTGTCTTGTGGATAAGCAATCAATGCTTATATGAAAGACAAGGTAATAGCGTAGGGTGGTGGTGGTGGCTTGTTGGAGATCTCATAATCAAAGTGAAGAGGATGCTTGATTAAGAGACTCTTGATGTAGCTCAACTCCTCATAGATGTGTGCCATAGCAAGATGTTGATATTGACAACAATGACAATATGTTCCATGGTGCATGACATTATCATGAGAAGGAGGAAGAACACTAAAGGGTGGTGGTGGAAGAAAGGAAGTTCCACAATCAACATTCTTGGTAGGAGAAATGTGATTAAGAGTGTTCTTGGGTGGGTTTGGATTGAAAGCAATTGGAGAAAATGGAGGAGATTCAAGGCTTTTATTTGGAGAATAAGACATTTTGGATGTGAAGTAATGCAAAATGCTTATGGTTTAAATAGGGAAGGCTTAGGGTATTTTGGGGTGGTCAAAGGGTTTGAAACAAAGATTCTCAAAAAGGTTGGAGCAAATCTGGAGTTTCAGACAAAAACCCGAAAAGGAAGGCCTCTGTAGGCGGTTCCTTATCTATGATGGCGGTACCTTATCAATAAGGTACCGCGGCTCACTTATGGAACCGCCTGCAGAAGCAGGGTTTGGTGTTTGGAGAAAGATTTTTCAGCAAATCTTATTTTTCTAGTCTAACTTATCATATGGATGTGCTTAAAAGCAAAGATAGACAAAGAAAATATATGTAAACTTACCAAATAGAGATTTGACCAAAATACATGGATTAAGAAATCAATGTAGGAGGTGTGTAGGACAAGACCTTAAGTCTTGACACAATGATCCTCCATGATTCAATCTTGTTCTTGCTATGTTTGAGAGAATCATACATATGAATTATGTAAGCTCTATATTAATAGCGAGAATCTATGAAAAATCGTTTTTAGATTGAATTAACAATGTCAAACGAATTTCTCAACCATTTTCGAAAGAGACTTTGAGAGTTATGAAAAGGAGATGAGAAGATTTTTCAAAAGAATTTTAGAAGACTCAAGAACTCAAAGTGGTAATAGAAAGCACACAATAAGAAAGGAATTTAAGGAAGATGTTCCATTAATCCTAGACCTAGACGCAAGTAATTAAAAGGTTCCCTCTTAAGTGGCTTAGTGAAGATATCGGCTAAGTTGTCCTCGGAGGGCACCTTTTCGATAGTAATGTTCCCCTTTTGAACATTATCCCTAAGGAAATGGTGTCTAATTTCAATGTGTTTGGTTCGCGAATGTTGCACGGGATTCTTGCTTAGGTCTATAGCGCCTTTATTATCGCACATGATGGGAACATCATCAAGAGAAATCCCGTAATCAACAAGCGCTTGCTTCATCCATAGAGCTTGTTGGCATGCTTTACCGGCACTCACATACTCGGCTTCCGTGGTGGATATCGCAAGACCGGTTTGTTTCTTGGAGAACCAAGAAGTTAAAAAACAACCCATGAAGGTAAAAACTCCACTAGTGCTTTTCCGGTACACATAGTCTCCCGCATGATCCGAGTCTGCGTAGACAATGGTTTCTACGCCGGTCCCTTTAGGATACCATAATCCTAAATGTATAGTTCCTTTAATGTATCGGAAGATACGCTTAACCGCTTCAAGGTGAGAGGTTTTGGGAGCCTCTTGGAAGCGAACGACTAGTTCTGCCCGTGGTACCTTATCATAGCCCGCGGTACCTTATCGATAAGGTACCGCCTAGGTGCTAAGGTACCGCCGGACTAGACTCCGCTCCTTTTTGTCCTTTAGTGGTGGAGGTCTTATCTGGGTATAAAAAATATCCTGAAAGGATATTCTTAACAAAATAAGAATATGCCATTTTCAAATTTCAAATAATTAATTTAATAAAACATTTTCTTAAAAATAAAGTTTAATAAAAACTTGTCACATTTAATAAAAAGTGAGTTTTAAGAAAAGATTAAATCACTTGATCACTTGATTAAGGTTAGTACTTGTTTATCCATACCTTAAGTGAAAATGGGTAAAATGAAAAATACTTGAACTCAAGAATTCGTTTTTCGTTGTTTTCGTAAATGCTTGTTTTTACATATTGTCGTAATCAAAACTAAGCGAGACCGAAAAATGCAAGTAACGTTTTTAGTCATTATTGCATTAACAACATAATTGTAGCACATTGTCTATATGTTATTGTGTTGATGGTTGTTATTCACAACTTGTAATTGATTTAGCGTTGGAGTCTAAACCTATGACTCTCACCAACTTTATGTTGACGTGTTTTAGTGTCTCTTTCAGGTGATACTATGGTTAAGCATGAGAACATAAGTGGCTAGGATTGGAGAAGCTTAGGAATGCATATAGAAGGAGAATCCCCGTTTCCTTCTTAGTTTTTATTTGTTCTTTTAATAAGTGATACTGTGGAACACATATGTTTGTTTTGATTATGTTACTTGTTTGTTTTGCGTAAGAGGTAGGACTGTTACCTACTTACCTAGACACCTGCATTTTATGAGATATTGTCATGATTTTTGTGTCACCATTTTATGACATTTCTTATTCCATATAGTTATCTCTATAGACACGTCATGTTGTGATGATATCCATACGTCACACCCCCATATTCCGCCATGGTGGAGTGTGACACCTAAATATGGAGATTCTGAGATGTAGTCATGTTGGAATCTCGTAAGATTAAGTATTCTATTCTTGTCATTTCTGACTAAATGTATCTTTGTCTGAAGAAGTTGTACTAATGACAAATTATGAAGGCAGACATCGCCTCATACATTAGTAAACGTCTAACTATTGCAAAGGTCATCATCTGAATTTGATTTGATTTGGGTCATCGTCGACAAACTGACCAAATCTGCTAATAGCATTCATGTTAATGATAGATTCTTGATGAAGAAATTGACTCTTTTGTATTTAAAGGAGTTGCGTAAACATTGTGTGCATGTATCGATCATCTCTAACAAGATCATCGCTTCACATCGAATTTCTAGAGAATTGCTTAGAAGTCATTAAGAACGAATCTTGATGAGAGTACTTTGTACCACCCCAATCGAAGGACGAGGTAAAGTAACGATACAAAATACTATAAGTGCTGTTTTATGTTTGAATGATTGACCTTTGGTAATAAACTGTAAAATCTTTTTCCTTTGGAGAGATTATCATTGATAATTATCGTATTACGATCGAGATCGAATCTTGTGAGGATATATATATGAGAGTATCTATAAGCAGGAGTTGGGATGAAGACATCCGACATACACCCATTGTGAGTTGGACATGTCTTTTAGGTTTAAGGTTTCCTATGATGGCGAACCTAACCTTACAAAATACCCGACCCGCGAGACCAGAAATGATTGTTGAAATTAGGATCTGAATATTGACTCCTAGTAGTGGGCAGGAGGTTATATGAATATGAAATGTAGATCTTGAAGTGCAGGATGGGTAGCGAAGTTATGCCAAAAAATTTCACCATAGAAAGATGAATTGAAGATCTGAAAGATCATGGGAATTAAGTCCCCGTTGTATGGGACCATTGAGATGATGTAAAAGTTGGTTTGAAAGGCATATAAGCTGGATCTACCCTATGACTTCAAGGGCTGCGTGAATTATGTTTTGTAAATCTAACTTGATAAATATCTATCAAGTGAAAATCTAAATTCTTCTTGATAAAGTTTAGATCGGCGAAAAGTTGCATTCATCAAAAACCCGTGAACATCATGGATAGAGAAAGTAAGTCAACAATAAGCCTGATCTTATTCCCGTAGTTATGTTTGATGAAACTCGTGTATTGAAATGAATTACAATGGTGACAAAAGACCGAATATGGAGGAAATACCCACATGGCTTTAACTCTATAAGAAGGAGTAGTAAGATAAGATGATATTTGAGGACAAAGATCCTGTTTAGGGGTAAATGCTGTGACAATCCGTCAATTTATGGTTTATATTTTATTCTCAATATTTATTTGAAAAAATTATTTTAATGTTATATTATGAACTCACTTATTTTTGGGAAGAAATTTGGATTTACGTCTTGAAGTAGCATCGACTACGTCTAAACCGGAGGATTCTACGTTACGTGCTTACGTTTACATACACTGTTTTGGTGACAGTCCGACATTTCAGGAAATAAATTTATCCGTGAATATTATTTTGGGATTTTAAATATGTGTTGGTTCATAAACTCACAAATTTACGAGAAGAGATTAGGACTTACTTTCATAATTTAACGTCCTTTACGACTAAACCGGAAACCCTAGGTTTACGTATTTACGTTTTTGAACTCTGTTTTTGACGAGACAATTTTTATTAGATTCGTTTTGTGCTGTTGATTCATAATTTATAAAAACGTTTTTCGTAAAACGACCCGAGGGCACGCAAATCAAGGAAACTAGAATCGAGGAATACCGTAAATTAATGGGGATGGAACAAGTATATACTTGTCCCACCCCCACACATGGGTGGAAAAAGCTTCAACAACACACCTCATGTGTGTCAACATATTAAGCTAACTAAGGACACATGTCCTTAGTTTTTATCCAAACCACTTAAACACAAAAACCATGGAACCAAAAACCATTTACCTTTTTCTTCCATGCAAACTAGCAAAAATTCTATCAACCTATCTCTCTTGCTATCTAGGCCGTCCCATATCCTCCATCTAACACCACCACCATCAAAAAATTCAACCATAAATCATATGTATAATTTACATATGATGAAAACCCATTGAAGTTATGAATATTGGAGGTGATCTTAACATGTAAAAAGGAGTTTTCAAGGGAGTTTGGGGTTGATTTCTCAAGGAGGTTTCATGAAGAACAAGGGCTGATTTTTGGAAGAATCTACAAATAATTGGTGATCCTAGAAGTGATGTTGATATCTCATAAGATTGGTTACCCAAAACCATGTCTTGTTCATCCAAAAGCTCATCATTTCATCACTTTGGTGGTATAAAGATTGTTCTCCCCATCCTCTTGTTATATTGATTATGTAATCATGTATTTTATTTCTTATTGTATATGTATATGATGAATATATGATGAAATGTTGTGTGAGGATCAAGCGTTGATAAATATGATTAAAGAGATGAAAAACCATAGGTAACAAGGTTAAAATCTTGCTAAATATGATGGCTGTATAAAAACAGTAGGTAACTAAATGTTAAACTGATAAAATGGTGAATTGGAATCAATATACAGTAAGTATTAGGTGTTATACACATGTGAGAGTTGGCCATACAATGGAATCATAAAAATGAATGAGATATGATCAAAACAAGCTTAGAGTACAAATCTGCCTATACTGTTTTGGACGAATTTATTAAAATATTTAGAGGTTGATTCATCAGTAGCTATAAAGGAATAAAATGAAACACATATCATGTAGTTTCTATGATAAACGTTTGGGGTTCTATCTCCATGTATAACTCTAGATATGATCATTTTAGTAAACTAGATTTTTAAGACTGATTTTGTAAAATTAAAGTTTAATATTATTATATAAGCACTCAAATAAATATAGTATAAAATGTGAATTAAAACCCACTAACTTATATATTTCATTTATATAAAAGTGCATAAGGATAAATAAATAGACATTATATAAAAATGGTAGTTTGGTAAGTTTTATAAGTTATAATAACTATATACTAAGTTTTACGTCTTTTCGGCTAAAACCGAAAGATTAACGTTTTTGTTAAATAAAACTTAGACGGTTGGACCCATCTAATGTAAACTTTTATAAACTCACATACTGATATATAAACATATATAACAAGTAAAAACCGATAAATCCCGAGCTTTATAACATACAGGCATTAACGGGCCAAAGTAGCCTTAATGGACAATAAACCCGACTAATTTGGTAAAACACTTATAAACTTATTTATTGGGCTTAACCTATTTGGGCCCAACATATAAAGTATAATACTGATAATAAAAGTATAATTGGGCTAACGAATAGTATTGGGCTTGTAATAGGCCCATTGGGCTTCAAAATGTAAACAAGTTGATCATCATATATATAAAATCAACATATGTATACATAATTATTATTTTGATAAAGTCATTGGACAAAAGTCTAAGACGAGTATTATTTGTCTCGGTTTCCGTGATTGAAGCACGTACCGTACATCCAAATCGCCGATAACCGCCTTCCCACATCAACGTGAGTTCATAGCCTCGCACTCTTTTAAATGTTTTTATGAAATGTTTTATAAACCCGCGAGGGAGATAACATGTTAGTTTTTATAAAATAGGACACTAGTTGTGCCGCTTGTCTGTTTATTGATTTGGACCCGAATGATTGTATGACCTGATGAATGATTAAATGACCCGATAGATGAAATGAAGTGGATTATTAAAGTTAGGTTATGTCACTAAAAGTCCCATTAGCATGAATTGTGAACTACCAGGATTTGGTAGACGCTTATGCATATAATAGTACTATTTGGGGACGATCACCCCAGTTCGCGCCTTGACGGTTGATCCCCGTCGTGCCACATTGATTGGTATGCGAATTTATGTATGAGAAGATTTACACAAGCTTGATTATTGTGACGACACGCTAATTTTGATGGGAAATTGAGTTTTGGGCTAGCTACCTGTTGTTTGTTGTAGTAAGGTAACAATTTCATGCGGCTTATAATAATCCAATTAACAAAATACTGCTATGCGCACCGAATTACGATGTATTGTCTGACTAGCAATACGGGATCTTATTATTGATATTATGTTCGTGTTTTGGTTTTATATAACCATATTCATATAACGGATTTTATTTAATCTAT
This sequence comes from Glebionis coronaria, assembly GCA_025667525.1. Taxonomy (NCBI): domain Eukaryota; kingdom Viridiplantae; phylum Streptophyta; class Magnoliopsida; order Asterales; family Asteraceae; genus Glebionis; species Glebionis coronaria. The sequence goes on from JANFOE010002148.1 coordinate 268,068, forward strand.
ACAACGTTATAAAACGTATTGTATGATGTTCTTAACGAAAATGGTTCGTATAATGATTTTGAATGCAAAAGCCTATATCATAATTTTTTATAAGGATTTGTATAAAATGACTTTGGCTATTTTATGGCCTATTACAAAGATTTGTACAAAATGATTTTCGGTAATAATTTTATACCGATGTTATATTGATGGATTTTATTAAACTCTATGAATTCACTCGTCGTTATCGCTGACCTTTTATTTTAACATGTTTTATCTCAGGTACTTGAAGGTAAATTCTCGGGAAGACAACAAGAATTCATGGCCCGCACTTAAATAATAATTTCCATCCAAATGCTTTGTAAAAATTGTATGATATACAATGACTTGGGACTTATGTAAAATTAGATCTTTATGAATGGAGATGCTTTATTATTAAACAACGCGATTTTTAAGCGTTGTCTATGATGTGAGTAATGTGCTATCCCGTAACACCAAGGAGTCTTCCGATGTATTGAATTGTGTAAATTTGGGGGTGTTACAGTTTCCCTATTCCCAGTAGCAGCAGCAATCCTTTGAGTATCATACTTGGCAGTTTGTCGATCATACCTTGTAGAACCCTCAACATACGTTGGATTATGTCGATCATACCTAGAAGGACTTTCACCACGTCGACGTGTGTCATACCTTGGAGGACTCTCAACATATCGGTTCTTTGTGTTAGATGATGTATGAAGATTGTTGTTGTTGGGTTTGTAGATTTTCTTGTAAGTCTTCATTATGAAAGCAATTTGTTGTTTCATCTCTTGGTTCTTTTGAGCTTGGTCTTCATCACTATCTTCTTCAGATGATGATTCAGATGGTGGTGATGGTGCTCTCGGCACTTTACCTCGAGATCTTGTGGATGATGAAGACTTAGATGATGTGGAAGATCGTGGTGAAGATGATGTAGTGGAGTATGGCTTAGGAGCACGAGAGGGATGACCTTGAACATGTTGAGTTGTAGTCACTAAAGGAAGTGGATTAGCCGTCTTGGCAACACGTTCAGCACGAATCTCATTTGCTTCATTCTAAAATTGCTTCAAGATATCAAAGAGTCGATGATATGAGACCTCGTCTAACCTTTCTTGTTGTTTCACTAAAGTGACGAACCGTGTCCATTCCGATTGAAGTTGTTGAAGAAATTGAACATTGACTTGCATGGTGGAAACTTGCAGATTATTTCTTGTCATGTCATTCATCATTTTATAGAACCTGGAGTAGTATGAATCAATTGATTCTCCATCCCTTGAAGTAAACTTGCCAAAATTCCAAAACAAGTTTGTTTTGACATCTTGTTTGTTGAGTGATTCTCCTTGTTTCAAGCGTTCAATCGCAGGCCAGATTTCATGTGCTGTCGGGTATGCATCAACCGTGGAGTAAATATCATCTCCAATCCCACTTAAAACCATACAGATAGCTTCCTTCTCCGCATCATGCCAAGCATAATTTTCAGGTGTGAGATCGGCTCTTGTTTCATCACGTTCACTTGCGGGTATTAGACCAGTAGTATATGTGGCTGCTCTTGGAGGAATTGAGATCTTCTTAAATATATATGGTCCATGAGTAATACATTTCCTCAAGGCATCACCATTAGGTCTTGTATCAAGGTGTCGTATGAACCGTGATTGCCATTGAGCATACCGACCAGACACAAGCATTGGTGGTCTCTCTTTATTACCCGCCACCATGATATTATTGTTTGTGACACGATACTCTTGAGTAGAATCCATATCTATAAATTTGTAATCGATGAAGTGAAAAAGGATCTTAAGTAGATGTGTTGTGATTGGTGTTGTCGAGAAAAAATGTTGAAATCCCCTAAAATTATCTTCACAATTAACCAAAAATTCTAAAGCGAAAAAACACTCGAAAATAAGTGAAGAATTTCGCAATAAGGTGTGTAATTCCGCAATGTTGGTTAAGGCTGAAATTCCGCAATCCTTTAACTGTGACAATTCCGCAATGAACCCAAAATCCGCAATGACCTTTGATGCAAGATTCCGCAATTGTTTAATTGTGTATGATTTCGCAATTAAGGACAAAATTCGCAATTAAATGCAAGAATTCGCAATTACCCAACAAATCCTCAATCCCTTTAAAGATGAAATCCGAAATTCTTTTGAAGTACAATTCCGCCATGTGCTAGTGCACAATTCCACAATTCTTGATGCAACAAATTCGCAATTCCCTTAAATAAGTACAAGATTTCGCAATCGGCTCAAAGTATGATTTCGCAATTCTTAGACGAGATACAATTTCGCAATTGGAGACAATGACAAGATTTCGCAATTGCCCAAATCACAAGATTTCGCAATCTTTGGAAAGATTCCGCAATGCCTAATATGAAGAATTTCGCAACTTTATTCAAGAATTCAAATTCGCAATTAAGTACACAATTGCGAATTTGTAACAGATTTGCTAAAAAATAGGAACAATGGTGAACACTTATGAAAAACGTGATTTCACACCAAAAATCAAGCCAAACACCACAAAATTTTGCGTTTTTAACCGATCAAAGTAACCCAAATCACTACCACACCTATGTAGATGATTTGTCTACTCACAAACACCACAAAAACACAAAAAAAACTTGATGATTCGAGCTAGCGAGTGAAGAAAAGTCTCGAACACAATAAGAAAAACCAAAACCAATCACGTATCTACCCCATGGTGATTGATACCAAATGTTGTCCCATATATTTAGATGATTATAGATAGAAAATAGATGAAAAGAGATGGATTCCTAGAGAGAGAAAGTATTGAGAGAAAGTAGAGAGAGGATTGAGAACTAGGTGAATATTAGTTTGAGAAAAGAATACAAATGTGAGCAGCCAACCCTCCTAACATGCTAGGAGGGTAGTATATATAGTTCACCCACATGCAGGCTTTAATGGACTATATATTGGGCCGGACTTGTCTTTTGGACTTTAATTAATTTAAATCCAAGCCTGTAAACTACGACTAATTAACTACCTATTACAACGTTCTAATTAATGTTACAATAATAACCTATGACAGAGCATTCTTGTTTGATTCAATATTTTGAGGCTAACATTCATACTTCTTTGGTTTTCTTGAGGCACATGGTGTAAATTGTCCATGTTGTTTTATAACAACCACATCATCTAAAACCTAAGGATGTAAATGTTTGGTATTCATGCAAGGTTTCAAGAGTTCTTGTTGAACTTGTTCACCAATCCTCCTCCTCCTAGGAAATGAATGATGATATTTTCAAAAATATATTTTCAAAAGTTCAAGCTCAAGAAGATTACCAAATCAAGATCAAAATAACTAGCTTTTTTTAGTTAGTTGTATTTCTTTTCTTGTATTTTGTTTACCTTTATGAATTTCTCATGAAGATGATTTATGGATTAAGCTTTTATGTGTTATAATAACTATGTGTTCTCACATAAATCAACTTCAATTTAAACTAAAATTGAATCTTAATCTATTGTCACCTCTAAAACTATGATAACCTGAAACCGAGGTCATTGTTTAATCTTATTTTACAAATATTTTTGAAAATTTTGATGAGTCTTAATGTTTTTATTTTTGGCGGTTTAAATTGAAACGAATATTGGAAGGTTTATTTTTACATTTTAACTAGTATGAGGACTATTAGTAAGCGCGATACTGACGGATGCCCGATGTTTTACGTTTTATTATTGATCATTTTGATGTTTGATGTTTTCGATGTTTTGTATTTAATTGCGTATTAAGTCGTGTCAGGAAACTATATTATTATATTTCTGAGGCATTTTAACTTTTGAAGAGTATTTTTACGAAACCCGAGTTTCGTGAATATTTTCAAAATTGACTACTAGTCATTTCTCAATCTTTAACTAGTTATTTACCTTTTATTCCAAAGGAATGCAAAAATGGCAAAATTTACCCACCAACCACCACTATTTAAGGTTTTTCTACTCACTTTTACACATAGAAAATCATTAAAAAAATTTCATCCACTCTTTCTTTCTTCTCTTTGTCGTGACCTACCAAGAACACAAACACACCAAAAATTTTGATTTTCATCTTGATTTACTTTAAATTAAACAAAGTCCCATTATGCAAATTGTAAGGTGATCATTTTGATCTGAAAATTACATACATGCATGAAGTTTTTATTTTTCATAAAATTATGGTTGATGGATTCATTGTAAGGTCATGCATGTGATGTTATCACCATGATCTTGAGTTTTTGATTTTAATGAAGATTTGTAAAGAGTGACATGAAAGTGTGATAAGGGTGTTAGGAATTTATTTGGGTGATTGTAGGAAGATATTAGTGATGTAGTTATGGGTTAAAAGTTTGATTTGGTGTGAGTTTTAAAAGGCTAATTTAAGGCAGTGAGTTTATCGGTGTTTTTGGATATCTTAAGTTTGATTTTATATGGTATTGATAGAAAAGTGTTGTAGAGTTTTTCCTCAGCTTGTTTTTGATAGAAAATAGAGCTTCCAACTCAAAACGATGAGGAAGTTACACTAGTTTGATTATTCCTGTACCGGGAGACGAGTATCGACACAATCCGAATTTGTTGTTGATATTTGGATCGAATCTCGAGGACTATAAAATGAGTTTTAAAAATGGTAAAGGGATGTTCTAAGGATCTAAACTTAAGGTTGTGAGTCTATTTTCAAACTCAAGTGTCTGTTTTGTAAATGAAATTGTTTAGAAAGGTCAAAATGGTTTTGTGAGTCAAAGGCGTAAAACTGTCCGGATTTTGTAATTCAAAGATGTGTCGGACAGAAGGGCTTAGAAGTAAAAACTTTTGATGAACTTTTCGGAGGGCTTTCGACAGATAGTAAGTGTTTTCCTCAGGTTGTTTCATAAATTTTTAATATGTCTAAGTAGTGGAAATCAGTTTGTACATTTGTTATGTGCCGACAGATTGTTATCGGGAGTGTGGTTTAGTAAAGTAAACATATAGAAGTGTATAGTTGTATCACTTTCATGGTTGTTCTTATGGGTTTTTCATGGTTTTGGAATTTTGAATTTTTTTTTTGCTAAGTATGGATTATACTTGAGTCCATTATTATTAATGTGCGCGCCTTATTTGGTAGGTTGCGGTTTTCGTGTGTAAGGGGCATCACTTTTCGTCGACGGTCATCTTGCTACATCTCTTGTGATAAGGTGAGTCTATAGCCTCGCTTCATACTAGTTATTAAATGATTTTAAACCCGCGAGGGGGATACATGCTATTTGAAATAAAATGAACACAAGTCATGAATAAATTTTTGGACCCGAATGTTGCCTTGAATTGTATTGAGTACCTTTTTGCTAAAGACCTTAATTTCATGAACTGTTAACTATCTTCTAGCTTAATGTTGTAAGTTAGGAATAGCCGCTTGTTCAAATGGTAGTACTATGGGGTTGACAACCCTATCTCGGTCAAGAGTTGTACGCTGAGTAATCTCTTGGATGGATAATTTCGATGAATAAGAAGCGGGTAAATAACTAGCAACTAATACCCTTGAGGGGCTGTAATTTCATTAAAAGGTTATGCTGGCATTATTGGTGTGGGTAACTAAAGGTTAAGGGATCAGTGTCATGAGCTTAATACAATTATATAGCTTGTGGCTATAAGTTGAGTTGCCTAAATAATAGATTGTGTTCACTACAATGCAAATGATTATGATTAATTTTACTCTTGTGTTTAAATGTGATTTATTAAACCTGTGGACTTGCTTAATATTAATGTTGGCTCGTTTAAGCATGTGTTTCAGGTAATCGAAGGTGAACGATGGCGGAGCTTGCTTGGGAAGGTTGTGGGTTTGCTTTTTGGGTTTTGTGGTCTAAAACCTTTTCTTTACCTTTTGTTTATGAACAATTTATCTTTGGTCATGTGTTGTACTAAAACTGTTTGGTTGATGGTCGAGATCCTTGGGGGACTTAAATGCTTTCTCTGATGTTCATTTTAGTTATATTTGGGATTGAATGTGTGTTTTAGACAATGGTGTGAAATCATATTTCCTTTATATTTAAACATCCCATTTTTAGGTCGTTCAAAGTACCTTGTGTGATGATGCTTGTGTTTAGCACGCAAATGTGTATTTCCGCTGCGCATTATATTTGGGGTGTTAAAGATTGGTAATCAGAGCCACAAGTTATAAAGAATTAGGTCGATTTTGAAAAACTCCTAAACTATAACTTTAGTGTCGAAAGTATTTTTCAAAAGCACACAACTTCTCCGCAATGCTCCGATAAGATCACTTTTAGGTTTTGTTTTGTATTTTAGATGTATCCTCAAAACTAAAATGAATTCCCGAGTATTTATTAAGTAAATACTATGATAATGTATTGGTATTAATGAAGTGCGTTGAGTGCTTGAAATAATAATTTCTTTTTGCGAGCATTGCATAATTATCATTTGCGTTGATTACATATTGGCATATGTATTACATTGTATTGCATGAGAATGCATTTATAATTTTTAATAATGACCTTATGTATTCTCTAATTTTCTATAATTTTATAAAATGGCTGACATACCGCATGACGACGAGAGGGCAGAAGAGAATGATGTTGTAGGAAAGGGAGAAGTGGATAATTTTGGTGTTAGTGATGACGAAGAGCCGTTTGAGTATCTTGATGATGTGATATCTCCTGATGCTGTAGGACAGACTAAGCCTGAGGTTATTTAGGGTAGATATGTGCCTAGAGATTAGGATATGCCACCGCCTAGTCAGAATGATCAACGACCTATTGTTCGTTCTACTATGCCTACTTGTGATGCTTATATGAGTGGTTTGCCTAGGATTGGTCGTACTAGTGATAATTTTCCTGCTGAGACAAGGAATGCTGACAGTGCTCGTTCTCTCCATGAGAACATAGCTAAGGTTTATTGTCCTGGTCCTATATCTTATTATGATACTCGTTAGTTTCTAAAGAAGTTTGATAGATCTTTATATGAGAGGTATGTGGTTATGACTCGTGTGATTAAGAGGTTCTATGGGAATGAAAAGTGGTTTAATATGTTCGAATTAGGTGTGAGGAGATCAGAGTTTTTAGGGCTAAAGAGATGGATGAGATTGGTAGTCTTCGATCGATGGTGATGAATTTGAGTGCTCAATTTGAGAGATTTAGAGAGGATCAAGCAAGGTTCGAAAGGATGAATAAATGGGAAGTTCAAGTGAGACCTTATCTGAGTCAGGGTTTGAGGTTTCGTGATGTACCTAGTCATGCTGAGACTCATTCGTTCGTTAAGCCCTGTGGAGAATCAAGTTCCAACGGAAAGGAGAAGATGGAGGAAAGTGATGAAGACTCTGATGATGAAGATAGCAGCAGTGATGATGAACCAGTATTCAAGAAGCCATGTGGATCATTGCGTGATTAGTTTCTTTGTATCTTACTTTATTTTTCTTGTTGTAACTGAACTTATCCAGAATGTATTGTAGTGTATGTTGAAACTTAATATCTTTTAAGTTTGATGTAATGGATGATTGTAGTGACATTACATGTCACAATTTTGTAAATTTTCAATGCAATCTAAATTACTTTCATGATCTATGATTTGTCTTCTTAGTTCTTTTGTGATTTGGTTAATGAATCATTGTAGATTGTGTTGTTTGTTCATGTAGTATCCATGATATGTACTGATTATGAAATCCTTCTTCTTATCTTGATATTAATACTTACTTTTTTTTATTTTATGTGATGTTAGAAACATGCCGCCAAAGCTAACAAATGCAACTATGAACACTATGATTGAGCAAGCTATTGCTAGGGAACTTGAAGCTGATCGATCTACAAGGGATCAAGGTGATGGGGTTAATGATGTTGCTGGTCCGATTAGGGGTGCTGTCATTGTTCCGCAAGTTCCAAAAGAGTGTTCATATGCTAGTTTCATGAAGTCTTGGCCTACCCAATTTCGTGGTACTGGTGGTGCGTTGGAATTGCCAAGGTGGATTGAAAAGATAAAGAGTACTTTTGTGATTAGTGGATGCTAGGAAGCAAATAAGGTGAAGTTTATTGTAGCTACATTTCAGGATAATGCTTTGAGTTGGTGAATAGTCAAGTAGCTATTGTGGGTTTAGTTGTAGCAAAATGAAAGGACATGTATTGTGACCAAAGGACTGTTAACTACTAAGTTTTGTCCTGAGGAAGAGTTAGGTCAGTTGGAAGATGAGCTGAGACACCTGGTGCTGAGGAACAATGATATTGTTGCTTATACAAAGTTTTCAAATTTGTGTTGGTTGTGTCCTGATGCTTTTGCTGAAGACCGCAAGAAGATGAGGCAGTATATTAAGGGTTTATCCAACAATATGAAGGGAGAGACTACTTCGTCGAGACTCAAGTCTTTTGATGAAGCTGTCCAAATGGCTCATGCTTTGATGGATGTGAAGCTGCAAGAAAAAAATAGTATTGCTAAAGGAAATTAAAGGAAATGGGAATCTGTCCAATCAAGTCAAGGTTATAATCGAGGTGGTAATCGTAACAAGAATAACCAAGGGCCGGATAGGAATCAGCGATATAATTTGAGAAGGAATGATGGTGTCCATGCTGCTACTGTGCCTCAAGGAAACAAAGTTAATCTAAAGTGTGGTCGTTATAGTTTATATCATATTGGGAACTGTCCACCTGCTTGCAACAAGTGTGGGAAGGCAGGGCACAATGCGACAGACTGTAGGAACAAGGGAGTGGCTACTAGAGCCAATACTACTTAGGTGATTACTTGTTTTGGATGTGGAGGTCGAGGACATAAGCAAGGGAACTGTCCGAAGGATGGTACTCGACAAGGAGGCAATGTTGCTGCTGCTCCAGCCTATGTCGTGGGTGATGCTGACAAATCTCAAGGTCTTAATGTGGTGACTGGTACGTTCTTACTCAATGCTTGCTATGCTAGTGTGTTATTTGATTCTGGATCCGATTGAAGTTTGGTAGATGTTAGATTCAGTAAGCTATTGGATAGAGAACCAGTAAGATTAACAACTAGTTATAATGTGGAGTTAGCAGATGGAAAGATTATTAGCACTAGTTCTATACTAATGAGACTGCAATTATACATAGTCTCATCGTCCAAATCGGTCTTAAAACGCTTAAAATATCATGAAAATACCCCTATATATGCTTGTATTTGTGTCTTGTGTATTTTAGGTACGGATATCGTGTAATCAACAAAAGATCATAAGAATGGAGCAAAAACGAACACGGGAAACGAAGCCGCACAAAGAACCGGGCCCAAATCATGGATTTTCCAAAAGTACCCTTGAGGTTTTGAAGAATGTCAAGTTTGGTCCCTCATTTTTGAAGATTTGGCAAGAAAAGTCCTTGGAGAATTCATTTGAACAAGTTTACCTTGAAGTTTGAAAACATGTCAAAGAAAGTCCTTGAAGAATGCACTATTTTGCATTTATAGTCCTTTAAACAAGTCTGAAAACTTGTTGTGCCAAGTTTGACAAGTCAACCAAACTTATTACAAAGGGATTTGAGACTTTTGATGTTTTAATACAAAGTGAATGAAGTATGAAACATGGGGGGTCACTTCTGTCTAGACATGAAACTCCCATCCTCCAATCACCACACGCCACCTCATCACCCACTCACCCATCCACCAATCAGAAACTCCCCTCCCTCCACGTCCACATTCCACCACCACCACTTAAATAATATAACTGATTATTCAGTTATATTAAACTTCCCTGTTAAACACGATTTTAAAATATAATTACCCCCAAATCAGATTAAACTTGTCCTAACACGCCCATAAACCCTAATTTGTTCTAGAATCAATTAGCCCCAAATCAAAGGGGAAATTGTTTAAACTTTCCATAATGCTAATTTAGTGTATCCTCACCTAAACCCACACCCAAAACACATCCCCAACCAACCCATGTGAGTAGTAGGGACCTCCCCTGCTGCATCACTTTCATCCCCAAAACCAAAAATCGACAAAACATACGGTTGGATGCAATTTCTTGTCCCCAAAGGAGTTTTAAACGCTCAGGATCATCACAAACAGCTGTTAATCACGTGAAGCATCTTTTGACCAAGAATCAAGTCAAATTTCAAGGGCATATTCGGGATTTCTCCAAATTAGGGTTTAGGGCTTTAGAATTTTTTATTCATGTATTCTAGTACCTTCTTAGACTAGTATAAATACAAGCTACATGTGCCTTGTATTGCTTGTTCCAGATTTTGTATTTTCTTAACATTATTAATGAAAATGAAAAATTTATTAAATTGCATAATCTGAGTTCCAAGTTAATGTTTTAAGTTTCATCATTTTTCTTGATTGAAAATCAGTTTAAGAGCTAAAAGTTTTCACTTTTAGCAAAAGTTTTTAGAAAATACATTTTTTGAAGTTTTTTGGTAAAAGTTTGCAAGATCTTGAATCAAGTTTTAAAAAAGAAGTGAAAGTGGATTTTTGGAAATGGTCTACTGGTTTTGATAAGCTTTTATCAAGAATTTTCAAAGTTTTCTGTTTGGTTCATCTTTGTTGAAAGAAACCAGTTTGGAAAACCAATTTCTATTTTTTTAGCTATAAGTTGATAAGCTGGCTTAAGTAATAAGCCATTCTTATACTCTTATAAGCTTTGTTATCCAGGTAAATTTTTCTCTTCTTGTTTAGTCTTAGCAGGTACAAATCTTGCATATTGGTTGATTGTGATTTGGAAGCTCATTTTCATCATCTGCTATTCATACCAACAAGCTCCCTTCTGAAATTGATCAGCTTAAGCTCGAGCTTGATGGAAAAGGCATAAGCTGCCTTGGTGATGCTTGTATGTAAGCTCACAAGGTAAAGACTTTTATTTTCTATACTTGCTTGAAATTTTTTTGAGTTATGATGATTTAGAGTTTTAGGTTGTTAGGATGTTAGGATAATGCTAGATATTGTTAACTTGTTGGATTGAAGCATGATAGGATAGAGTAGATTGGATTTGGTGCAAGTTATGGTGTAATCTCTTGGTTAGTTTTCAGTTTCTGAATATAAGGGAGTGTTTGGGAATAGGGTTTAAGCCAAGTATTTGACAGCTTTTGGTTTTAAATTCACCTACACACACTTTATATGATAGCACTAGGTCATTTTCAGTCACTGGTTTCATTTTGATAGGTTTTAAAATGAATTGCATGTTTAAAACTTGGTCAATATAGCTTAAAAATCAGATTCTATCTTTCCGTCTTGTTTAGTGTAAATTATGCCATAATTTTGTGTAGTCTGCTAGGGTTAAGTGGTGTCTAGGGCTTGGATTTGGATTGTGGGGGGTTGAGCAGGAATTGAGTGGGAATTGGTGAGCCAAAACACACCAAAGGACCAAGTTCATCAGCAAAGTCCTCACAACCCTTTTTCTGCCATATTAGTAACTGCCTTGGGCCTTTTGTGCTTGATTTTTGGGTGCAAGTTGAGTGTTTTACATTTTTACTGACTCCTCACAACCGAACTGGTTGTGGGGGTGCCAATCATTGTCCAAAATACCTAGCCAATCAAAAGTTACAAGTCAAAAACCTCCCAGACCTGTTTTTCTAAACTAGCAGTGAGAACTCAGTTACCCCTACTTGTGCATTTGTTGGTACTGCTACACAAGTAGACAAATCTGAACAAGGTGTCACTATCAGTTTCTCTTTTTTTTGTCTTTAGTGAGCTAAATTAGGAATTAGGACTTGATTTTTGTTTCATTATTTGTCTTATTTTAGTTCTGATTTTTCTATTTAATTATTTTTTCAGTTATTGTTCATTTTCCATTTTTTGATTTAATTGCATTTTTAATTACTTTTTAATTACTGATTTTTGTCTTTTAGTGACAAAAATTAATATTATTTAGTTTTGAAAATTTTCATAGATTAAGAAAAAGATTTTAAGATTTTTAGTTAAAAAATATTTTACTGTCCACTTTTTTTATCAATTTTTAGATTTATTTAAGTTTAAATAGGTTTAATTAAAATCTGTTTTGTCTTTTACTGAAAAATATTTAATTTTTCAAACTTTCTCATTTTTCTACTGTTCATTAGTATAATTTAGGATTTTTAAAATAGTCAAATTATTTTTTAGCATTATTTTATTATTTTTAATCATTATTTTAGTTTAAACATAGTTTTTAGTGTTTTAAAAATAGAAAAATAGTATTTAAAATTTAGAAAAAATACTTTTTAGTTTTTAAATAATACAAGTGAGTTATTTGTTCAATAAAATAATATTTTGGGCTTTTTTTAATAATATTTAATTTTTGGGCTTTAATTAGCATTAAAAATTGAATATTTAATTAATAAAAGGTTTTAAAATTTATTTATTAGATTTTTATCCTTATTTATATTATTTTAGACTTAGCTTTCATATTTAATTTGTTTTTAGCTTAAAATTTTTAATTTTTCACGTTTTACGTATTTACGTTCGTGTTTTACGACACTCGTCGTAGTTTAATTGTAGTCGTTGCTCGTCTTTAATTCTTCTTTCTAAAACCAAAAACGTCACTAATCCAAACTCTTGATATTACATAATTGGCATCTAATACACACACCTCCTTCGGGAACGAACCCGCATTTATTCGGTTTTATGTTTTTCCTAAAGCGTAACGCTTAATACTTGCCGCTCATACGCGTTTTTCCTAAAACGTGTACGAAAACTCAACATCATATACTAAAAGGGTGTTCCTTGAAGTTAGGGAATTATGTTTTTAGTATTGATTTGATGCCCATATAACTAGGATCTTTTGATGTGATTATTGGTATGGATTGGTTAGTTGCTCGTGGTGCAGTAATTGTTTTTGGAGAGAAGTTAGTTCAAATACCGCTAAGGAATAGGGTGTTGACTGTGAAGGGTGATGAATGCACTTCTTGTTTGAGATTCATTTTTTGTTTGAAGATGATGAGGTATATAGAAGAGGTTGTGATGTGTTTCTTGCTCAGATAACTAATGATGGTGTAGATGAGAGGAAACTAGAGGATGTACCTGTGATCAGGGAGTATTTTGATTTTTTCTGGAGATTTGTTGGGGTTACTGCCGCTTCGTGAAGTTGAGTTCTGTATTGACTTAGTGCCGGGAGCTACACCAGTTGCTCGTGCCACGTATCATTCAGCGCCGTCAACGAAGAAGGAATTATCTAATCAATTGATGGATATGATGGATAAGGGATTTATTAGGCTGAGCTCGTCGCCGTGGGGTGCTCTTTTGTTGTTTGTTAAGAAGAAAGATGGATCGTTTCGAATGTGTATTGAATATCGGGAGTGATAGATGTAAATTCACGCTCGTTTAGGAAAACGAGGTAAAAGCGGTAAGTATTAAGTGTTCGTTTAGGAAAACGAAAGCACTTATGACCCTTTGTATGGGATTGTTCTCAAGGAGGCTTGGTGTGTGTGTTAAAAAATGATTAAATGTTTTTGATTATGATTATGAAGAAAGAAAAGAGAAAATGATGGCGGTTACGATTCTAAATTAAACTACGACGAATGACGAAAACGTAAAAAACGTAAAACGTGACGAGATTTAAAAATTTAATCTAAAAAATAATTAAATAAAAATCAAATCTAAAATAATATAAATAAGAATAAAAATTTGACCAGAATATTTTAAAACTTATTTCTAATTTAATATTCAATTTTAAATGCTATTTAAAGCCTTAAAATTCTATAAAATAAAAAATAAATCCAAAATATGATTTTATTCAATGAGAATCTTACTTATATTATATAAAAGATAAAAAGTATTTTTCTTGATTTTTTTGAATCTATTTTTCTATTTTTTAATGACTAAAAACACCTTTTAAATCAAAATAATGATTAAAAATAATAAAATAATGCTAAAATTAATTTAACTTTTCTAAAAATCCTATTTTATGATACTTACAAGTAGAAAAATGAAAATGTTTGAAAAAAAGTTACTTTTACCACTAAAATACAAAATAGCTTAATTAAAAATCTAATTAAAATCAAATTAATTCTAAAAAATAATTAAAAAAAGTGAACAGTGAACTTTTTTAACTAAAAATCTTAAATTAATATTCTGAAACTCGGAAAATTGGAAAAATTGAAAAATGTTAATTTTTGCACTAAAGGAAAAAACTCAGATTAATTAAAACTAATTTAACTTAAAGTAATTCTAGAAAATGATTAAATAAAGTTTAAAATAAAATTTATTTTGTGAAAATATTAAAATACTTAACTTAAAACAACAAAATTGAAAAAACAGAATCTCAACACTTTTTAGCACTAAATGAAAGAAATAGAATAATTAAAAATCTAATTTAAACTAAATTTATTCTAAAAAAATACCAAATAAACTGTAAATTAAAATTTAACTTTTTCAAAAATCTTAAAATAAATATTATAGACAGGGAAAATTAAAATTTATGAGAAGTCCCTAAAAAGATCCACTAAAGACAAAAGAGCACAAAAACTGATGTTGACTGGTCTGTTAGCTTTGTCTGGTAGTGTAGCAGTGGCTACACTTGTGCTAACAGTGGGAAGTTTTTTCCCACTGCTTAGTCTAAAATTAATGTCTGGTGACCTTTTAGCTTAAGAAAGCCTTGATGTCGGGTTTTTCTTGGAATCAAGGGCACCCCTACACTCAGTGGAGTGTAGGGAGTCAGATAGAACACAAAAACAGCAAGCTATCACACAAAGATCACACAAAAAGCATGCAATTTCAAGTTTCTGATGAACATATAGAACAGGCAATGTATTGCTGATTCAAAGTGCACTAATATCAATTTTAACCCACTCAATCAATCTCAAATCATCACAAAACCAACATTATCTGATATGCAAACCTAAATCACATTATAATCTAACAATCAACACAATTTGGAAGCACAGATCTCTAAAACAAGCAGTTTATAAGCATAATAATTTTTGACTGTTTTATCCAAAAAATTTAACATGCAATCTTTGTTTAAATCCACCAAACTTGGAAAACACTAAAAATATCACCTATTACTAACTTTGAGAAAGTGTTTGACTGATTTAAACCACTCTTGTGTAACCCCAAAACTGGTTTAACCCCAAAGCCAAACACCCATTAAACTTTCTAAAAAATAATTTTTAAAGTATGAATATGTTAACAAAAAGTCAAAGTGTATCTTTCACATAAATCATGCAACAAACCTAAAATAAACACAACACAAGAAAGTTATATCAGCCAAGAACACATATTATCATATCATACTTTGTAACAGAAATATGCAAAAGAGTTCTTAGACAAACCTAGAGAACATAACATCCATGCTCTCGAGTGTTTGAGCTAATGTGTTTTGCAAAAACAAATACAAGCTTCCAATCACCTGCTAGGATGCAACAAACGTGAACAATGATAAACAATAATCCAACTGAATGCCGCTTTCTATCTTTCTAAAACTTTTTTGAACAAGAAACCAAATCAACAAACCATTCAAACATAACTTGAGATTGATATTCCACAAGAATATCAGGCTCAAATGATCAGTTTAAAAAGCTTGGACATACACAATATCAAGAACAAAACAATGGTGACTTTCAGTCACCAAAAGAAATTTCTTAAAACAGAAAATTAAACCACAATTTTCAAATTAATCTTGCAACAATAAGAGTAAAGGGGATCTTATTTCTCATCAACAACTCAACACCTCTTTTTTCATTTCATAAAAAAGAAGGATTTCCAGGGAAGTGAAAAAGGAGAAAAAAGAACAAAAACAAAGCTATCTCTATGTCCCTTTATATAGAGGGTTAGAAATCTATAAAAGATGAAAACCCTAATGCTGGAAAACCCTAAATTTCCCTTGTAGAATATGCTTGTTTGATTTTATTTTTTAATTGAGTTAAAGTATCATGTGAAGTTTCTTGGACTGATGTGGGGATGCCAGATATACCAACACGTTTTGGGACGTTGGATGACAAGTAGGGAACAAGAAAATTCCATTTAACCGTTGATGAAGTCGTACCCGTTTGTTTGCTTGTGCATGGGAGTCACGGGTGGCTTTTGTTTGTGAAGTGAGGTCCTTTTTGGAGGTTGTAATATGATTAGGTAAGGGTGAATTGTGTTTATAGATGTTTGGGTACAAAAACCCTTTGGATTAGGGTAATTATATGATTAGGGTTAAAAATGGGAGGGAGGGTGAATAGTAGGGATTTGATCTGGATTAAGTTATAAGACACTTGTTTCCCTCGTGTTTTTAGTTTTATTAAACATGGTTTGACTATCCTTGACCTGGTTAAATTATAAGTGAGTGGGGAGTGACGTGGAGGTGGGGAGAGGTGTGATTGGTTGATAGTTGTGAGTGGGGTGACGTGTAAGGGTATGGTTGGTGGTTTGATGTTTCTTGTCTGGGCATGTTAAGTCCCTCACTTCTCTTACTTTGTTCATTTTGTAATAAACAGCCACAATTTATAATCCTTTGTATTATAAGTTTCCAAGTTCTCATTTTGGCCACAAACATTTTCCAAGGCTATATTAAAGGACTTGATTTTTAATTTCTTGATCTTTGAAGGGCCATTCTTGACATATCTTTCTTCTTCAACGTCTTCACTTGTATGATTGCCTTTGTGGAGGACTAAAAATTACAAGTCTTCAATTTTGAGCGAACAATCTTGCCAATTCTTCAAAGTTTAGGGTCCTTTTTGTAATTTTGACAAACTTTAAGGACTAATCTTGTAATTATGAATATACAAGGGTATAAAGTGTCAATTCTTCAATATTGGAGGACCCTTCTTGTACAATCTTCAATTCTTCGAGGGTTATTCTTGGAAATTCAACACTAGGGCTTGGTTCATTGTGCGGCTTCGTTTCCCGTGTTCGTTTTTGCTTGTTTCTTGTGATCATTTGTCATTTTCTCAATATTCGTTCCTAAAATACACATGGAACAAACACAAGCATATATTTGGCATATTTCATGATATTTTATGCCATTTTAAGCCCATGGATGATGAGACTATGTATAAAAGCAGTCTCATCCCTCCTCCATACTAAACCGTTGGCGTGCCCTCACGAAATGCTAGAATAAAGTATCGTAGCACCTCCAACATTCATTTTTATGCGCTTTTATTGATTGATAAACTTGTTACACTACTACTACTTGCTACTACTTGCGTTTTAGACATAATGTATGATTTTCATCGCAAAATTGGACGTTTAGGTTCATAGAACAAGAACACGTGAATGCTTCGCTAGAAATAATTTCGTCGTCATCGATTTTCACCCCAATTCCATTCCAAGCGTGCAACGAGATGATTGTCATTATAAGTTAGTAATGCTAACACTACTGATATGCCCTAATCACGTACTTAGACTCCCATAATCCTAAGTGGTATATATTATGTTTTATTTTTGTCTTGAATGTTCACGAGGATACAGTTTTGACTTACGCGATGATAGAGATTTAGGTCTAAAAATAGTGTCATAAGGGTGTAACCAAGACCATCGAATTAATAACCCCCCTAATAGACAACGATGTCAAAAAATTAAGTCAACAAGAAGGATCGATAAACATGGTTTTATAACAGTTTTGAACATGAGATTTATTACCAAGAATTTTATACGCCCCCGGATGGGCCTTATTATCATAGGTTTACCTCCATTTTTTGTTCAACTTTGCCATGAAGCTTTTATTATGACTTCGGTCTTGCCTTGCCTTTTATTTAACCTCGCCATGAGGTGTTTATTATGGCCAATGACGTACATCCTCACGCTAAAAGCGAATTTTGGATCTTTAAAGCTTCAAAGATTAAGGCTTGATTCACTTTCACTTACGCATAGATTTTTCGGCCTTGTGAGCTTCAAATTGTTTGCTTGATTTAGGTGAGCACCTGAAATCTTATTATTAGGTGAAGCTTTTGATTATTCGGGTTACCAATACTTCAAAACCGTGACACTGGTGATACCTTAATGTCTTCCCAGTTTAATTACATGGAAGCTACTAGAAAAGACTAGAAACCAACAATCAAGACTAAACTGCTAAGCCAATACTTATTAGCAAAATATATATACAAGCGAAGGAAGAATAAGAAAACAACGAGAACACATGAGTTTTTGAAAGAATACGAGTACTCTACGTTTAGCATAGTAACTTATAATTAACTCTATCATTTCTCGTCCTCCGACTTAGCCTAACGTAAAGTTAAGGAATCAAAGCTAAGTGCTCAACACACACGGTCGAGTAAAAAATTACTCTTATTCTCACCATTGGAAAATCTAAATTCGTGTCTTCAAACACTTATAAAACATGAGAAAAATTTTTAATTTGGCCATTTTTAGCCTTATTTTGCAACAAAACGATAAACAAAAAGATAAACTTTGGAAAGCGTGAAGGTTTGGCAAGGAAAGTATCTATTCACCCTTCCATACTAAAGTTAAACATTGTCCTTAATGTTTCGAGTCTAAGGGTAGGATACCCCCATACTAGAGACGTAGGCGAATGCTTAATCTAGCATGGAGAGGGTGGAACCGTTAAATTAATAGCCGTTTATGAAATGTGCTAAAAACCTAAGGCTAGAACATCAAAGGATATATCATGTGGATATCGAGAAATTCTTCTACGAAAACGATCGAGTGATCCCATAAAACGAACACGAGAGGCTCCAATCGTGAAGATCGTGATCATCTAAAAACCACATATCACAAGCAACCATGGAACAAAGGTTGGAAGGGCACAAATCCCCTCACATTAAACTACATTAGGAAACGATAATATGTACATGGATAAGCATGAGACTCCCCCACAAGGCACCTAGTTTTTTATTACCAAGTCATGAGCTCGAATCGATCCCATAAATACTAATTATCATTAATGAAGGTGACTTGGTCGAGGTAGTTCAAAGAGGGAACTTCCCCACCAAAGTAGTCCTTCAAGCTATGTCCATTCACCTTGAAATTGGGGCCATCATTTTGAGATAGCTCGATGGTCCCATAAGGAAACACTTGTGTAATGGTGAATGGACCGGACCAACGGGATTTCAACTTGCCGGAATAGATTTTCAAACGTGAGTTAAAAAGTAACACTTGATCTCCAATGTTAAAAACCCGGTTTTTAATTTTAGAATCATGAAACTTTTTAGTTTTTTCTTTGTAAATCAATGAATTTTCATAAGCAATGTCTCTCAATTCATCCAATTCATTTAATTGCATTTTTCCGGTGTTTTCCCGCTGTCTCAAATGTCATCATTATAATGCTTAAAGGCCCAATAAGCTTTGTGTTCGAGTTCAATTGGCAAGTGACAATTCTTCCCATACACGAGCTTATAAGGAGTGCACCCAATGGGCGTCTTATGAGCGGTACGAAAGGCCCATAAAGCATCGTCTAACTTATCCGACCATGATTGTCGGTTCTATCCTACAGATCTCTCCAAGATCCTCTTCAACGCTCGGTTTGAAACCTCGAGTTGCCCACTCGTTTGTGGGTGATAAGCCGTAGAAAGCCGATATGTAACCCTATTTTTCCTTAGAACCCTTTCGAATTGGTCATTACAAAAACAGGTTCCACGATCGC